>CM058239.1:17286120-17612842 GCA_030180135.1 Orychophragmus violaceus | reverse complement strand
CTCTCAGTCTCTCTCTCGGTCTCTTTCTCTCTTGCTCTCTCTCTCTCTCTCTCTCGGTCTCTCTCTCTCTCTCTCTCTCGCACTCTCTCTCTCTCTCTCGATCTCTCTCTCTATCGCTCTCTCTCTCGGTCTCTCTCTCTCGGTCTCTTACCCTATATATATTAGGGAATTATTCTTCCAACTACCGATATGGAACAATTTAATTAAATTTTCATTAAGGGTATCCTCGTCATTGACCTCGTGAGAATGAATCTGATGCGTTTTCACTTCTCAATTATAGAATTAGATATGCATGTAATATGTATACACATTCTTGGCCTTGAGTTGGAAAACAATTTCCTTCCTCATGGACAAAGGGACTCGGTGTGTCAAAGAGCATAGCGTAGGAGTCGTGTGGAATTAAAGCGGGAAAACGGCATATTCAGGCCCGAGCTTTCATTAAGTGTGACGATCCAGGCCTAAACATTAGGACCGTGCAAATAGATACCCGAACCACTAATCATTCAACAATACAATCCCAAAACAATTAGTCGTCGGAAATACAGGCTTTGACCATTACGGCGTTAAACAGCCCGTTAACTGGGATGACTAGGATTGATGACTCATCAACGGGGTTAAAAAACGGCACCCGTTTTACACAAAACTGCAGCGTTTTATTAATTGGGTATATTTTACCCTTTCTCTTCTACATTGCACGACGCCATAGACATTCTAGGGTTTCAAAGCTTCGTTCGCGGCTGCAATGTCTTCTTCATCGAACCCAAGCTCTTCATCTGTATCAGGTTAGTAATTTGAGTGTTCTCTTCTGTAACCTAACTTAAAAATTGAATCTTTCATTTGATTTCGACTTCGAGCAGGTAATTGGAGACGTCGATTTGGTGATAGAGAGAGAGGAATGCCGAAAACTTGTCACTGTGGAGAAATTTCAAAGATTAGGACTTCTGGAACCGCAAAAAATCCTGGAAGACTCTTCCATTGTTGCCCAAATGGAGCAGAGGGGTAAGCCAAATCATATACTCTTGCTTGAACTTGAAAGAATTTGAAGAATAGAATGTGTAATCGAGACTTTACTGATGTGTTTTAGGACAAATATCATCTATTTAAGTGGACGGATGAATGTATGGTTGAAGAAATTGAAGATTTGAAGGCAAATATTGATGAGCTGAAAGAAGAGATATCGAGTATGAAGTCTGTTCTTATTGGATACGAGAAAGACATTGAAGGTCTGAAAAAGCAGTAGCTAAACCTGAGATGGAAGGAAAAGAACTTCAGTTTAGTTGCTTCAAAAATCTAATGGTATGTGGCATTGGGATGGCAGTGTTTTACTACTACTTTGTTGCATGAATACTTGTATGTTGTTCTCTTTTGTGTAAACTCCTTTAATTGTCGTGTGTTGTTCTCTTTTAGATTGTAAGCAAGATTGTTCATGTGTTGTTCTACTTTGTGATGATTATTAATGAAAGGAGGAGTTAACAAGAAAAACAACATAGATGTTTGATTCATTAAACAACAAAGGCCGATGACACATTAGTAGAAAGCGTAGCAAAATTAGTGTCAAATCCTATCAAACCCGAAGAAACATTGTAGAGAACGAGTAGCACAAAAAAAACATAAAGCACACAAATCTTCAAGCTTCACCACGATCAACAGAAGAATGACTTGGTTGAGTCAGAGGCGGTTGACTTGGCCCTTCTCCAGCAGTAAGTGAAATCGCGTCTGCCCTGTCCGAGTTCTTCGTTTTCCTCTTCTTAGAAGGACGAGGCTTATTTGGAACTCCACTATTACGACACCCAAGAGAATTATGTCCAGTCAAACCACACCTATAGCAATGCATTACACGGTTATGTTGGGTCACTTTCTTGCCCTTCGTTGGAGACTCATGCACACCCTTTATTCTTTTCTGAGGCTTCTTCTTCCGACCCTTATTCACCTCTTTTGGTGGTGGCTCAATAGTTGGTTCACCACATGTTTTCCAGAATTTCATGCCATTCATCGGTTTTATGTTGTCTGAGTATTGAGCCTGCCAAGTAGAAGTCAAGTACCATTTTGAGACCAAGTCGTCTGTATTATATGTCTTCTTATCCATTACAACTCGTAGTGCATGACGGCACGGTATTCCTGTCAAATCCCATCTTCTACATGCACATGTCTTACGCTTCATGTTTACTGCATAGGCGACTCCCCTCTCCTTAACTTCAAACAGGCCAGTTGGTCCCGGAAAAGTCCGACAATGTTTTCTTTCAGCTTCTTCCTCGGCCAGAACCTTACTAACCTTAAGACTGAACTTTCCCTTATGCTTCAATGTTACTTGCTTCCTTATATCGATTCGGGTCATGGCTTGTCTCCTTACAGTCTCAAGCATCTCAACAAGAGGCAAGGCACGTGCTTTATCAATTGCGCTATTGTAGGACTCAGAAAAGTTGTTCAACGCATCCTCACACGTCGATGTGGTCTTGAAAAAAGCACGGCTGAAATGTTCTGGGTTCTTACTCATCAAATCATCAAAAATCTGCTGGTCAAATTCCTTAAACTTGGCCAAATTAGCATCATAATCACCCTTGTTGTGACTCTCCACTACTTGCCAAAACAATTTCTTCATTTTTGGCTGCCTTGGGAATGCTTTTTTCAGGTTTCCGTAGATGTGTCTAGCACACATTCGATGCTCCACCAATGGTAACTATTGCTCCACTGCAATTAGCAGTCCCTGTAATGAAGACATAAAACGTCTTAGTTTTTATGACTTGCACATGTCTTAGTAAGAATGTAGTAAAAATGTACATTACTTACTTTTGTCTGTCAGATACAAGGGTGAATCCATCACCATTTTTGAGGTCAAAGTCTTTCTTCAGTTTCTGAATAAACCACACCCAAGTGTCTGTGTTTTCCACATTAACAACCGCCCACGCAATAGGGAAAATTTGGTTGTTTGCGTCTCTTCCAACAGCTGCCAATAGTTGGCCTTTTGATGCTGACTTCAGAAAACATCCATCAATGCCGAAAATAGGACGACAATACTCAGTCCATATCTGCCGCAACGCTGCGAAGCAAACGTAGAACCTGTCAAATACTTCAAGTTCACCATCTCCGATGGCGGTTCTGAGGTCCGTCGTGGAGTCACCATTTGTCCTAACAAAATTATAACAAGGTTATATCAATAATAACACATCAAAATAATGATTATATGATGAAGCTTTTACTTGTACTTACTCTAATATATGGAGTTCATAATCCTTTATCCTTGTATACTGCTCATCAAACTCGGCTTGAATGAAATCCAAGGCCTTCTTCTTCGCTTTTCTACATTTATCAGTAGTTACTGTGATGTCGTAACGATCACTAATCAGATCTTGAATGGCTTTAGGCTTGAAATTCGGATCATTCCTTATATCATTTAGCACCAGTCTAGCTATGATCTCGTCTGATAATATCCTGCAGAAGCCATCTTTAAATCAGGTATGAACATCTTGAAATGTCTTCACCATCCATTGTCCAACAGACTCTTCGTAAGAACAATAAATCCTCCAAGTACATTGATCTTCCTTATTTTTTGCGACGACACCACACTTGCTTCAGATTTTTTAGTTCCCCATCTAACGAATTTGACATTCCATGCACCTTTCAAAGCGTATTCCAACACAGCTTCTCTGAACTCGGTTGTACTCTCAAAAACCTGCCTTATCTTCAGCTCACCAGTTCCTGGCCTCCACCTCTCATAAGGGTTACGTCCTTCATCCTCACTGTCCGAGGCAGGAGGAGTTCTTTGATAATCATCATCCTCATTGTCGTCAGCGAATGTAGCCACAATGTTTTGCACACGAGCTTCTGCTTCAGCAGCTTCTGCTTCTCTACGAGGTCGATAATGTGAAGTTATTTCTCTATGTAAATTGGCATCTTCTTCTCCACCACTGACCTCATTCATATTATCATCAACCTCATCCATCGGAGGAGTCTCAACATTATCAGCCTCCATATATATATCCACAGCCTTCGTCCAAATAGCAGCTTCACACATTTTTTGAAAATTATCACTGTCATTACACAGTATCTTAAGCTCCTTCAAGTCTTCATAAGGCATTTTGTACCAAATCCTTTGACTATACATGGATATGTTTAACCCGCTCTTTAAACTACCAAACAAAGCTTCAGCCGGTGACTCAAGTACGTGACAATCTCCACCATCATAAATGAGCAACCCATGTTCAAGAGTCTTGAATTTTTCACTATGGAAAACACTAAAAGTCATATCCATACCACTGCAATTAGCCAAACAATCTAATTAATAAAATGGTACACTACGGTAATCAAATTGGGGTTCAATTCTGAAACCCTAAATACAAAATTTACCTCATTACTTGGGGAAAAACGAAGAACCCAGCTGCAATACCCCACAATTCGTCACCCAAAACCTGATTTCAAACGGTTTTCCTTCTAATTGTAGGAAATCTCTCTCTCTCTCTCTCTCTATTGTTCTGATTTTTTTCGCCTGTGAGAGATGCAAAAGTGAAGAAGACGACAATCTCTCTCTTTTTGGTCGACCCAATAAGAATGGATTAATAAAACGCTGCAGTTTTGTGTAAAACGGGTGCCGTTTTTTTTAACCACATTGATGAGTCATCAATCCTAGTCATCACCGTTAACGGGCTGTTTAACGCCGTAATGGTCAAAGCCTGTATTTCCGACGACTAATTGTTTTAGGCTTGTATTGTTGAATAATTAGTGGTTCGGGTATCTATTTGCACGGTCCTAATGTTTAGGCCTGGATCGTCGCACTTAATGAAAGCTCGGGCCTGAATATGCCGTTTTCCCGAATTAAAGCAAAGAGTTTTGACATATATATGGGGTTAATGTAGTCAAGATATTGGCTTTTAATCCCACCGACGACTTCTGCACTCATGAAACAATAGACATAATACCCACTTTCTTACTTTGCTCTTTCTCCAAAATGTTGGAATGTTTTCTGTTTAAAATATTTAAGAGAAAAGAAACAGAAGGCAAAAATTTGCTTTCATTGAGAGTTGAACTCAAGACCTCCCGCTTACTAAACGGGTGCTCTAACCAACTGAGCTATGAAAGCGTTTTTGTTACATATCGTTCAAATAGATTTATATATACTTAGTTAATCCAAACTTGAAAACAAAGGATAACGATGTTGTCTCCCTCTCCTGAACCCATTTTTTCTGGCGCTATTTCAGTTGAGGAATGGCTTCTTCCGTCTCTCTTCGTTACCTGATCAACACCTTTATCTGCAAACCTCAGGTTCTTAAATCTCTATACACCCTAATGTCTCTGTGTATTGTGTTTGTGTCATTATTCTATAATTTTGTGAGTACTCATATTTTCTGTCCGGACAAAGGGTTTCTGCAACGGAATTGTCTCAGCACCAAAACCCAGAAGCAATTTCGTAAGAGAGAGACAAAATGTTGTCCGACCCATCAAAGTTGCTTCTCTCGAGACACAACCCTTCCCTCTGTTTCAGTCTCCTGCTTCTGAGGAATCCTCCTCGTCCGAGGTACGAATCTTGAATCTATCCTCAAGTTCAGTATAAAATAGTATTTCAGGGTTTATAAGAGGTCGAAAAAGTAGTAAATTTTGAAAATTCTGTGGGATTGATTTAGGGTTTCTCTTTTGCTTGTTCACTAGCTGGAGCCAGCAGATCCGGATTTCTACAAAATTGGTTATGTTCGAAGTGTGAGAGCTTATGGAGTTGAGTTTAAAGAAGGCCCAGATGGTTTTGGTGTCTATGCTTCTAAGGATATTGAACCTCGTCGTCGTGCTAGAGTCAGCTTTCTTAGTTTAAAGTTCATAACTTTTTTTGTTTTTTCTTTAGATTCTTTCATTTAATTGTTTTCATCTTTGGCAGGTGATAATGGAGATTCCTCATGAATTGATGATAACCATTAGACAGAAGCACCCTTGGATGTTTTTCCCTGACATTGTTCCAATTGGTCATCCTATTTTCGATATCATAAACTCAACTGATCCTGAGGTAATACGTTGTGCTATTCGATATCATCAACTCGAAAAAGTTGTCATCTTTCATAAAGTCTTTTCCTTGTTAACAAATTTACATCTTGTTTTGGTTTCATAATTATTCTTGTAATGCAATTTATGTGTTTGGATATTACAGATAGATTGGGATCTCAGATTAGCTTGTCTTCTGTTATTCTCCTTTGATCGGGAAGATCATTTCTGGCGACTCTATGGCGACTTCCTCCCTGCTGCTGATGAGTGCAGCAGTTTGCTTCTAGCTACAGAGGTTGATTGAATTTATCATTTGAAGCTCACTGATCACATTTACTTCTCGTTGTTATGAGTAGCATTACCTGATCCTTTGATGTATGCTTGATCATATGTAAATTAGGAAGACCTTGCGGAGCTTCAAGATCCTGATCTTGTTTCAACTATCAGACAACAACAGAAACGAGTCCTAGAATTTTGGGAAAAGAATTGGGTAACATATCTTGACATTCTGTCATGGCTTTGTTTTTCTTTCCTTCATTGACAAATTGTATTTCAAACTCAGCATTCAGGTGTTCCTCTCAAAATCAAAAGGCTTGCTGAAGAAGCAGAAAGATTCATATGGGCGGTTAGTATCGCACAGACACGTTGCATTAGTATGAAAACTAGGGTCGGTGCTTTGGTTCAAGACTTAAATATGATGATTCCTTATGCTGGTAAGGAAGAATTTATGTTATACAATCTCAGAGTTATATCAGCGGTTTAATCATCTTCTATGCAGACATGCTAAACCATTCCTTCGAACCAAACTGTTTCCTACATTGGCGTCCTAAAGATCGCATGCTTGAGGTTATGTCAAATGCTGGTCAAGCAATAAAGAAAGGCGAAGAGGTAAGGGACTCAAATGTTCCATAAGCAAGTCAGCTTCACTTAACTGCTTTATCTATTGAAGATTTCAAATCTAATGCTTTTCGCAGATGACGATTAACTACATGCCAGGTCAGAAAAACAACATGCTTATGGAAAGATACGGCTTTTCAACTCCTGTGGTAATGCTTTTGAGTTTTGACTGCAGCACATTAGTTTTAAGGCAGAATATGGTTACTTTGCAATGTTTTTCTTATGTATGTAATGTTATATGTCTGGTGCAGAATCCATGGGATGCTATACCGTTCTCTGGAGATTCTCGTATCCATTTAAATTCCTTTCTATCGGTCTTCAATATTTTCGGTCTTCCGGAAGAATATTACCATGATAGTAAGTTTGTTTTCGCTCTATTGGAGAAATGAGCAACAATGTTACTTATATCTTGTTGACACTATGGTGGTAGGTGAGTTATCAGGAGGTGATTCTTTTGTTGATGGAGCAGTTATAGCTGCAGCAAGAACATTGCCAACTTGGTCAGACATAGATCTGCCTCCAATTCCAAGTGCAGAGAGAAAAGCGGTTAAAGAGTTGCAAGATGAGTGTCGAAAGATGCTTGCGGAATATCCCACAACTTCAGAGCAAGACCAAAAGTTGCTAGGTATGATATAACCATTAAAAGATATATACATGGAGGAGTAATGATCCTGTGAATATAAAAACTTAAGCTTTCCCTCCTGTTTTATTTTTCTACAGATTCAATGTCGGAAGCAAGGACAACATTTGTGACAGCGGTTAAGTATAGAATGCATAGGAAAATGTTCATTGGAAAGATCATCAAGGCACTTGACATCTATCAAGAACGGTTACTGTTTTGATCTTTCTCTTTCGGGTTTATAGCCGAGAAACTGCACCATGGAACTGTAATGTTTTAGCCTAAATGTGTTGGATTGTTTAATCGCAATCGCAAATCATGTTGTTTTCCCCGCAAAACCGCATGATTTTATATTCTTTCTGTATTTTCTCAACAAGTTTTTTTTTGGGACAAATTTGATGTGTATCCAAGTAACAGCTATGTAAAGAGAGGTTATTGAACTAATGTTGATTGTTTCCTTAGCAACACTGGAAAACGATGGATTATAGCCTCAACGGATTTTCAATCTACTTTTATAGCTTGAAATAGTTGAACACCCACATTCAGGTTATTAAGCTTATGCTTTTGTATGGAATAGTTAGATTAAATGTGTTACATTGTTTTAATTACAATCGCAAACCAAACATAATGGGTTTGATTAGCCAACAAACGTTTTGGAACCATGTGTTGGCTTTTTCTGATCTAGAAATGGTTGTTACAAATAAATACCATTTGCTGTGACTAGTTTAAGACTCAAACAAACCCTTAATTATTGGATGATTAATTCCCCTTTGTCAAATGGTGTATTCGTTTTCATGTTTCTACCCCCAAGTGTAATTGGTCACCAATGTTTTCTAGGGTAGTTATATTCCTTACGCCGTAGTTTAAGTTCAATGTTGCTAGTTAAAAATAGTATGTGTTATGGTAACGGTGGCATGATGATTTGATGTATTATGCTTAATTAACCTTGTGATTAGACTAATCATTCAATTCATATTGCTAGCATTATGATTTACAAGAAAATTGACGGTCCCAACCAAACAAAGCTACCCTAAGTTATACAGAACAAGAAGCAAACCATATCTTATCTTTGGCTACTTATATGATACATTGACTAACATAGTTGTTAATCATTTTATCTTATCTTATTATATCTATATATAATATTTTGAATCTTATTCTTGTAGTTAACCCACTATGCATTTCACAATTCTTGTCACGCATAATGAAATTACTTAATACATCACTTTGAATTTAAAGATCAAATTAAGCGCAAACAACCAAACAATAGAAAGGATAAAATATAAAATTATGAATCTTGACCTTTTTGGTGGATCGAAGATAATTCCTTTGTCTCATCCTTTTGGATTTAGAATATCATTTCAATTATCGAACAAGTTGTACGTAAACTTGATTCGATTATGCATTATCATAGTCAACCAAAGTTTATATATAATAACTACATTTGAAAATGACGTATAGTTCTTGATGTGTTATTCCATTTTTTCTTGTTTATAATAAGATGGGACATAGGAGTGATTTAAATTCAAGCTAGATTCCGAAACGATCGACAACTGTATCTACAACTAACTCAAATTATTTATTAAGAAAAATACAAACTTGTTCAAATTCACGAGTTTGTTCTTTACGTCGGTGAAACTAAATTGGGAAAGTATCACCAAACCAAATAACTAGCGTAGTTTTGATACGTTGCAGTATGATGATACATTTTTATTTGACTTGGTAATATGTAGGACATATCATATAAATATATGATGACGTATATTAATGTACATTCATAAACATATAAAAAAAAAAAAATGGAAACACAACTGCTCTCTTTATCGTGAAAAGGTTGAAGTGATGAGAAGCTAACACACTTAACCAAAGCAAAAAAAAAAAAATACAGAAAATATCATTCAAACCAAGTCATTGTCTCAACCACTCTTTTTCCTTGGCCAAGGTCAAAGCCATGCATCAGCATATTTATTTTTAAAACTAATTGCTCCTTTAATTCATTAACATTACTTTTTTTTTTTTCACTAGAAGATTACCATTTCATTATACGATGATCGGATGCGTTTTCGGATACAAACTTAAAAATCTAAAGCCGGCTATTACAAGACGATACCGGAGCCAAGAGCCGGCGGATTAACATACAATCCCCGGAGACAACAACACGAAACCAATTACAAATCTAAAACAAAAAACCGAAATATGGATAGAGCTAACTCCAACTGATAATCAACACAAGTCAGGTTCCAAGAAGGTAGAGAAGACATCGAAGATGAGGCGAGCACCAAACACCGAGAGAGAAAAGGAGCGTGACATCTGAAGCCAAGATTATTGAGGATTGCCCACCGTCTCTCATTAAATTGCTCCATCCATGGGAGCCACGAGCCGGACGACTGGAGATCAAACCAAGGAAGCTGAGGGACCAAACTGTTTTACCACTCACCACCGACTGACTAGATGCTAAGAAGACCGAAGCCTCAATCCCTTAAAGAAGTGCCGGAGAACCCTTGCCCGAGGTAGGAGACCCAAGGCAGAAGATAAAACTCGAAATACAAGAACTATGCTGATGCACCAACAACAAGGGAAAGCACACTCCCAATGCTAAGAAACCACACCCCACGAAGCCTAAAAATCCTAAACAAACGCAGCCAAATCGCAAGAGCACGAACCTGCCAAGCTACACAAGACCAAAAGCAAGAGAGCACCCACCACGAGACTGAACCTCAAACGGAAACCATGACCAGAGTAACATCACATTGGAACTAACCCATAACCAACCAAATCACACGCTTTACTAAAACCAACAATTACCCTAAAAGCCCACATCACCTCCCAACAAAAATCCACGGCAAGGTTCAAAAGATCTGACTCATAAGTCGTACCTCACCACAACGCACGCAGCTCCGATAAGAAGAGCACGATCCAACAATAACACACAGCCTCGGCAAGCAAATCGCCAGAAACTAAAACCAGATGGGAGAAACGAAACCGGAACGGAGGATGATAGGTCTAGTTTTAACCCTATTCTAACTGCAAGTGCACAGTGATGTAGTTGTAGTACTTAGGGTATCGAATCCACAGGGACTCTGGTCAACGATAGATAAAAACAGAAGTGATTAAACTAGGAGAAAGCAAAGATGATTAAACTAAAAGCAGAGTAGAAAAGTAAATCAGTAGCAGGCAAGTTTGTGAGCAAGGAAGCGAAGCGTTAAGTCTAGGGAGTTCTCAGGAAATCAGGAACACAAGCAATCAATCAGTCGAGATCCAATCAGAAACTGTTCTAGAACTCAAACACAGATATAGAATTAACCAAATTCCTTTGCGATAATTCTCTAAGTTTAAGTGCAGCAAACCAAACTTTCGTTTGCGAGAACTAACAGATTAAACCAGCTTTAATTCCAAGTTTGATATGTTCACAATCTAATTAAACCAAACTTTCGTTTGCGAGAAGTTAAATTGCTTATCTAGGTTCTTTCTAGCTAAATTAACCAACTTCCGCTGCATTAATCAGCCTAACATCATAATCTAAGTGGCCAGTTCAGATTAAGCATTAAGAACAACCTAAACAAAGAACTAGCAGATATGAATCCCTACTGATTAATTAAACTATAACTCCATGAAATCCCTAATGAGAATCCCTAAACTTAACAGGTAAACTACTCAGACATAATCATCGAAACAGAAAACATCTTGAATAGAAAACCAAATATCATAAAACAAAGTAAAGATCTGGGGTTCAAAATCCTCTCTCTTTCGAGAGCAGGATCAGCCCCTAACTCTCTCTGAAATAAAATAAGACTTAAGAAAAGCGTAGCCTAAACAATGGCTTAAAAACCCTTATATAATAGCTAAAACACGTTTTGGGCTTCTGTGTAAATATCTGGGCTTTTCTGCAAAATCAGCATTCTTTATTAAATCGGCGAGTCTGGCCCATTCGCATATGCAACGATCGATGCAGGTGTGCAACGATCGACGCAGTCTTCAAAACTGGACAGTGAACTCTGTCTCTCGGACCAAATCTCCAAAATACACCAAACAGCTCCAAAATCTCCACTTCTGCTCCAAACGTGTCTAAACCTGTAAACATACTAAAAAGACTCCAAAACATAACATAAGACTCGATAAATAAGGCATATACCATGGTTAAAACCGGTAAAATCCATGGTATATCAACTCCCCCACACTTAGCTCTTGCTTGTCCTCAAGCAAGTAAAGAACCAAAGTATAAGCGGAGAGGTTTGAAAACACAGAAACTCATTTCATCCTAGGAACTTTCACAATCACATTCACTTAGTAAGCCACTGAAAACTTCCCTACAGAACTCAAGACCACAATATACTTCCCCCACACTTAGCAACTGTCCTAAGTAAACTCCACAATCACATTCAAGCATTCAAATTCACCCTACTGACTTCTGCAAGTATTTAAGTGCGGTCTCACCTAAGGAGTATCGATCAAAGGGCACATGGATTCTTACCTTATCAGCTCTAGACCACCATACTATCTTTCTCTAGTCCCTTTCTTCTCTTTCCCTTCTTTAACAACTGATTTTTCCCCACTGGGTATCATTTTATTTTTTTTATCAGTGTTCTTCCCGTTATGGGGTGTACTTTGGACACATTCCATGGATCACATGAGAGAAAATAGTGTTTGCTACCCTTCCCATGACCACTTCGGAGTTACTAACTCATCCTCAGTTTATTATCTCTTTTTTTTTTTTTTTTACTTTATAGAAGGGGAGAAGGGAACTAAATAGGATAGGTTGACAAGCTGTGTCAGAACTAACAAGGGAATCCGACACAAAGTATACCAAGCCCTTAAGTGAGAAATCTAAGTCAGTATTAAGGTGAAGTCAGTAAAAGGATCCTCTGATACCTGAAGTGATGTGGGTGTTCTCAGTAGGTTGATCCGTGTCTGGGTTTTCTAACAGTCATAGAGGCTCTGCAAGTCTGTCCAATGGTCACTTAGTTCCTGTTCAAGCGAAAAGTTTCCTCGAAAAATCATAGTTTCATACAAATTTTGACTCAATAAAACAAATTTTGAAAAACTAAGAAAACAAAACCGTGCGTCAGTAGCTTCCTCCCCCACACTTAAACTACACTGTCCCCAGTGTAATCGAAGCATGAGCTCGGTGAAAGAATAATCAAATTGAAGAACAAACCGAAAAGTTGCAGAATACTTACCTGTCGTCGCCCTTGCGTCGATCGATGCCACAAGGGTGTCGATCGATGCAAGGTGATTATCGCTCGCGGTTATGTAGATAACCGATGTCTGAACCGCAATCAATTCGGCTAATCGTGAATCGCAACTGCATCGACCGATGCACGATGTGTGTCGATCGATGCAATGCGATTTTTCCTGTATCTCTCGGCTCTGAACACACTTAAACAGAAAAATCAAAATAGCAAAACCCAAACGAAAAATGAAAACAAAATCAAACCTAACAGTGGGTTGCCTCCCACTCAGCGCTTGTTTTTAAAGTCATTAGCTTGACTATTGGAAGAGATTTGATTCATGGCGGTTTCAACAGAGACTTTGAATGTCTCTGTGAGTATCTCTTCATCCAAGGAGGTGTATAGGCATTATGATCATGAGGCTTTCCAAGGAAAGAGAAATCAGAATCAGGGCGGGAGCGAAGCTTGGGCGGTCTACTGCGTTTTCCTGTATTCAAAACAATACGATCAGAAGGTTTAAGCTTAGATGATTTGTTCCTTACCTTTGATGCAGATCTGATGTTTGGGGCTTTCTGCTTATGAGCAGTTGCAGGTACTGAAGATGTTAGAGCAGGTTCAAGAGGAACTGCCATCTTCTTCTTTCCACTATCAGATACTGTAGTTCCACCAATATGAACTTCTTCTTCCAGATGACCATCAGTGGAGATCATCTTCTTTGCATGAACTCGCGAAGCTTCAACTGGTGGTGTTTTATTCACCTTCTTATCCATCACTTTCATGCAGTTAGCCACTTCTAGCTCTTGTCTGGGAGGTTTAGGAACCTTAGGATATGGCACCGGGGGCTTGTAAGCTTGTTCTGGTACTGTTGCAGGTTTCTGGACATGTGTGCGTTCTGTGTCGATCGTTGCATAATGTGTGTCGATCGATACAAGGCGATTCTGTTTCTCGAAAGAACTCGAAATTGCCGTCAGAATGGCGTGTCGATCGTCACTAAGGGGGTGTCGATCGATGCATGTATCAGGCAGACAATATTCATCCAGAAAATCCGAGATTATGCTCTCTTCTTCTTCCAGCAAGTCAATCTCATCCCTTATGTTCACAGCATTGATGTGCAGCTTCTGTTCAGCTCTCTTAGCTTCATTCCGCCTCTCTATTGCTGCATCTGCTCGTTCAATTTTGATATCCAGCTCCTCCATATGTGTGCTCAGAGATTCGAACTTCTCACTCAAATCTTCAATCAACGCATCAATCTTTGAGTTGAAGGACATATCAATCTGTTGTTGTCTCTCAAGATACTGCTCAATCATGATTTCCATTCTGCTCTCATGAGCTGTAGGTGCAGGCGGTGCTTGGTAAGAAGAAACACTACAACTCCTTGTAAAGGGTTTCTGAAAAGCAGATCTGTGACTATAGAATTCATTCCCTCCAACGCAGTTGATAGCTTTTTGCCCATACTTTTCAAGTATAAGACTATGCAGATAGTCGACTTTACTCTTCAACTCAGCTATCTGTGAACTGTCAATCCCTGGACTGAAGAAATCATACATCTTCCTTACGATATGTGTCGATCGATGCAGGAGAAGCGTCGATCGATGCAAGCGCGATGATGTGACGATCGACACACAGGACCGTGTCGATCGTTGCAGGGCGATTACAGGCGTACCTGAAACGCAAGAAACAGAAGAAAAAAAATTAGTGAAAAAAAAAACAAAAAACGAAAAACCTAGTCTAAACCCTAAGTTCAAATCTATCGGAGACTCAAAAGAGTCCCCGGCAACGGCGCCAAAAACTTGATAGGTCTAGTTTTAACCCTATTCTAACTGCAAGTGCACAGTGATGTAGTTGTAGTACTTAGGGTATCGAATCCACAAGGACTCTGGTCAACGATAGATAAAAACAGAAGTGATTAAACTAGGAGAAAGCAAAGATGATTAAACTAAAAGCAGAGTAGAAAAGTAAATCAGTAGCAGGCAAGTTTGTGAGCAAGGAAGCGAAGCGTTAAGTCTAGGGAGTTCTCAGGAAATCAGGAACACAAGCAATCAATCAGTCGAGATCCAATCAGAAACTGTTCTAGAACTCAAACACAGATATAGAATTAACCAAATTCCTTTGCGATAATTCTCTAAGTTTAAGTGCAGCAAACCAAACTTTCGTTTGCGAGAACTAACAGATTAAACCAGCTTTAATTCCAAGTTTGATATGTTCACAATCTAATTAAACCAAACTTTCGTTTGCGAGAAGTTAAATTGCTTATCTAGGTTCTTTCTAGCTAAATTAACCAACTTCCGCTGCATTAATCAGCCTAACATCATAATCTAAGTGGCCAGTTCAGATTAAGCATTAAGAACAACCTAAAAAAAGAACTAGCAGATATGAATCCCTACTGATTAATTAAACTATAACTCCATGAAATCCCTAATGAGAATCCCTAAACTTAACAGGTAAACTACTCAGACATAATCATCGAAACAGAAAACATCTTGAATAGAAAACCAAATATCATAAAACAAAGTAAAGATCTGGGGTTCAAAATCCTCTCTCTTTCGAGAGCAGGATCAGCCCCTAACTCTCTCTGAAATAAAATAAGACTTAAGAAAAGCGTAGCCTAAACAATGGCTTAAAAACCCTTATATAATAGCTAAAACACGTTTTGGGCTTCTGTGTAAATATCTGGGCTTTTCTGCAAAATCAACATTCTTTATTAAATCGGCGAGTCTGGCCCATTCGCATATGCAACGATCGATGCAAGTGTGCAACGATCGACGCAGTCTTCAAAACTGGACAGTGAACTCTGTCTCTCGGACCAAATCTCCAAAATACACCAAACAGCTCCAAAATCTCCACTTCTGCTCCAAACGTGTCTAAACCTGTAAACATACTAAAAAGACTCCAAAACATAACATAAGACTCGATAAATAAGGCATATACCATGGTTAAAACCGGTAAAATCCATGGTATATCAGAGGAATAAGATGGAGGTCCACTCGCTTTTGCCGGAGAAGGTGAGCAATCACCAGAGCCCGAGGCTTGCGCTTTGAACCACCACCACTCGGACCACCGGAGATAGAACAGATCTGAACCCAGATGCCGGAGATCCAGGAGATGAGGGGAAACGACGCCGAAGACTGAAATAAACAGGACAAAGGGACCCTCCCCGGCTCCGTCAAGGAGGACCGGACACCGAGGAGGCCAGACGACGGCTCAGACGGGAGGGCGGCGCTACCTCGATAATCAGACCTGAGAGAAGAGTTTTAGGGCGAACGAGCTTTTTTTTTTACAGATTTGAGTACATTACTCTACTGAATTTCCTTAGGATTCATTAACATTACTTAAACAACTAAACTTAGTGTTAAAAATGTAATTATCATAAATGAAATGTTTAGCTGTGACAAATTATGTTAGCAAATAATGGACCTAAAATGATTGGTTTCATGGCAAAAAAAAACATGGAAGAATAATTCAATAGGTACTTTAACACTTTTGCTTGGTAACACCCGAACAAAAAAAAGTAATATACTTTTAGAACCCGATGGAAAAGAAGTAGCATCCTCGAGTTGAAAAGAGAGAACAGGAAGAAAGACTGTAGAAAGGCTTACTAAGCAAATATGTTGTTTCATCCTCTAATTCGACCAAATGGTTTTTTTTTTAATAGAGATAAGAGAGACTAAATCAAAGACAACCCTCAACATCTATCAATTATCAATTGATGCTCAATTAATACACCTAGATCCAGTATTAACACGGAAATACACTAAAAAACATTATATGATATCGGGTAACACAAAGACAAAATCCTAAAGTGGATTGCCTTTAAGCGGCATGTTTCTATCTCTCTCTTTTTACAGGCGATTTCCGGCGTCTTCCTCTTCGCCTCTCCAACACCGTTCTCTTCGCCGGGGAGGGCTCCTTTTTAATCCCGGGCTTCATGCAACAGCTGGGTTGGGCAAAGAATCGGAAGATGCCTCGGCTTTGCGCTCCAGCAACGAGCGGTGGCTCTCTTCGGCAACGTAGACGACGGCTTGGCATCTGGGTAAGTCGACTCTGGACCTACTAGAGTACGGCAGCGAATGAGCTTTTGGCGCGGAGATGGTAAAGGGATTTCAGGATCGGGGCTTTTGTCTGCGGCGGTGCTGCGGAGAGAGATGACAGGCGTTGCTAGCGAAGGAGTTTCGCGGAGGTCTAGCTAACCAAAGTGACTCCGGGGAGGCTTGATGGTGGCGTCTGGTGAGGTGTCCCGGGTGCTTCTCGTTTTCTCTGGAGCCCACTTTATTCGCCGGAGCGGCGCAGTCTTGAGGCGACTGCTGGAGATAGGTCTCGGAACCGAGTGAGCTTTCGTAGAGGAGGCGGCGAGGAGGTCTAGTTGTGGCTGATCTCGTCGGAAAGTCTATGGGAATAAACGGAGGAAGCGTGTTGTTCGTCGGGAAAATTAGAGATGGTCGGATCTCCGGAGGATGGAACGACTCCAGTCTGTTCGGGAAGTCCATTGGTAGCGTTTCGCGAAGCTCACCGGATCACACCGTTAGTCTGTTCGGGAAGTCCATCGGTAGCGTTTAGGCTCTTCACAATTAATTAGGGTTTCTTTGGTTTGATTCTTTTATTTCCGGTTCTATTCATGTAAACCCGGTTGACCCCGATTAAGGTCGATTTTTTAAATATATACATATATTATTTAAAAAAAACACAAAGACAAAAAGTTTGTACAATCAAATGTTTGCATCTCAAGACAGTATATAGAAGAAAAACGATACCGTACGGAGCCGAGACTAAATATTCATAGTAATCATGTTTTCGCTTGATAAATCGTTACTATGAAACGACAAATTTTGTGAAATAGAATGACGTAAATTAATCTTTTTAAATTTATACTATGGATTTTTATATAAACAAAGGAAATGCAAAAGAGATATAATCACAATTTTTGGTATGTATGTGCTTCGGATTCAAACCTCTTTATTACGGATGAATATTTTTAAAATTGGAATATCTAAATAAAGATCGACTTTAGGTTCGTGAGAGATTATATATATAGGATCTGAAATTTCCACTATGTTAAAAAAAACCTTTGGTAAGCATGCAATTTAAATAGAATATAAATTGATTAGCATGCATGAGTCTGATTTTAAGGGAAATCGGCTTATTCATTCTCCAACACACCACCACGGTCTCAATCAATACTCTCTAGGTGCAGATGTTTGTATTGGTTGACTAAGACCAACACCATACTCCAAGACCATCGATTCGGATTGCTCACCTCTTTTCTTCCTTGGGTAAATCTTCCTTGCTTTGTTAGGAACACCACCATTAGAACACGCAATTGAGTTGTGTCCAGCCATACCACAACGGTAACAATGAATCACCCTCAAGTGTTTGGTCATTTTTTCTCCTTAGTAGGTGATTCGTGGATAGATTTCTTCCTTTTTTGTGGGTTCTTCTTCCTACCCTTCTCAGTGTCTCTCGCCGGTGGATGTAGTTGTGTTCCACAATCCTTCCAAAACTTCATACCTTCAACGAGTGTGATTTAGTTAATGCACTGCTTCTTCCAAGTACTTGAAAAGTAACAATCAGTCCCACCTTGTGTATTTGACATTCTGAGAGCAACTCAACACATACTCGAGGACAACTTCCTTGAACTCTTTAATACTTTCAAAAACCTGCATAATCTTCAGTTCCCCACTTCCTCTTCTCCATCGCTCGTACCCTATCCCAACATTGTCTTCCTCGTTATTTGAGGCTGGTGGAGTATTCTTGTAAGCTTCGTCTTACTCTTCCTCATCAACAAACCCAGAAACAATGTCTTCTACACGTGAACTCTGTCCATAATGAACATTTTCATCACCACTTCCATTATCTTCATTCTCCTCCACCATTTATTCTACACATCATGTTCCTTCATCACGATCATCTGCAGAAGTATTCTCACAGTCTTCTTCTTCAGGATCATTTACCTCATTAGGATCATTGTCAAGCTCTAGGTAGATTTCAACATTCTTCGTCCAAATAGCCGCAAGACACATATTACTAAAATTGGGAGAACCATCACACAAAACCTTCAGCTGTTTTGTGTCTTCATATGGTAGTTTATACCACACCCGTTGATGATACAAAAGATCATACAAATCAACTATGCCCGCCTCTTGTATGCCTTTGAATAGATGAGCAACCTCAATGTGAAGAAAATGAATTTTTTCACCAACATGAAAGACTTTGCCATCAATATTCTCAAACCTTCCACCATAGTTTACTACAAAAGTAATGTCGTTTTCGCCACTGAAACAATACAACAATACAAATTTGTCAAAAATACCAAAAACACTTCATTCACACATTTAGTCGAACACTTGGTGTGCACACTAAAAATCTACATATCCTTTCAACCAAATATCGATTTTTTCGTGCTCCAAAAGGCTATTAGTTCGATTATTTCAAGTGACATATGACAATTCCATAATAATTATACAAACGGTCTCGATTTACCCTAATCTTTTTGAAGAAGAGATTGATGAAAATTTACCACATTTTTCTCTGATTGAGCGACTCCCGACCACAAGAAACTCTTATTAAGCTCTTATTTCGTCTTTTTATCTACCCAATTAACGAAATTTGCTGCCTTTCACGAACCCTTCTCTCTCATTACTGTGTTAGACAAAAGAAAGTTTCTTTTTGTGTTCTTCTTAGTCGAGACTCGAGAGGTTTTAATATTTTTCCCCAATTTTAACAAAACGACGCCGTTTTCCAAATCATATAATTCCTTTTAAGTATATCTGACTAGATTATAAATTAATACCATGTAATGTTTTAAATTGTCCACGTAATACACTGTAACTGTTGGATCCCTATGGATCTAGGGTTTGTTATATTGAAATTTAGAACCAACCTCGTTCTTACCTTTGGCAGCGGAAGAAGATGGTGAACGAGATCAGTGGAGCAACGCAACGCTTTGCCTCTACCAGATACACACGCACGCTCGCTGGAAACGGGATGCTAGTGCCGGATCAATGGGGATCGATGGTGTCTGGTGTGTCAAGTCTTTCTGTCAAGAAAACTGGACGGCACTTTGTTTAGGTCGAAACTAATCAGCTTTTATTCGACCTAAACGTGCTTAACGGGCCAGACTCAATTAAGCCATAACCTGAAAAGCCTGTTCGGAAAATCCGAACTGTGTCGACCGACACACAAGCTGTGTCGATCGACACAACACCATTATATCGATTCTTATGTG
Organism: Orychophragmus violaceus; assembly: GCA_030180135.1. Classification (NCBI taxonomy): domain Eukaryota; kingdom Viridiplantae; phylum Streptophyta; class Magnoliopsida; order Brassicales; family Brassicaceae; genus Orychophragmus; species Orychophragmus violaceus. The sequence continues at coordinate 17,592,978 of CM058239.1, read as the reverse complement.
TATTTCAATACACATAATATGATCATTGCAACAATGATCATTCCCATGTCGTAGCTTCCAGTTCGCTTAGGTGTGTGACCCTATAGGATCATACAATACTGGCAGTAAGCCCACGACTTACAGAATGCAAGAGGCTTCTAGCAAAGCATTGCAAACGCCCAGTATTATACGAATGTCTGATCTCGACACACAACTATCACAGGAGTGAGTACAAGTGTGATTTCAGGACACTATCCCAACAATCTCCCACTTGTACTGGAATCATCAATTCCTATAATCCTTTTGTCTCTATATCTCGATTTGGCATAAGGCAAGATCTGTGTCATCCTTATTTAGCCAACATCGTGTTTATCGAACTCCTGATCTCATACTGAACATTACAAACAACTGAACTACAGTTCGTTTGAGTGCGGCCACACATTCTCTCAGTATTCAATCTTCGATAGGCCCTGAGATATTTATCTCCCGTTTTTCAGGAGGGACAAATTCCATCTTGTTCCATCCCTGTTTCAACGCACACTTCATGATAAACTTGAACAGTGTCGTTATAGCCGCCAGTTACGGATCGACGTTTGACAAAGTCAAAATGTACCAATTCATATGCAAGAAAGCATGATGAACTCAGGTCTTAGGACTATACTCTATAGTCGTAATGAGAACCTCTTATGACACAGATATTACTATCTTGTAGACTTCTCATTAGCGGGTCATGTCCGATCATATGTCCACTGACATATATCTATGTGACTGACTGCGATAATCATATCATTGGCTCCATGAAACTTAGCCAACAGTCACCTCACAATCTAGTCTCTAACGGTTGTCAGTGTCCCGATTCTACAACCTTGACTAGGGACAAAATAATTTATTTCATGATCAAGTTCTCAACTTGATGACCTATAATATGTCATAAACTTATTTTGGGACCATTATTTAGATCACAATAAATAATGCTGAAATCAAATTTCATTAAACACTTCTAAAAGAATGTTTACAAGGGCGTCTTATTATAACTAAAACAAAATCCAAAACTCCCACTAGAATCAAGATTACATCTTAAGATCTCTAATGCCTACAGCAGTCGTATGACTCTCATGCTTAGGCCTTGGGAGTGACTTGGTTAGAGGATCAGCGACATTCTCGTTTGTCGGAACTCGGCTGATCTTCACATCACCTCTATTGACAATATCACGAATCAGATGATATTTCCTCTCAACGTGTTTGGACTTCTGGTGTGACCTGGGTTCTTTCGCCTGAGCAATGGCTCCATTGTTATCGCAGAACAAAGCCACTGGCTCCAAGATACTAGGAACCACACCAAGTTCAGTCATGAACTTCTTGATCCAAACAGCTTCCTTTGCCGCTTCTGAAGCAGCAACATATTCAGCTTCCGTTGTGGAGTCTGCTACGGTATTCTGCTTAGAGCTCTTCCAGCTCACCGCACCGCCATTTAGACAGAAGACATATCCAGACTGTGATCGGAAATCGTCTCTGTCCGTCTGAAAACTCGCATCGGTGAATCCATTCACCACAAGTTCATCACTATCTCCATACACAAGGAACTTATCCTTAGTATGTCTCAAATACTTGAGAATATTCTTAACAGCTGTCCAGTGAGCTTCACCTGGATCAGATTGGTATCTACTCGTCATGCTTAATGCGTAAGCTATATCTGGACGAGTGCAGAGCATGGCATACATAATATATCCTATTGCAGAGGCATAAGGAATCCTATTCATGCGTTCTCGCTCAGCAGGTGTCTCCGGACACTGCTTCTTGCAGAGACTCTTGCCATGAGACATTGGTATGAAGCCCTTCTTGGAATCGTGCATCCTGAATCTGTGCAACACCTTATCAATATAAGTGTCTTGGCACAATCCAATCAGCCTGTTAGTTCTATCTCTGTAGATTCTGATTCCAAGAATGTATGCGGCTTCTCCCATGTCTTTCATGGAAAAACAACTTCCTAGCCAAGTCTTAATAGACTGAAGCAACGGAACGTCATTACCGAGGAGGAGTATGTCATCGACATACAGTACAAGAAATGCAATTTTGCTCCCACTTGTCTTCTTGTATACACATGATTCTTCTTCGTTCTTGATGAAACCGAATTGTTTTACTGCTTCATCAAAACGAAGATTCCAACTCCGTGATGCTTGCTTCAACCCATAAATGGATTTATGAAGCTTGCATACCTTCTTAGCTTTTTTGGGATCGACAAAACCTTCAGGTTGTGTCATGTACACATCCTCTTCCAGAATGCCATTCAGGAATGCGGTTTTGACATCCATTTGCCAAATCTCATAGTCATAATGAGCAGCAATCGCTAGAAGAATCCGAATAGATTTAAGCATAGCGACTGGGGAATAGGTTTCATCATAGTCAATACCATGAATTTGTTTGAAACCTTTAGCCACCAACCTTGCTTTGTAAATCTGTACATTGCCATCCACGTCAATCTTCTTCTTGAAGATCCATTTACACTCAATGGCTTTTACACCATTAGGTAAATCGACCAAGGACCATACTTGGTTTTCTGACATGGATGTCATTTCGGATTTAGAGGCTCCAAGCCACTTCTCGGAGTCTGGGCCCATCATTGCTTTCGCAAAGGTCGCTGGTTCGTCACCTTCAATGATCATCAGATCATTTGAATTGGTTACGAGAAATCCATAGTATCTCTCGGGTTCGTGACGGATCCTTCCGGATCTGCGAACTTCAGGCTCCACAGGCGCCGGTTCCACAGAACTTTGTGGTTCCAACTGCTGCCCCTCCTCAGCAGGTTGAGCAGTATCCTGTGCATCTAGAATTTCTTCAAGATGTACTTTACTCCCACTATTTTTCTTAGAGAGGAACTCCCTCTCAAGAAAAGAACAGTCCCGAGCAACAAATGCTTTGTTCTCAGATTGGTTGTAAAAGTAGTATGCCTTGGTTTCTCTAGGATAACCAACGAAGTAGCATTTATCTGATTTGGGTGCAAGCTTGTCGGAGATTAAACGTTTGACATAAGCCTCGCAACCCCAAATCCTTAGGAAAGACAGACTAGGAACGTTCCCAGTCCACAGTTCATGTGGTGTCTTTTCTACTGATTTAGATGGCACTCTATTCAGTGTAAACGCATATGTTTCTAGAGCATATCCCAAAAGGATAGTGGAAGATTAGAATGACTCATCATAGACCGAACCATATCCAATAAAGTTCGATTTCTCCTCTCCGACACTCCATTCCATTGGGGTGTACCAGGGGGAGTGAGTTGTGAAACGATTCTACACTCGCTCAGATAGTCGCTGAATTCTTGGCTCAAGTATTCTCCTCCGCGATCCGATCGCAGAATCTTAATACTCTTGCCAAGTTGATTCTGTACTTCATTCTTGAATTCCTTGAATCTATCAAAGGATTCTGACTTGTGTCTCATCAAATAGACGTAGCCATACCTACTGAAGTCATCAGTAAATGTAATGAAGTACTTAAAGTTTCCTCTGGCAGCAGTACTCATTGGTCCACATACATCAGTATGAACAAGGCCCAATAAATCACTGGCCCTTTCATTTGGTTTGTTGAAAGAGGCTCTAGCCATTTTGCCCACCAAACAAGACTCGCATTTCTCACATGATTCAAAATCAAATGAGCCCAGAAGCCCATTTCGATGGAGCCTCTGGATGCGTTTCTCATTGATATGGCCCAAACGACAATGCCATAAGAAAGTCGGATTTTCGTCATTAGACTTAAACCTCTTTGTATTTATGTTAAAGACAGGCATTTCTTGGTTTAATATATATAACCCATTATCTAATGAGGCGCTACCATAATAATTACCATCACGATTAAAAGAACAAACTTTATTCTTAACAGCAAAATCAAAACCTTCCAAATCCAAAACGGAAACTGAAATTATGTTTCTGCTAATCGCATGTACATAGTAGCAATTATTCAAAATTAAAACCATGCCCGAAGGTAAAGACAACTCGTAGGTGCCTACGGCCAGTGCAGAAACCTTAGCTCCATTCCCGACTCGTAGCTCTACTTGTCCTTTCTTCAGCGTCCTACTGTTTCTTAGTGCCTGCACATCAGTACAAATATGAGCACCGCAGCCGGTATCCAATACCCATGAAGTAGGACTAGAAGACATAACATTAAGTTCGATAACATAAATACCTGAGTCAGACGCATCATACGTCTTCTTCAGCTTCTTGTAATCTTCCATGAACTTCTTGCAGTCTTTCTTCCAATGCCCCAACTGCTTGCAGTAGTTGCACTTATCCTCAGGAGAAGGCCCGGATTTGGGCTTCGGCTTGGGCTTGTCTTGACTTTCAGCCTGGACAACCTGGGCCTTACCCTTACCCTTCTTAGGTTTCTTAAACCTTTTACCCCCTTGTACCATCAGGACATTGGGAGTAGCCTTCTTGAGATTCGGTTCTGCTGTCTTCAGCATACCGTGCAACTCAGTCAATGTCTTAGTCATGTTTTGCATATTGTAGTTCATGATGAACTGATCAAAACATGACGGCAAAGACTGCAGAATCATGTCAGTGGCCAGCTCCTGGCTAATGGCACAGTCCAGTTTCCCCAGGTTATCAATGTAACCCATCATTTTAAGGACATGAGGACTTACTGGACTGTCCTTAGCCAGCTTGCAATCCATGAGAGATTTAACCGTCTGGTATCTCTCTGTGCGAGCTTGCTCCTGAAACAAAGCTTTCAGGCTGTTAATCATCTCAATGGGTGACAATACGTTCTCATATTGCTTCTGCAGCTCAGAGTTCATGGTCACCAGCATTAGACAAGTAACATCTTTGACATCCGCTGAATGCTTATCCCAAGCATTCTTTTCTGTCTGCGGAGTATTGGAACGTGGCCTCTCGGTGAGAACTCTTTCAAGGACATATTCCTTGTTCTCTTGCCTGAGAACTATTCTCAGGTTCCGATACCATTCCAAGAAATTAGATCCATTTAACTTGTCCTTCTCAAGGACGGATCTTAGTGAGAAAGGGTTGATGTGATTTGAGACAGACATAGCTGTAATTCAAAAGAGGTAAATTTTAGTTATAAAGCTCAAGAAATGAGAATTCTTATCCAATAAGAAAAACTCGCATTGTATTCAAAACTATGTTTCCTCAGATGAATACAATGAGCCAAGATCCTCAGATTGCCAAAATTCGAGTGGGCGACTCGCCGTTACTCAAGCTTTAGTTATCTAGGTAAGCAAATCATTGCTAATTGTACTCAGTACAACTCTTGGTCGTGAATAAGACAAACTATGTCCAATCCACTCTGATGTCTCTGGGCCCAGAACTTCTGACAGCCCAGTCAAGTATAACCAATCTTTTATATGTCTTGTGATCACTGACAGTTGCACTGCAAGTCTGTCATTGACCACCTGCCTTACCCATGTTGCAATGGATATCAAGGACTCCAAGATATCCAACAAACGACACGAGTCTTGACAGTAGACAAGATCGGGCAAGACATCAAGATCACTTGATATTTAGTTGAAGAAAAGAACTAATCTTATCTTGATTTATATTTACTATACATATCAAAATTAATAACTTTTAATAAAAACATTTAGTTTTATTAAGTTTAGATTCATCTAATACTTTTAGGATTAAATTATTCTGGTTCATGCAAATTAGTGGTCAAGCCAACAAGTCTGCGGATGTTGTGTCGATCGACGCCAACATTGGCATCGACCGATGCAACTCTATTTAAACCGTTCTTCGATAACCAGTCAAACCAGATCGAATTTACTTAACCGATTCAATCCAATTGAACCAGTTCGGTTTAATGGTCCATGTCGATCGTCACACACTGTGTGTCGATCGATATGACCAAACCAGAATCAATTTTGGTTAATAAAATTAACCGAGCTAGATAACCAGTTCAATCCAATTGAACCGATTTATCTAATTGTATTGCCTGTGTCGACCGACACACCCAGTGTATCGATCGACGCAGCACGATTACGGGTACTCGATCTCAGATCGAAACCCTAAAGATTATTTGTGGATTTTTGCTTTGTATCGACCGACACACGCTTTGTGTCGATCGATACTGTGCGACAAACCCTAAATTTTATTCGCGAGTTTTCGCTCTGTGTCGACCGACACATGCTTTGTGTCGATCGACACCCTGCGACAAACCCTAAAAAAATTTATATTTTGCGCCGCGGCGTGTCGACCGACACACGCTTTGTGTCGATCGACACAGTGCGATTTCAGCAATACCATCGTTTTCAACAGAGACAAAAATCCGAGATTTAATCAATGAAAAACGATTTCAACAAGTAATATACAGATCAACAACATCAAGTTTCGATTTTATATCACCATTTTCAATAGCTAAACCCTAAGCATGCTCTGATACCACTGTTGGATCCCTATGGATCTAGGGTTTGTTATATTGAAATTTAGAACCAACCTCGTTCTTACCTTTGGCAGCGGAAGAAGATGGTGAACGAGATCAGTGGAGCAACACAACGCTTTGCCTCTACCAGATACACACGCACGCTCGCTGGAAACGGGATGCTAGTGCCGGATCAATGGGGATCGATGGTGTCTGGTGTGTCAAGTCTTTCTGTCAAGAAAACTGGACGGCACTTTGTTTAGGTCGAAACTATTCAGCTTTTATTCGACCTAAACGTGCTTAACGGGCCAGACTCAATTAAGCCATAACCCGAAAAGCCTGTTCGGAAAATCCGAACTGTGTCGACCGACACACAAGCTGTGTCGATCGACACAACACCATTATATCGATTCTTATGTGTATTTCAATACACATAATATGATCATTGCAACAATGATCATTCCCATGTCGTAGCTTCCAGTTCGCTTAGGTGTGTGACCCTATAGGATCATACAATACTGGCAGTAAGCCCACGACTTACAGAATGCAAGAGGCTTCTAGCAAAGCATTGCAAACGCCCAGTATTATACGAATGTCTGATCTCGACACACAACTATCACAGGAGTGAGTACAAGTGTGATTTCAGGACACTATCCCAACAGTAACCCCCTACTAAACTTCTGTAACAGTTTGACTAACGGTGTCACGGTTAATGTTGGATAAGGCCGGATTTAATGAGTTTATGTATGAAATTTAAAATTTTGGATGAATTTATGTATAAATTGGCATAGCTCCGAGGTTGATGTGTTGATTGGGACCGTGATGGTGTATTGAGTAACGAAGAAGCGGATTTTCCTGATTTTAGCATTTTGATATATTCAACTAGTAACAAAAAAAAAAAAAAACTTAAAAGACACATTTTTCTCTGGTCAATTTTCTGATGTAAATGAGAGCGGATTTTAAAATTGGCTTTCACTATTTAAGCTCATAACGAAAGTTTATAATTTTACAAGTTGGATATATTATGTGGACTGTGGTTCCTAAGACCAATGTTTTGTCAAAGTTTTAAGGCACAGTTTAATTGTAACATAGTATAAGTCTATAATAACATGTCTACATGGACCAGCACGTACACACACATATGATCGTTGACCTTTGCCGCCATTGATAAAAGCCGAAACATTTATCGACGAGCCTTCCCATTCCATTTTCCCATATCTTTATTTTCTGAACTCTCTCTCTCTTTCTCTCTCACATTTAACTCTTTCAATAAAACAGTGACAGAGAAAAAAAATACAGAAGAGAGAGAAAACTCGAGCGAATCACATTAATTCTCAGCATTTATACATAGAGAGAGTCCCTATGCACCGTTCTGATGACTAATTATCTTTCTCCTTCTCCACTCTCTCCAACAAGTATCAAAATAATGCCATAAAAACTCCATGCATTTCTAAAAGGTCATTTCTTTCTCAATAAACAAAGAAGAAGAAGAAGAAAGACAAGACAGTGAAAACATGCAGTCTCTTCAAACTATTCTTCTTGTTCTGTTCGTCTTCTGTTCTTCACTCGGTTCGATTTGGGGTCAAATCGGTCCGACCGACGATCTTGTGAATCTTCTCGAAGTGAAAAAATCATTCGTCACGAATCCAGAGGAAGACGATCTTCTCCGGCAATGGAACTCTGTTAACATCAATTACTGTTCTTGGAACGGTGTCACCTGTGAAGATACTGGTTTATTTCGTGTCGTTGCTCTAAACCTTTCCGGTTTAGGATTAACCGGCTCGATTTCGCCTACGTTTGGCCGGTTTGACAACCTAATCCACCTCGATCTATCCTCCAACAATCTGGCGGGTCCCATCCCAACAGCTCTCTCCAACCTGTCTTCCTTGGAGTCTCTGTTTCTCTTTTCCAACCAACTCACCGGCGAGATTCCGAGTCAACTCGGCTCCCTCGTTAACCTCCGCTCGCTTAGAATTGGAGACAACGAGCTCGTCGGAAACATCCCGGAGACGTTAGGGAATCTCGTCAATCTCCAGATGCTCGCCCTCGCCTCATGCAGACTCACTGGACCGATACCCAGTCAACTCGGTAGACTCGCTCAAGTTCAATCATTGATTCTTCAGGATAACCAGCTCGAAGGATCGATTCCGGCGGATTTAGGAAACTGCTCGGACCTCACAGTCTTTACCGCGGCGGAGAACAGGCTCAACGGGACGATACCGGCGGAGTTGGGACGCCTCGAAACCCTCCAGATACTCAACCTGGCGAACAACAGTCTCTCCGGCGATATACCGAGTCAACTCGGTGAACTGAGCCAGCTCGAGTATCTTAACTTGATGGGGAACCAGCTTCAAGGTCTTATCCCTAAGACTTTAGCTAATCTGGGGAATCTTCAAACACTTGACTTATCGTCTAATAATCTCACCGGGGAGATACCTGAAGAGCTTTGGAACATGAGTCATCTTCTTGATCTCGTCTTAGCAGACAACCGTTTCTCTGGTTCTTTGCCAAAGAGTATATGTTCGAACAACACAAACTTGAAGCAATTGGTTCTGTCTGGAACTCAGCTTTCAGGTGAAATTCCTGTGGAAATTAGCAAATGTCAATCGCTTAAACAACTCGATTTATCGAACAATTCGCTCGTTGGCTCCATCCCTAAGGCGTTATTCCAGCTAGTCGAACTCACGGATCTCTATCTCCACAATAACACCTTGGAGGGTAAGTTATCTCCTTCGATATCAAACCTCACCAACCTACAATGGCTTGTCTTGTATCACAATAACTTGGAAGGCAAGTTACCAAATGAAATCACCTCGCTGAAGAAACTGGAAGTTCTGTTTCTCTATAATAATCGTTTCTCAGGGGAAATCCCAAAAGAGATTGGAAACTGCACAAGCTTGAAGATGATTGATCTATTCGGTAATCATTTCCAAGGAGAGATTCCTCCTTCAATAGGAAGATTAAAGGAGCTTAACCTACTTCACTTGAGACAGAACGAGTTCGTAGGTGAAATTCCCGCCACTTTGGGTAACTGTCACCAACTGAAAATCTTGGATTTGGCTGACAATCAGCTCTCAGGATCGATTCCTTCGTCCTTTGGGTTCTTGAAAGGATTGGAACAGTTCATGCTTTACAACAATTCTCTCCAAGGAAATCTTCCTGATTCACTTATCAATCTGAAGAACCTCACAAGAATCAATCTCTCTCACAACAAGCTCAACGGTACGATCCTTCCATTGTGTGGTTCAAGCTCGTTTCTCTCATTCGATGTCACCAGCAACGAGTTTGAAGATGAAATACCTCTTCAGCTAGGAAACTCCCCAAATCTTGATCGTCTCAGGTTGGGCAAGAATCAATTCACAGGAATAATCCCTTGGACGTTAGGGAAAATCCGCGAGTTGTCTCTGTTAGATATCTCAAGCAATTCTCTCACAGGAACCATTCCTTTACAGCTCGTCTTGTGCAAGAAGCTGACACACATCGATCTCAACAACAATTTCCTTTCGGGTCCTATACCTCCATGGCTTGGAAAGCTTTCACAGTTAGGAGAGCTCAAGCTTTCTTCTAATCAGTTTGATGGGCCTTTACCTAATGAGCTGTTCAACTGTACAAAGCTCCTTGTGTTATCTCTTGATGGAAATTCCCTTAACGGCTCCATCCCTCAAGAGATTGGTAACTTGGGAGCTCTCAATGTACTTAACCTCGATAAGAACCGGTTTTCAGGTTTGCTTCCTCAAGCTATGGGCAAGCTTAGCAAGCTATACGAGCTTCGGTTATCAAGAAACAGCTTAACAGGAGAGATCCCAGTTGAGATTGGACAGCTTCAAGATCTTCAAAGTGCTCTAGATCTCAGCTACAATAACTTTACCGGAGATATTCCTTCTACCATTGGGACGTTAACAAAGCTGGAGACCCTTGATCTGTCTCACAATCAGCTGACCGGGGAAGTTCCTGGCGCAGTAGGTGACATGAAGAGTTTGGGCTATCTTAATCTCTCTTTCAATAACTTCCAAGGCAAACTCAAGAAACAGTTTTCAAGATGGCCAGCTGATTCCTTTATAGGCAACACAGGTCTCTGTGGAAGCCCTCTTAGTCATTGCAACAGAGCTGGAAAAGACAACAAGCAACATGGTCTTAGTGCAAGATCAGTTGTTACAATATCAGCAATCTCAGCTTTGGCAGCGATTGCTTTGATGATACTTGTGATCGCTCTCTTCTTCAAACAAAGGCATGATTTCTTCAAGAGAGTGAGGAATGGAAGCACTGCGTACTCATCATCAAGCTCTTCTTCACAAGCTACACACAAGCCTCTCTTTCGAACAGGAGCGTCAAAGTCAGATATCAGGTGGGAGGACATTATGGAAGCCACGCATAATCTAAGCGAGGAGTTCATGATTGGATCAGGAGGCTCTGGGAAGATATACAAGGCGGAGCTTGAGAATGGTGAGACAGTTGCTGTCAAGAAGATCCTCTGGAAAGATGATCTCATGTCGAACAAGAGTTTCAGCAGAGAAGTTAAGACGCTTGGAAGAATCAGACATAGACATCTAGTTAAGCTGATGGGTTACGGCAGCAGCAAGTCTGAAGGATTGAATCTGTTGATATATGAGTATATGGAGAATGGAAGCGTATGGGATTGGTTTCATGATGAGAAACCAATGATCGAGAAAAAGAGGAAGCTTTTAGACTGGGAAGCAAGATTGAGAATAGCAGTAGGATTGGCTCAAGGAGTAGAGTACCTTCATCATGACTGTGTTCCTCCAATCATTCACCGTGATATCAAAACCAGTAATGTGCTTCTTGATTCCAACATGGAAGCACATTTAGGAGATTTTGGTTTAGCCAAGGTCTTAACTGAGAACGATGATACCAACACAGAATCAAATACCTGGTTTGCTGGCTCTTACGGCTACATTGCTCCAGGTACTTATCTTCTTGTCTCCTTGCTTTAGCATATTGCACTGTTTACAAATCTAATGTGTTAAAAAATGTGTATGTAGAATATGCTTACTCGCTGAAGGCGACTGAGAAGAGCGATGTTTACAGTATGGGGGTAGTGTTGATGGAGATTGTGTCCGGGAAAATGCCAACTGAGTCAGTGTTTGGTGCAGAGATGGACATGGTGAGATGGGTTGAAACACATCTTGAGATAGCAGCCGGTTCCGCAAGAGAGAAGCTTATAGATCCAAAGCTTAAGCCGCTAATGCCATTTGAAGAAGATGCTGCTTATCAGGTGCTTGAGATTGCACTTCAATGCACAAAAACTTCTCCACAAGAGAGACCATCTTCTAGACAAGCATGTGATAGCCTTCTCCATGTCTTCAACAATAGAACGGCCGGTTATAAGAAGCTGTAAGCTAACTGTTGCCTGCAAATGATTTTGAAGACATGATACTGCAACATGAAATTCTTTTCTGAAATTCTGTATTTTTATGTGCGTTTGTATAGAGTGGCACTTCCTTCTTGTTTTGCCTGCACATTTGCACATGTTTTGGCTTTCTTATAAACTTCGAGTTTTCCGATTTAGCAAAAGATGTAGTTGTGAACCGTAAAAGCATTGAAAGGTTTCTCATTCGAAATTATTAGCCAGGTACAAACAGATTCAGATTGTGAAACACACAAATCTTTCGGTTCATAATCCAAAAACACTGAATGAAAAGAGCTCTAGTGCCGAAGCAAAAGAGAACCAGCTCTAAGAAAAAAGAGATGTAAAGCTTTTACAGGGGAGATCAAACAGAAACAATCATTTGAGATGACTCCAGAGGAAGATAAATCTTTCTTGAAGGCTTCAAAAATCACTCAATAACTAATCCCGATCTTCATCTGCATTTACAACAAGAATAGTTTTGAGTATTCCGAGTCATATAAGTAAAAGTTCAATATCTAAGTAATCAAACTTGTTCAATCCAACAGAACAAGAAACGTGATATACAAAATTCGGCCATACCACTCACAATCAACATGAATAGACTTCGACATGAAACTAAACAAGAAAGTCCTTGAGCTTAACATATGTTGTCAAGATGAGTTAGTGAAAACTTATCCATTGCTTAACAAAACACTTCCGTGGAGCTCTAACTTAAACTAGTCACATCTACACATGACAACTGTCATTGCCATCAAATTCGAATCTAGTTTCTACATATCCCATAATGCAATAATCGAAAGCATCTACCTTTCCACTCTTATTGACAGCTTGTTGATAAAAAAAAACTTTATGTTACTCAAATTATCTAACTTTGCAACGAACCAACATAAACTGACTAAATTTCCAAACGATCAAACCTTGAGCTAAACAAAGAACAACCAAACCAACGTTCAAGATCTGTGATTATATACCAATGAATCCATTGCCAAACATGAATGAACACGTAGAGAAAATCCGCAAAGACAAAGACTTCAAATCAAAACAAAGCATAATTCGATAAGCTGAAGGAGGATAAAAAGAAAAGAAGAAAAGATTGACCAAAGTAACGGCGCTCATTCGCAGCTCTAGCCTTATTGAGCATCACTTCGAGATCTTCCTTAAGCTTCACATCCCATTTCACGAGCTGGTTCGCAAACACAGCACCAAGTCCCATACCCACCACATGCTCCCACGGATCTAACAGATTTCAACATCCAATTTCACAAAAATCCAATCGGAATCACAATTTCTCAACAGTCAGACACAACGAAATGGGAGAAAAATTAGGGCTCGATTCTTAGACTTACGGCGCATATATGGGAGCTTGCGGAGAGCGTTTGAGTACATCTGGGTACCGAGACCCAGTAAAGCTCCGACCATCGTCGCACTCAGAGGCATCGCTTCTTTCTTTCGATCTTCTGAAATTTGTTTTTTAGTGGACGAGTCTCCGACGATCCCCGTTTTAGTTTAGTGACTCCTCCAACGGGTCAAAATCTCAGATGATCATATTATAAAACTTATGTCGTTCAAAAAAAAAATATCGTTCTTATTTATTTGGGAGATTGTGTAAATGGATGTAAAAAAAAAAATTATTGTCTGTTTAACCATTTTTCCTATTTTACTTTAATTTGACATAATTATTTTTATTATTATTTTTAAAAATTCATATTTCGAATTATTTTTTATCCCAGAAGATAGAGAAAATAAACAAAATAAAAATACATTTTAATGGATTTTTCAAAAAAAAATTCTGTTATTTTCGAATTTTAATATATTTTTTATTATTTGTTCTAAAATAGTAGAACTTGAATTCTACCATGTAGAATACGTGTTCTACCGTTTTTAATAATATCCAAAAACTTTAGAATACAAAATCTACCACTTATACTATGATCTAACTTTTATAGATTGTAAACTTTACGGTTTTAACTGGATTCTGAAATTGTGAAATATGATTTCTATACTTTTTACTATATTCTAAAAATTGAAACATTCTGTAGAATACGTAATCTGAAGTTTTAACTTTGTTCTACAATTTCGTAGAATTTACATTCTATCAATTATTCATTATTCTAATTTCCCTGGAACATACAATTCACGGTTCTCTCTTTCTTCTACATTCTGTGGAATGTACATTCTACGAAATCTGTTCAAAATCAAAGAAAAATTAATAACAAAATCTATGATCATTTTTATGTTGAATATTTCGGAAATTATTTTTCTTGTTTTGTCAAAAAAATCGTCTCATACATTTTTTGACATCCATCAATGGATTCTTCTTAATTTTTTGTTGTTCTTGTTCTGATCGATAACTATGATTCATATCTATGCAAGACAGCAAACATTGGAGTGTTCATGTTGGTGAAGAAAAAAGAGGGAGATTAGGTGTTTTATGTGTTTGTTTATTTGTTTCACAAACAAGGCAAGTAGATAAAAGCAACAAAATAAAGTGAAAAAGCATTACTAGAATAGCTCTCATGAAAACACAACATACTAATTTTTTTTAACGCTAACAAGTATATTATTAAAGCCCAATGGGCATAATACAGTGTTACAGTAAGTTCGAGAACGGCCCAATTATTACAAACACAACACGTCAAGGACACATGTGAAAAATTGGAAGAAACTGAGAGACACGAGGATTCACTACAAGAAATTGCCGAAATAGCCACGACCAAGCCACAGATTGGTCGTGGCTATTTTTATCCAGCCACGAAATAGCCACAAACTGAATTTTTTATCGACCGATGGTTTTGTAGTGATTCAATCGCTTAGAAGCTCCTCCTCCGGTTACGGAATCACCGGCGCTCCAACCCCAACACTGTGAGGTCCCAATACAACACTACTGCTGCAACATCCCTCTGCAACAACAGAAAGCAAACACAGGGATGCATGATGGAATCAATACTTGAAATTAGCTGGATGAAAGAGAAGAAATTCTATTTCATTACTATTAATTTTATTTATAATAAATTATAAAATATCTTATTAAATATAATATTTTACATATGTTTAATTATAAATAGTTTTATATAGATTTTTATAATGTTATTATTGTTATTAAATTAATTTGATAATTTTTATCTTTAGAAAATTTATATTTAATAGTATTTGTGTTTACACATTGTACTAGTATTTTGGTACATCTAATTAATACATGATTTAGAAGATAAACTGATTTTAAGCATAATAAATTAATAACACTGATCGTTGAAGTATATCCATATTCATTTTCATGTCTAGCTAAATTCACTGATTAAATAAAAGTGTAGTCCCTCTAATGTTACCAGTAAATTCATATCGAAGGTGTGAATGTATATTCATGCATCAATTAAACGAGTCAACTCCCGTTTAGAGAATGCCATAATTGTGCTCTCCCTCTTTCTTTGACACTGTCTCTCCAAAAATCTTTTGTTTTTTTTTTGTTTGTTTTAAAAGTTACAATACAACCGCATATACAAGAATCAACTCATCTAAATTTGGATTTTTTCTTATCTTTCACTAAAAGGTAATATTATTATTAATATTATTTACTTGAATAATATATGTGGGTAATAATAACATCAAATCTGTAAAAAATAAAGGAAGAGGAAAAGAGATTAAAAAAAAAAAACAGGTAAGACTTTTATTTTTTTCTTCTCGTCTTTCTTCTCCATTACTCTGTTTGGGGGCTCTGTCTCTTCCTTTTACCCCTGTTTTATCTCTTCGCTTTCCTCTTGTCAATCAAAACTTCGAGCTTTTTGTTCTCTATAATGGGCTTTTCTCTGTTTCGATGCCATTGTTCTTCTTCCCCAGAAGGGGTCAAGAAATAAACACAAAACAGAACAATATTGTAGAGAAATTATAGAGAAAGATCCGATTAAATAGGATTTGTGTTTTTGATTTGGGGTGTTGAATGGAAATGGCGTAGAAATGTCTTCATGCGAGACTTTTAATTGCATATTGAGCCCTCATGAGAGATGCATCCGAGGAGACAACAACAAGAACAACAACATCAATGTCCGAAACATACATGTCGCCATCAAGAAGAATCTCAATGTTTTTGTCGGAGATTCTCTCGATAACTGTAGCGTGTCTGGCGATGATTCCACCAAAGCTATTCCGGAATGTTCTTCCAGCAAATCCTCTGTTTCCGATCATCGGCTCTCGAAAACAGAGGAATCTCAGCACGAAGTTCCCTCGTCGTCTTCTCTAGGATCCTACCCGGATCCGAATTATTCCAATCCGGGTCAACCGGATAAGAATTCGTCAAAAAACGAAACTATGGTGGCTTCTTCTCTGGTTCAGATATGGGAGGCGAGGACAACGCAGCAACCATCGAGCTCGAACCAAAACCAATCTCAAATCGATAGCAGAACGAGTTCCTCAGGATCAAATGTTTTAGAGAATTCGGAGTCTCTCAACGAGGAATCTGAATTGATTCAACCAATCGAAAAAGGAAACAATGAGGAAGAAAAAGAAGAAGAGATGGAATCTGATTCACAATTTGTTCCAGATTGTGGAGAGAAAGAGAGAGAAGGTGTTGTAAGAGTTATGGATATAATCCGGAAACTAAGCAACGACTCTGAAACAACTGCTAATAACGATAATGGTTGCGACAATGGTAAAGAAGTTCAGACAACAGAAGCAAAAAGTTTTCCTCAAGTTACTTGTTCCCCAAGAATAAGAGGGAGACAAGCATTTGCGGATTTATTGGTGCAGATGATCCGTGATCGAGAAAAGGAGCTGGCTTGTTTATCAGATCGCCATAGTGTTTCAAAGTTCACGCAGCGGGGGCGGATTCAGGTATATATAACTGCTTTGACTCTTGTAAATTTAGGGTTAAACAGAACCTTATCGACCCTGTTAAGGGCCACAGTTGGTAAGAATCTAAGGAATTGGTTAGATTGTCTTCCATTTGTTGAATTTGCTTATAATTATGCTAACCATTCTGCTACTAAGCTTTCACCCTTTGAGATTGTGTATGGTTTTAAACCAGAGACACCATTAGACCTTGCACCTCTGTCGCCTTTAGAGTTCACTAATCAGGATGGAGAAAGCAAGGCCGAGACTATCAAGAAGCTACACAATAAGGTGAAGGAGAATATTGAGAAGAAGACGGCCACCTACAAGAAAGCTGCTGATAAAGGACGCAAGGAGATTGTCTTTAACCCAGGAGATTAGGTATGAGTACATATGAGGCTAGAGAGGTTCCCAAACCAGAGGAAGTCCAAGTTAGCACCAAGAGGAGCTCGATTCTTAGACTTACGGCGCATATATGGGAGCTTGCGGAGAGCGTTTGAGTACATCTGGGTACCGAGACCCAGTAAAGCTCCGACCATTGTCGCACTCAGAGGCATCGTTTCTTCTTCTTTCGATCTTCTGAAATTTGGTTTTTAGTCGACGAGTCTCCTCCGATCCCCGGTTTAGTTTAGTGACTCCTCCAACGGGTCAAAATCTCAAATGACACTATTTGTCAAATGAAAATCTCAAATGATCATATTATAAAACTTATATCGTTCTTATTTATTTTAATCCAAAAATAAGACCGTTACCAAGAATCCAATCAAAATTCACAAAATTATGGGCTATACCTGAACATAAACCAACCTTTATCAGATATAACTTGTGAATCGGATCTAACCCGAAATTAATTCTTTTTTTTTTTTTTTTTTTGTCGACAATAATTTTATTAAAAGCCCAAACTGGGCCCAATAGAGATACAGTCCAAACGAGAAAATTACAGGAAGAGAATACAAAGCGGTTATTGGGCCTAATCCTCGAACCGAACAACTCGTAGGGTCTTGGTAGGGGCCACGTGGCTGATGAGAACGAACACACATCCGAGAATATAAACAAACAACCAAAAAGTATATTACATCCGAATCACCATCGTGGCTGAGGTAGCCCACTCCGGTGACCGGAGAAAAGCTGAAAATCGTTCGGGTCGGCTCTAGAAGAAACGAGAGAGTAGAAAGAGAAAATCAGAGTCGTAACCCGAAATTAATTCAAATTTCAAATTAGTTCTCCTTTCTAATTTCAAACTTTTTCAACATTCTGCATTTTTCGTGAAATTTGGTAAAACTATTGTAGTTGTATTCGATTTCGAATTCAATTTTCACGGAAAATGGTGGAGACAAGGCATTCGAATAAAGAATTTTTTTGTATAAAAATAGAGAATTACAAAGATGTTCCAATTAAGATGAAAAATTAAGACGAGCAAGGCGATTAAAGTAGCAAACATTCCCATTACAACAAGGCAAAGAAGGTCCTCAATACATGTGGAAGAACTTCACCATCCGTTTGTAATGAAAGCAGTTTGGACATGTGGTTTGCAGATCACATATCACGTAGGTGGCAAGAGTTAGAGGGCATCATGTTCATCAACGATTGGATGTACACTCGCTTCTTCCGAACATTGATGCTTGCAGTAACACCCTCAAGCTCTTCCAAACGTCATCAGTGTTCTTTATATCATCCCGCCAATTGATAAAGGTCATGAATGCTTGGCCTTCTAGGGTATCGTTGTGGAGGAGGTGGATCACACCGTAGAGGTAAGCAGCCTCTTTATATTCGGCATCCGCCCCAAGCTCTAAATATGCCAAGCCGTTAAAGGGGTCGTCCTTAATGAAATAAGCAATAATATCGCGAATGAAGTAAGCAGCCAAGTTTTCGTTATCTACGCGCATGTTCATCATCTCCATGTGTGCAAGCGTGCGAAGAGGCTTCTTGACCAGCGGTGAGAAGCATAAAGTCTGCAAGACTCTAGGATTATTGGAAATTGCTTTCATTTTGGTGCAAAGAGCGTTAGTGTAATCGGCAAAGGATGTTTTGCCGAGTTTTCCGACGATCGTGTATAGGATTTATTTGTAATATCTACCACAAAATTGACTTAACCATAACTCATGTAATCTAGTTCAAGAGCATTAAAAACCATATACGCCTTGTTTGTAAAATCGTTTTTATGAAATTTAACATTTATTCGGAAAACATGTATTCCATGAACGCATACTCACATACATTCTATTTTCTCTCTTAGTAAATTGCTACTAAATCATTAATTCAGTCTTATCTCTTAGCAATTGACTAATAAATCCCCAGTAAAGTTAATTAGCTAAGTATTTTGTCGATTTCGAAAATGGAGATTTCATATTATTGTCTACTAACTAGTTTGTTATATTAGGTATTAAAATCAACTTAACATTTTCAACTTTTATTCCAATATATATATATATATTTAAGAATGACAGATTTTGTGAAGTTTTTTATTTGAAAATTTTCTTATGCGCCAATGAGAGTGCGCGTGAGCTTACACGCTCGTAGGTCCTCTCTTTCATAAAACACCTATACGTTATGGTTGTTTTGCTTTGGCATTATACTCTCAATGTCCCTAGATATTCCTTTTATGTTTATATGACTTTGACTCATTTAATCATATCTTCTCGATTCTCTAATTTTCATATACAACCAAGAATTAAGAGTAAATGAGCCTTTGTTTTGACTAAAAGCTTAGCCTAAGGTTTATTGTGTGAAGATAGATTTTCAGATTTTGTTAATATATAATTTCTGACACGTTTTGCTCGTAATCTCAGTGTTTTAAAAACGAAATATATGTCTTCTTCTATTTCCACATCCTAAGAACCTATATAAGAACCCCATCCTCAACACCAAATATCATAACAAAAACAACACAAAACCAAGTATAGCTCTTGAGAGAAATGGGTAACTCTAATGTTTTGGTGAGGGGAAACCATCAAGTGAATGAAGAGAAGCCTCCACCACGAGTGTGTCCAAGGTGTCACTCAGACAACACCAAGTTTTGTTACTACAACAACTATAGCATGTCTCAACCTCGCTACAACTGCAAGAACTGTCGCCGATACTGGACTCATGGTGGAGCTTTGAGGAACATACCAATAGGTGGAAGTGGCCGTAAAATCAAGCGTGCAAGGATAGATCAACCATTTGTTGCTCATGTGGTTTCTGTTGAGACCCAGCAGGTGAATCATCACCAACCTTTCTTACATGTCCAAGAAACCAACGAGTTTCTCGGATCTTTTGGTGGTTCTTCTTCTTCTCTTGCTGTTGGGAACCAGTTCATTCCTTTTCCTGATGTTCATGGTGATATGGTGCTTCCAATTCGAAGTATTCCACCTATGGATTTCTCTAATGGATCTTTTACCCGTGGTTATTACGATGTTGGATCCAATGATTTGGTTGGTATTCCTTTGATTAACCAATCAATTGGTGGACATGTTAATAACTATGACAGTTATCGCCTGAACCAAGAGGATCAAAACAAGCAGAACAGAGCTTTAACAACACCAGCACTAGTGGAAGCAGAGGATATCTGTGCACTGATCTCATGATCAAGAACAACAACAACAACAAAGTCAGAAACAAGTGTGTGTTCAGATCCTCCTCTCTTGTGGAGAAGCATGGTCCTTGAATCATAACCGTTTTACCCTCTCTTTTTTCTTAAGCTAATAATGTTTCAGTTTTTCATTTCTGTTTTCTGTTGGGTCTTCTTTTATTTTAAGTTCTAAAAGTTCGCATTTTTATAGTATAAACAATTAATCATCACCAGTTCGTTGTGTGTTTCATAACTGATGAGTAAGAGATATATTATCTATGTGCTTTCAATTGTTTTATGATTTGCTCTGTTTTAGTCTATTCTCTGTTTTAAATCACGCCTAATCACATAATGTGAGAAGCATTAGTGTACGAGTAAGGTAAATCTAAACGACTGAGCTTGTATTTCTTTTATCATTCTAAATTTCTCCATAATACTGTTGAAGATTAAGCAGTGTGTGGTTCCGTGAGAAATGTTTAGAGTTTGACTATTGAGCTCTTAATTTGTAAACCACCTTTTTTTAATGATGATAACAGAATACCGTTATATTATGGTGTCAACCCTTTCAAATGCTTATGGGTAAGTATGCCAATTCGTTTTTTTCGGATAGTTCGATTCATGTAGCTCGATTTCGAATAATTTCGAATAATTCTGGTTCTTCAAATTTGTATAGAATTAAACCAAACACAAATTTGATTTGTTCGGTTTTTGGGTAGTTCAATTTTGAAAAATTATATCGAATAGAACCAAAGTTTTTGGATTTTGGCTAACTTCTAATAAATATGTATAAGTTGCAATATTATATTGGGAAAATTATTTATCTAGTATGAAAATATAGTTATCTATATATATAAAGAAGACTTTTCTCTCTTTTCATTCCGCCACATCATCATCTCAATTTATTACACATTATTTGTATTTCATTTAATTTAAACATATATATATATATATATATATATTACTAAAAGAAATATAAAAGATAATTTCTATATTATATATCATAAAACCAATATTCAATCAATATAATTTATCCTTATCCAAATTTATGGCATATTATTTTTATTTTCACTTAAAGCTTTAAATAGGTAAATATTTTTACGAGAATATACTCAAAAATTGTTTAATCTTAATTATACTAATTTTAATATAATATATCAAAAATCTGTATATATAAAAAAGGATTTTCTCTCTTCTTCTTAAGCCACATCATCATCTCAAATTATTGCACATTATTTTTATTTAATTTAATTTAAATATATAGATATTACTAAAAGAAATATGAAAGGTCATTTCATATTATATATCATAAAATCAATATTCAATCAATATAATTTATCCATATCCAAATTTATGGCACATTATTTTTATTTTCACTTGATGCTTTAAATAGGTAAATTTTTACTAGAATATACTCAAAAAAATTTTAATCTTAATTATACTAATTTATTAATATAATATATCAAAAATAGTAATAATCCAATAATAAAATTAATTTTAAATCAGCAATTTTAGTAGAAAAAATAATAAGAAGAATTAGGGATACAAATTGATTAACAACAAACATCTAAAATAGATATTATATTTCAATCGACCTTATTTATAAAGGCAGATATTACAGTCGATTTTAGAATGAAAATATATTTCATAATGAGAACAAATATAACCAATTATTCTTTCTTGAAATTTTATATTTATAGTAAGAAACCTATAGTCTCTTATAAGTTCTCTTATAAGAATAAATCAAAATATTCAAATTAGTATTTTCAACTAAAAAATTAATTAAATATTTCCAAATATCTCATCATCTTAATTTATTGCATAATATTTGATTTCATTTATTTTAAATCTATATATTATTAAAAGAAATAAGAAATGTCATTTTCATATTATATATCATAAAACCAAAATTCAATCAATATAATTTATCCTTATCCAAATTTAAGACACATTATTTTTATTTTTACTTCATGTTTTAAATATGTAAGCTTTATTATTAGAATTTACTCAAAATTGTTTAATATTGATTATACTAATTTATTAATATAAACAAGTAAAAGTAGTAATAATCCAATAATAAAATTAATTTTAAATCAGCAATTTTAGTAGAAAATAAAAAGAAAAAATGGGGATACAAAATGATTAAAAACAAACATCTAAAATAGAAAATAATATTAATTATACTGATATATTAATATAAATTGAAGCAAAGATAGTAATAATTCAATAATAAAAATAATCTTAAATCGTCGATCTTAGGATAAAAATAATAAGAAGAAATGGGGATACAAATTGCATTAACAACAAACATCTAAAATACAAAATAATATTTATATATCGATCGACCGTATTTATAAAGACATATATTACACTCGATGTTTGAATCAAAATAGAATGCATAATGAGAACAAATATAATCAATTAATCTTTCTTGAAATTTTTATATTTACAGTAAGATAACCTATAGTCTCTTATAAGTTCTCTTCTAAGAATAAATCAAAATATTCAAATTAGTATTTTTAACTAAAAATTCAATTAAATATTTCTAAATATTTATTAGAATTCGTGATGTTGTTTCAGATTTTTTTTTTAAAACTATTTTCTATCCGCTCAACAAATATTAAATGAAATATATAATTTAGAATTTAAAAATAAAAATTGTTTATCTGTTTATCTGCTCACCCGCCCGTAGGGCGGGTTAATTTCTAGTTATTATAGTAATATTAATTTTTTAGCCTTTTCAATGTTTTATTGCCTAAAGTACCCCTATCATCATTTGGAAAGAAAAAATTATTGCAAAAATGACATTAATTTTTTTCCATGTCAACAAAAAAATAAATTATTTACGAAAATGCCACATTCCCTGCGAAATTAAATCCGCATTCATGTGTTGCAGATTTTTGTGGTTACGAATTTGTTTGTGTAATTAGGGATTTAGTGTAACAGATCTAAATGTACGTGTCGGAGATTTGTTTCTTTGTTACGAATTTAACATAAATCCGCAACAAAGGATATTGACTTTTTTAATTACTAAAGTAGTACGAAGTGTAACATATTTGTTCAAAGTATTACAATTTTTTTTATACCTGCGGATTTGTTTATTTTTTGCAGATTTAGTTTGAAGATTTTTTTTGCTAGTGTTGAAGATTTTAATGGGTTTTGTAGTTTTTTCATGATTTTGCGGATTTATGTAGCATATTTTATTCTCAGTGTTACAGATTTTTTGTATTTGTTGCAGATTTCGGAAAACTCCGTTACAAAGACAAAAGGCTTAAAAAAAATTACGAAACTAGTATTTTAGTGTTACAGATTTATTTGATGTATTGCAGATTTAATTTTAGTTTGTGCAGATTTTTAAAAAATTGATGACGTGGCATTTTTGAATCATCATTTTTCTGCGGATTTGTTTGTGTATTTCCTTAAATAGTTTCATAAATTAATTTATAATTTAAAGTATAATTTAAACTGCAAATAATGACTTCTGAAAATTTTAAAATATTATACTACATGAAACTAAGCAGATCAATAATTTTTTTTTAATTTAGTATCTTCTAAGTTTAGCTTGAATCCTTTTGCTTTACGCGTGAGATATCTCGGCCTTACGCTATGTTCAAAAAACTCTCGTTTAGAGACTGTGAGCCTCTTCTAACTCAGCTAAGAAAACAAATTATCCTCTTGTATTGTTTGAGTATTATCAATAGCAGGAAGGCTTTGCCTCTTATCGTCGGTGATCTCAAGCATTATTGGATTTTGGACAAGTGCGTTTGTTCTGTCAATGAAGGTTATTCAGAAAGTGAATAGTTTATACTCGTCTTTTCTCTGGCACGGGTCTCTTGGCATCTCTTCTCGTGCAAAAGTCTCATGGCAGGATTTGGTCATTCAGTTTCTTGCATACATCTCCTCTCTATCTCTTACGAATGAAAATAATTATGCAACTTGGTTGATAGATGGGAAAATTCAGAAATGATTATCATCTAGGAACATAACTTGTGTCGCTAGGGATGAATTATATTGGGCTGCTTTAGTGTGGCATAATGTAGCAATTCCCGGAACCGACTCTCGATCGTTTATCTTATTGGTGGTGTGTTGTGGAAACATTTTGTTTGCTTTGTGGTTTGGAGAATGAAACTTGTGACCATTTGCTCTTCAATTGTGAGTTCTCGAGTTCTTTTGGAAACATCTTACCTCTCTTATAAATTGGAACAATGCTCCAAACGAAAGGCATGATTTGATTTAGTGGTTACTCCAATCACAAATGCCTAAAGGAAATAAAATGGCTTTGTTTCAAGTCTGACAAGTTGTTGCTTATTTCATTTGGCATGAGAGAAACAACAGGTTTCATAGTGGTTTGACTCAATATCCGAAAAATATTGTTCGATCCGATTTTTAATAACCGATCGACCTCGTCATTGACGGTTGCTATCTACTATGAGGACAAAATTTGCAGATCTATCTCTTTTGGGTTCTAAGTTTGGGACTGAGCTGTCTTTATGTTGGAGTAACTCACTTTAGGGTGTTGTATTTTCTAAACCTTCGATAATTACTTCTACTTCTTCCCTCGTATATCTGTTTATTAATGGCTATCGGCTTTCTTTGTAATGTTTAAATTTTATCAATTAAAGAAAATCCTTTAACAAAAAAATATGATGTTAAAAATGAGTTTTATATTCAGAAGATGATATTCCTCTAATTTTTGTCCATCTTTTTTATATAATCTCAATTTTTTATTTTCGATTTTATAATTTTATTATTTAAAAATAAAAATTTATGCATATAATTTTTAGTGAACATAATATTTAGTTATTATTTTGATATATAAGATAAAGAAGAAGGAACAATCATTCCACTAAATCACTTTCTCCTCTCTCCTCAAAGTTTCCCCAAACTCTCTCCACAGCCTCTTCCTCTTCTCCAGCTTTCGGAGGTCTTTCTCTTTGCCTCGTGTTTTTTTTTCGTGGATAGAGGGTGCAAGTGGCTAAGAGCTAAGTGGTGGCGTGCTTTTGGTTTTCTCCATTAAAGCTACATCGTCTCTTCGGTGGTTAGAGATGGAAGCCTTTTGATCTATAAGGAAAAGATCTGGGAGTTTCCTCAAAGTTTTATGTGTACAGTTTTTTATGGAGTCTGACGATTTCTTTGGGTTTTTTAGGTGTTATATATGGGTTTAACACCCATCCACTTAGCATGAGTACATACTTGTTCTTTGGACAAAGAATCGGCCCAACATAAGCAAAATTCGGCCCATAAAACAAAAGGCCCGAACATCACACTCGTTCATATCGAGTTCGTCATAACCGCCTCGGCTCGCCTAGCAGACCTTTTCTTTGCTCGGCTCGGCTCGCAAACTCGGGGCAGCTCGGCTTCACTAACAGACAAAGACGCATTCGGCTTGGCCCATTTCGTCACCAAAGTACGGCTTAATCCGCACGAGCTCGACAAGGAGTCAACGGCTCGTACAAAGTACAACCGTATTTTACTACAAATAGGAGTCGTCACTGTACATTAATGTAATTTTTGGGATTTGTGCACTTCTTACTACTTTCTCTTTAGAATTAACGTCCCGAATTGTAACTCGAGTTCGTCTCTCGACCTGCTCGGACCTCTTTCTTAATATTTAGTACGAACACGCTTGTAGCCGAGCAACTTCCACTTTTTCTTGTTCGTTTCTGAACTTAGTCAGTTCTTTTCTAAAGACAAACTTTGATCCACAGATTTCCGAACACGTCAGTTCTCTCGACCAAGACGAGCATTTAATCTTTGTGACAAACTCGATTATCACACTAGGATCGATGAAGTGGGTAGGTTGTAGTTTTAGGTTGAGCGTGATATGCGGTTAGGAGGGATCATAATGTATGAACCACCGGTGGATCTGAGTAAGCTCGCGACAAGAGGAGCCAGTGGATCTTATAAGGAAACGTCAGTGGTGGCATAAACAAGATCTACAATTTGGTCTCAATCCACTGTTTATCAAACTCAACCCCATGTCACCTCTCCAGTTCGTAGTACTTTTTTACCATCTATTTTCCTTCTAGTCAATGGTGGTTCTCTTGGAAGTTTTCTAGCTACATTTATGGTGGCGGCTCGGTGCACAAGCATCATTTAGTTTATTGGGCTTCATCATTTTGTTTTGGTCCATTATGGGATCTTTGGTGTTTTTTTAAGGATTTAGTTTTTTCTGTTTATCGTATGTAGTTTAAAAAAATATCCATTTTTATAAAATATGAACAACCTTTAAAATAATTAAATTAGTTATTAAATAAAATAATATAGAAAGAATTTTATGCCCACATGGAATATTTTTTCTGAATTCATCTCTATATCATAACTCGACGCGTATCTCAAAAAAGATTTGAATAATTAATTACACTAAGAAAATAATCTTATGTTTATAATCATATTAATAAACATATCTTAGGTCATATATGTTTATCTTTTGAATATTACAAAAATTAGAAATTTCGATTTCATATTAATAAACATATCTTAAGTCATATGTGTTTATCTTTTGAATATTACAAAAAATAGAAATTTCGATTTTGTCATATAATTTTATAGTTTGTTTTTTTTAGAACTAATTTTATAGTTTTTAACACTATTTGAAATATTATATGGATTCTCAATTTTGTTAGTTTATTTTTACTAAGAAGTGAATTATGTTTTAAACACAATATTAGAAGAAATTTTGGACTAAAGACATTAGATTTCCAAAGTTTACTAAAAAAATACTGAAAATGTCTGTAAGTATAAAAGAACGAACACACTTAAATACTGTTTAAGTGATAAAACAACGAAGTGCCCAATCTTTTTTTTTTTTTTGTCGACAGTGTCTATTTCACGGGCTAAGACCGTAATACAACAAGTGGGCCGAAGCCTTACAGAGAAGTAAAACGCAAATGTAAACAACGAGTCCATCCAAAGTCCATAGCAAGGGATAAGCCTATCACGCGGCGAGTGCAGGGAAGAACACGCAGCGACACGTGTCAGAAAGAGGGGTATCGCCGGAGAACAGCCGGAAGGCGGAGAGGAAACCGTCGCCAAGCTACACCGATCCAAAACTCTGCAAGCGCAAGGGACCATTTGTCGGTCAAATGCCTCTGGAACCACCGAGCAAATCACCTGCATACAAATAAAACGGAAACAAACAACATCGCCGAGAATAGTCAAGCCCTAGGAGACGCCGACGCCGTCGTGGTTAAGAACCACAACTGAATCCATCATGCGCTTTCTTCAAAGCGGTGACACACCAACAATATTAATCCTGGTGAATTGACAACCGGAGATGAAGCAGAACCATAACAGAGATAACCCGACGAACTGCCCAATCTTAGGTAACATATACTTGAGCAACGGTCATGAAAGTTTTTGTATAGTTACCAATTACCGTCAAAAAATGTTTTTGGATGTATTTGTTTACCGAGATTTAGTTAAATTCATTTTAAAAATGGCGCATAGTTTTTTTTTTTTGTTGGTCAACTGACACATAGTTTGACTTCATGTGTAATCACGCTAAAAATAATTACCTTTTCTATCTGGTTATCCTTTAACGCCGCTTTAGTCAAACACAATAAAAATAATTACCATACATCAGTAGTTACCATACAAAAGGACGGATAACATTTTATAAATTAATATCCGATAAATTAATATTTTAATAAAATAATAAAATTTTCTGATTTTAAAATAAAATTTTGATTCCAACTAATTTTTGAAAAGGTAATAAATTATTAAACTAATAAAATATTATAATTTTGATTAGCTGAACAAAAAAATCAGCAAAAAATGAAGTAAATCACCTAATAGTATCATGAAGTTAAAGAAAACGTAGTCATACTCATATATCAATTAGACGAGTCAAAGACTATACTATATGAATAAAAAATTATTTGATATTGTTCATAAAATTACAAAAACAAAAATGGTTTATCCAATCGATTTAATAATCATGAGATAATGGCTTATCTTTATATTATTTTTATATTAATTGAGAAGTGTTTTTAATCTTATATTCATTCTCAAAATGGATGATTACTAGTTTACTATTAATAAAATTAAACTAATTATTATATTAATATTTATTTATATTGATAATTTTATTAAGGAGATATACATAATATTAGATAAAAATAAAATGATAAATATGAAATATTTTTTAAAAACTTTATTTTAGAAATATACATAATCTTGAATAACAATAAAAATAGAAGATGAGATGATAAATTTGAAAATATTTATGAAAATTGTTAATTTTATTTAAAAGATATACACAATCTTCAATAAAAATGATGATAAATATGACACGTTTATAAATATTTTAAATATTAATAAATATAGTTTTGGATTTTATAAAGTAAATTTATATTATTTATATAAATTTTGAATTTATAAAAATAAATGATAAATGTTTTAAATCAGATAATTTTATTTTTATTTTTATACATAAAATATATAATTACAATTTATTTTATTATTATTAGTTTTATTTACAATAAATTATAAAATATTTTATTAAATATAATAATATATGTATGATTAATAATAAATAGTCTCATATAGATTTTTATAATGTTATAATTGTTGTTAAATTAGTTTGATAATTTTTTATTTAAAAAAAAAATATTTTTAATAATATTTATGCTCGCACATCATACTAATATTTTTGTACATGTAACTAATACCTCACTTAGAAGATAACACTCATTTTAAACATCTATTAAAATAGGTGATCCTTTTTTAAAATAACTTTAGATTTACGTGAAATATTATAGATTATGTCATTGCTTTTATTTGATTTTTGAAAATTTATTAAGGTTATTTTCATATTATATAAATTTAGATTATATCTGGACAATATGAAATATTTTTAAATTAATGATTTTATTCCAAAATATATTCATAATATTGTTTAATATTTTTATTTTAAAAAAAAATATATATATATAATAAAATATTTTATATTTCGATTTCTTTAGAATTTTTTTATTTCTTAAGAAAATTTAATGATTTCGAATTTTTATTATATTTATTATAAATAATTTTAATTATATTTTAATATAAATATTTTCTAAGTTCTAATTATTTGAAATATATTTTCATAATATCTTTTAATATTTATATCTAATTAAAATATCAATATATTATTTATATTACGAAATAAATTTACAAAATATTATTAACTTCTTGATTTTTAAGTAGTATAGACTTCTAAATGCATAATTATTATTAAAATTTATTCGTAAAAATTTAATAATAAAATTTAAGTTACATTTTAATCTATTAAATTGAAATAATTTTTTTTAATATTTAGACCATTATAAAACATTAAACATACCGATTTGAATTATCTATACTATTAAAAACAAAATTTAAATACTAGAAAACGGGTTAAATATATATATATTAACTATTTCAGTTATTATATTCTTAATATGATAAAATATTAAATTATTTAATATATATTATTGAAATATATGATGAGTTTAATTCAGTTAATGTTTTTAAGATGACTGTTTTTAAAAGATTATTTTATCAAATTTTAAAAATAATTACACTACTATAAAATATGCTGAAATATAGATTATTTTTTCATTATAAAATTATTTAAAAAATTTATATTCATTGGAAGACAATTGTTTTTTGTTAATTGGAAGACAAGTTAAAAAGATGAATTAATCAATTTTAATTATAAAAATATTGAAATGAACTTAAATCATTCCAAAATGTTAAATGAACGATTTATCATATAATTAGTTACATTTTTATTTATAAAATAAACATAAAATATTTATATTTAGACCATTATTAAACATGTCAAAAAATAGATGAATCAATTTCAGTTATCTATACTATTAAAGACAAAATATGTCAACTGGAATACGTGATAATAATATGTATTAGTCTGTTGATCAAAAAAAATATGTATTAGCCAATTTCAATTTATATATTATTAATTTTATAAAATATTAAAATTATTTATAAATTCATAATCGCACATTCAAAATATATTATTTAAAACAAATAATTATATAATTAAATCGAAATGTTGCATATCGAATCTAACAGCTTATATGACTAAGATTGCGTTCTATATAAATATTATTGATTTTAATAATTTTTTAGTAATAAATCACGGGTTAAACTAAGTTAGAATTAATTTAAATAATAAATTGGCAAATAAAATATATCTACACTTTATAGCAATAAAGTAAACTAAACATGTATTAAAGTAACAATAATCTATAACTATTAAAAGTATAAGTTAAAAATATCAAAACAAAAACATAACTTACTAAACTAGGACTTGAAACCCCCGCGCACGCGCGGGGATGTTATTTGTCTGCATTTTTTGTATGCTTTTTTTTAGAAAAATATTCTTCCCGACTGCTATAAGCGATTCTTTATTGTTTTGTTTCTGCATCCGTAAAACATTATTACAAAGCCAACTTTAGCTACAAAAATTGATATTGATGAAAAGTTAAAAGAAAGGTATCACAAAAGAGTGGCCAAAAAAAAAATCTTCAAAACAACAAAACATAACTCGATTTCACAAGCATCATCATCAGCATCTTCCTCTGTTAGATATGTAAATAAATAACAAAATATCCATATTCTATTTCAAAAACCAGAGCTTTCCAGAAGTCGAGTAAAAAAAACAACCTTATATGACCTAATACATGCTATCGTTTTCTCGAATAGGCAAAACCAAAAAAGTCTTTAGCTCTTTGATGGCAGATCGATGGGGGGTTTACCTCTTTGCAAGTCTTCTTTTCGCTTCATTCTCTGCGACAACAACGTAAAACTCTTATCCAAGCATGTCGTATATGTCGATATTCTCTGAGCTGCGGTGGTTAAAAGTCTCCATAATCACTTCTAGAGTCACGATGAAGCCTAGATTAGATAAGGCGCGTATGGTATTCCCGATTCTGCATATGCTTTGTCGAGTCTCGAGTGGATTATGACTTTGCTCTCTGGTGAAGGAAGAGATTATCTGATCATCCATCATCACAATATCTTTGACTTCGACGTACTCCCCGACCCATATGAAACCAATGCAGCCGAGAATCAAATCGATCCCAATAGTTTCTATGTGATGAAAGTGATGCTTGCTTCTCTTAACCAAGTAAGAAGGATCTAACTTCAGAAGCGGTCCCTTCTCGAGCTGTAGAAAATCATAATTTAGTCTTTCTTTAATGATAGGAACTAACAGAAATGTACTATAACTTTGAGTATGTGACCATATTAGAACCAACATTTCCGAACCTCTAACTTTTGCGTGTAACTGCAAGTTGCCATCATGCTGAATGCTTCGTAAGGAACAATTAACAATAAAAAATACATGTCTATATTTTATAATAGACATGTATTTGATGTGAAATTTATTCTTTTTTCCCAAATAACAATCACAGTTCCATGTTAGTAGCTGATATAATAACTAAAATTTAAATTCTCTTCATCAATAAAAATTTAACTGAAAATACCAAATTGATCTCTCTTACTCTTCAAAGGTTTACCGCTTGGATGGTCAAGTCCATGACCATGAGGAACCTTGCTAGAATAGTTTGTAGGCTCTGCGGAATGCCCTTAGCTTCCTGCACACCCAACAACACAAATATCAAATCATATATCTATTTATTTTCTAACTTGCTGCCATTGAACGAAGCTCACAGTTTCAGTTTTTGAAGCTAAAAAACTGTTACATAGTTTCATTAGTAAACAGTTTCTGCATTTCTGGAGATTCATTAGTAAGCACTCTTACTGTATAGACTTCTCTTTCTTTATGTCGCACCACAAACCTTTCCGAAAGAGTTCAAGACACCGTGCAAAAAGCCAAAGTGAGATACAATTGCAATCTCCTTTTCTTTCTTCGTCCATAGCCTTCACAAAGCATATGACATGCTCACAACTTCCCTCTAGACTTAGCTGCTGTTGAGGCTCCATCTACAAATGGATATATTTTTTTTTAAAATGTATCCTGGATGTGTGATCCTAGACGAATATATGTTAAGATGGACCATTTATAATATCATAAGAATTACATAAAAGACAACATATACAAAGATTATCCGCATATTGAATTCACTGAACCAACATACTCAAGGGAGCCAGATAACACTGACAGTCCAAAATATTGGGAATAAAAAAAGATGAAACTTGAAAGATTCACAATTGAACCTGACTATCATCGGGCATGTTCGTGGAAGAAAGTATCAGTACTCCATGCTCAATAAAGTAGAGCTCTGCTCTTTATAGTTTTCGAGCAACCTTTTTGTCTTTGTCAACCTAAATAAGAAAAATTAAATATTAGGCAAGGTATTTGAAACCATTCTTGATAATCTCTCAAGACGATTTCGAAACTCAAAACACCAATACAAAAAAAAAAAAAAAATCTACCTTAATGACACAGACTACCACAATATCCCCAAACTCAGGCTTATACCTAAACACAGAGCATAGAGTTAAAATTTAATTAACAATCCTGACGAGAGAATAAACAAACACAATTCGAAAGCAATGAGAGAGTAAATCAAACCACTTGGCTCTCAAAGTGCGTACAGAGACGAGCTTGTCCCCGTTTTCAACAACTCCACAGACCTTCGTGAGCAACTCGTGGTCGACCTCGGAAGTTCCGTGTCTCCTTATTTCAGAAACCAATTGTGAAAAAGAAGTTGAAAGACATATAAAAATCGAGAACCGAGAAGCTAGGTTTTCGAGAGAGGGAGAAGGATAAGAAATTACTTGATGAAGACATATCCGTAGTTTACGGCATGGTGCATGTGACAATGAAAGAAGCTTCAGAGTTTGCCGCCGGGAAAAGTGATTGTATCAGCTCGATGGCTCTCTCAAACCTGACCTTTTGCGTTTGGCTCAATCGTAGCTGTAGCTTTCTCATGGCCGGGGAAAAAAACAGGGGGTAAGAGGCCGGTGAGAATCTGTATGCAGGTGAAGTGGTGGGTTTTTGGGGCATTGGTTGAGGGATTTATAGGAACCATATAGAAATGAAACGGCAGGATTTGATGGGTTTGGAGAATTCAATGAGAATAAATATTTGTTGGCATTAAGTACAATTCAAGGGAGTTGAAAGGATTTAGGGAAGTTACGGTGTGGGCTTTGTAGTCGAAGCCCAAATTTATTTTACAAATAATCGTGGATGTTATAAAATTGGAGAGAAAAAATGTCAATAATTTGTTGCCAAAAAAAAATGTCAATAATTTGGAGAAAAAGTTGGATGATGACGTGGCAGTCTAGAAATGGAGAGAATTAGTCTCCCATTATATATATGATTTCTTCTCACATTTAGTAACTTAATATATATTAGATCGAATAGTTAACAAATTTAATTTTTAAAATACAAATTTAAAATATAAAATATATTTTTTTTTAAAACATAAATCCGCGCTAATGTATCGCGGATCAAAATCTAGTAATAAATTAATAACACTGATCCTTGAAGTGTATCCACATTCATATTCATGTCCAGCTAAATTCACTAAATTCACTGATTAAATAAAAGTGTAGTCCCTCTAGTTACCAGTAAATTCATATAGAAGATATGAATGTATGTATATTCATGTATCAATTAAACGAGTCAACTCCCATTTAGAGAATGCCATAATTGTGCTCTCCCTCTTTCTTCGACAATTGACACCGTCTCTTCAAAAATCTTTTGTTTTTGTTTTTTGTTTTTTAGTTTTAAAAGTTACAATATAACTGCATATACAAGAATCAACTCATCTATATTTGGATTTTTTTCTCTCATCTTTCACCAAAAGGTAAATATTATTATTAATATTATTTACTTGAATAATATATGTGGATAATAATAACATCGAATCTGTAAAAGAAAGGAAGAGGAAAAGAGATTTTTTTTAAAAACAACAACAACAGGTAAGACTTTTATTTTTTCTTCTCATCTTTCTTCTCCATTGCTCTGTTTCGGGGCTCTGTCTCTTCCTTTTCCCCCTGTTTTGTCTCTTCCCTTTCCTCTTGTCAATCAAAACTTCGAGCATTTTGTTCTCTATAATGGGGTTTTCTCTGTTTCGATGCTATTGTTCTTCTTCCCCAGAAGGGGTCAAGAAATAAACACAAAACAGAACAATATTGTTTATTTTTTAAAAACAAATTATAAAGAAAGATCCGATTAAATAGGATTTGTGTTGAATGGAAATGGCGTAAAATGTCTTCATGCGAGACTTTTAATTGCATATTGAGCCCTCATGAGAGATGCATCCGAGGAGACAACAACAACAGCAACAACAACAACAAGAACAACATCAATGTCCGAAACATACATGTCGCCATCAAGAAGAATCTCAATGTTTTTGTCGGAGATTCTCTCGATAAATGTAGCGTCTCTGGCGATGATTCCACCAAAGCTGTTCCGGAATGTTCATCCAGCAAATCCTCTGTTTCCGATCATCGGCTCTCGAAAACAGAGGAATCTCGGCACGAAGTTCCCTCGTCGTCTTCTCTAGGATCCGACCCGGATCCAATTTTTTCAAATCCGGGTCAACCGGATAAGAATTCGTCAAAAAACGAAACTATGGTGGCTTCTTCTCTGGTTCAGATATGGGAGGCGAGGACAACGCAGCAACCATCGAGCTCGAACCAAAACCAATCTCAAATCGATAGCAGAACGAGTTCCTCAGGATCAAATGTTTTAGAGAATTCGGAGTCTCTCAACGAGGAATCTGAATTGATTC
Organism: Orychophragmus violaceus; assembly: GCA_030180135.1. NCBI lineage: Eukaryota > Viridiplantae > Streptophyta > Magnoliopsida > Brassicales > Brassicaceae > Orychophragmus > Orychophragmus violaceus. The sequence goes on along the minus strand of CM058239.1, from coordinate 17,558,207 downwards.
AACCAATCGAAAAAGGAAACAATGAGGAAGAAAAAGAAGAAGAGATGGAATCTGATTCACAATTTGTTCCAGATTGTGGAGAGAAAGAGAGAGAAGGTGTTGTAAGAGTTATGGATATAATCCGGAAACTAAGCAACGACTCTGAAACAACTGCTAATAACGATAATGGTTGCGACAATGGTAAAGAAGTTCAGACAACAGAAGCAAAAAGTTTTCCTCAAGTTACTTGTTCCCCAAGAATAAGAGGGAGACAAGCATTTGCGGATTTATTGGTGCAGATGACCCGTGATCGAGAAAAGGAGCTGGCTTGTTTATCAGATCGCCATAGTGTTTCAAAGTTCACGCAGCGGGGGAGGATTCAGGTATATATAACTGCTTTGTCTCTTGTTATAAATTTAGGGTTGAATTAGGGCTAAACTTTTTGTTGCGTTTAGTCGACGCTTAGGATTCGATGTTACGAAAGGTGCATTGCGATTCAAGATAGACATCGGTCTAAGTCGTCGGGAGCAGGATCTGATATAAACCGGTCGTCACGAGGGTCTGGTGTGATGCATCTACTCAGGTAGGTTTATGATTTTTATTGCAGTTCTTGGGGAGATATCGAGCTATAAAATTAATAAAATGCAGGGACAAATATAAGAAAAATTCTGAGAACATTGAGACTGTAGGAGCTCCGTCTAGTTCAGTGTCTTCTCGGGGTCGGATTATGGATAAAGATCCTCACAAGGCTTCAGAGAAGAAAGTTGTGGAGGAAACAATGGAGAAGATTGATGTAAAGGAGGTTCAAGAAGTGATTTCTGCGGTGGAAACCGCCAAGAAAGCTGTCTTGAGTCAAATTGTAGAGAACAAGAATGGTTTAAAGAAATCTAACAAGGAAAACGCAGAAAGAAGAGGCGAAAAGCGAGAGCCTAATGCTAGAGAAAGTGTTGAAGAGAGAGGCGAGAAGCCGGAAACGGGGAAGAAAGCTGTTTTGAGTGAAAGTGCAGAGGATAAGAGTGGTTTAAAGAAATCAGCAGGTGAAACCATTCAGAAAGAAACAAAGGAGAAAGCTATTGCCAAAGAAAATGTACAAGGTAATGGTTTGGTTGGAATCGCTGAGAAGGTGAATCTATGGAACTCAGAGAAGAAAATGAATAGGAGAAGATGGATGGAGAAAGGTAAAACTGAGAGCAAAGCTAACCCAGAGAGAGTTGACAAAAATGATGTACTGGAAAGAAGCATTAACACTTCAAGGGAAACATTGCCGCCGAGTGAGTTTGCTGAGAAAGTAGTAAAGGAAGATTGTGTTTCTGTAGAAACCAAGTCCAAAGAGAAGGTTTTGCAGGAGAAGGAAAGTGTAGAAGGAAACACATTGATGGGAATAGCCGAGAAGGTGAATCTGTGGAACTCCAAGGAGAAAAGGAATAGGAGAAGAGTTATGGAGAAAGGTAAAGGTAAAACACATGTAAAAGCTAATGAAGCTTCAAGGAGAATCATTAATGTCGAAACTGCTGAGACAAGTATTGCTATTTCAAAGGAAACAGTTGTTGGTACTCAAGATAAAACTATGCGGTGTGAATCTGAAGAGATCGGGAGAAGAAAGAAAGAGGAAGAGTTTTCTTCTCTAGGAGCCAAGTCCAAAGATATTACTGAGGTCAAAAACATAAATTCACAAGAATCTGCGCGTCATGGCTCTCTTGAAAGTGCTAAAGAGATAAGTTCTTCACCACCGGGTGAAGAAATGATTATTCTGCCAAATCCAGAAGCTAAGTCTACTAAAGAGATTGATAGAAACAATTTACAAGAAAACAGAATTGAAGAAGAATCTGCGAGTGACGGCTCTAAAGAGAAGAAGAATGAGGAAATGTCGACTATGCGAAATCCAGATGCAGTAAATGGCATTAAAGAAACAGAGTTTGTAAATGATTGGTATGAAAATGAAATGGAAGATGATTATGATCATTACAATGGAGAATATTCTACAGATTGGATTTATGATATATCGAGGCCTCGAAGTTACTGGGAAGAGTTAAGGAAAGAAAGGTATCTTGAGGTTCTCAACACTGAATCAGACAAAAAAGATATTTGTCACCTTATTCAGAGGTATACCATCATTCATAAAGCTCCTTCTAAATATTCGTTTTAACTTTTGAGATTGTAATTTGTTTATTTTTTTGTGTATTGCTGCTCAGCCGAACAGTTTCCAACTTTTTGACGAGCGACTTACGACAAAAAATCGATAATTTGATGACCAATCTTGTGCATAGTCACTTAGGCGTACCAATCAATCAGGAAAAATCCAAAGAAGAAGAAGAAGTAGAAGAGTGGATTGAAGAGTGCTCAGCAAGGAACCAAGAAGATAATGAAACAGAGGAAGAACCAGAGAAGACAAATTTTGAAACTGCAAGCGACGGTTGCAGCCGATCATCAGCAAGGAGTAGTACATTGATGATGTCGTGGAGTTTCAGGGATCAAGACACTGACAAGGATCAAGAACCGGCAACGCCTGTGTCTCTTCCTGAACCTTCTGTCCCCACGAATCAATCTGTGAGTTTTTGTCTTGTTTTTGTGCTCTGTCTTTTTCGACAAGTTAGGTTACGTGTTGGAGAAGTAAAACTAAGATACTTAACAGACACAGGAAACGCAGATGATAAGTGATCTCAGGGGACAAATGGAGCAGCTACAACGAGAAATGCTCGAGTTACGAAATACCGTTAAATCTTGCGTCGATATGCAACTTCATTTCCAGAAATCTGTAGTAGCTCAAGATCTTTCTCGCTCTGGTCAGTTTTATTATCATTAGATTAAACATTTTAAAATTCTTTATTACGAGAAATCAAACTGATGAAACAATGTTTTAGGCTCATCTGCAGAACAACGAGTAGACAAGAAGAATCCGTTAAAACGCAAGTGTTGCGTTTGCTCTGAGATGCCTGTTGACTCGCTCTTGTATAGGTACGTGTCCATATTGCGGTTTCAAATGCAAACCCTGAAAAAAAAAAAATAACTGGCGGTTTGTTTTTTGTATGTTTTTGCAGGTGTGGACATATGTGCACGTGTCTGAAATGTGCTCATGAATTGCAATGGAGTAGTAAGAAATGTCCGATTTGTATGGCTCCAATCGTCGACGTTGTGAGAGCTTTTCTTGATGCTTAGGATTTTAAAAAACCAGAATAACAATATTAACTTCTCCATTAGTTTTGGAATGTGACACATCTGGCTATACGTGATAAAAATTTGTTTTGCGTTGCTGTGTTTGCCATATTCGAGATTCGTTACAATAACAATTCCCATATACTAATCAAGCAGTGGTAGAAATCTCTTCTTCTTTTTTTCCGTCTAGATCATTCCATTAAATATTAAATAGTTGATGTTACAGCATTATTAATATCTTTGTATAACAGAGAAGTTAACCACAGAGGCTGTTCATTTGGAAAAGAAATAAAAATAATTTGGTGGTCTTTCTTTTGTGATTGAGTCAGCTACTGTGTTGGCCTTCCTTGAGATGTATTCGAAAACAGGGTTTCTCAGTCGGTTGCACCACCAATGTATATCAGAGACAATTGTTTGAATTGTAATAAATCTTGACTCATTATTAAGCATTCTTGTCATGTTCATGCTATCCCCTTCGAACTCAATATTTTTGAAACCTCTGCTTCTAATGCAGATGACGATGTGCCTAAATCTGTGGAGCCCTAACTTATTATATGTCCATGTGAATCTCGTACTACCCAGTCTGATGTAGCCATAGATGTGTGTCTGTTGAAAGCTGCATCATAATTGCATTTTAACTTATAGTCTGGTGGTTTTTGACATGTAGTGGTCGGTTTGAATTGTGGATGATCGACTTGCATCCTGTTGTGTATGACTTCCTATGCTCTAATCCATTCCGAAGTATCGCCCATTGCTAGCTTAACATCAATAAGAGGGTTGCAAACTTTGTTGTGTCACCAGGAATCCAATTATCTTTGTAAATCCTGGTTGATTTACCATTTCCTATTGAGTGTCAACACCTATGTCTTAGAAGTTTGACTCCTACTAAGATAGATGCCCAGCCATATGATTGGTGTCGCTTCTTTGTTGCGTCAAGAATCGAGCAATCTCTAAAGTATCTGGCTTTAGACAGTTTTGTGAATAGTGTATCAGGATGTTTCAAATTTGCCAAGCTAGTCTAACAAGAAGTGCATCGTTAAACTTTTCTAAATCTCTGAAGCCAAGTCCACCATGTTTCTTTGAGAAATGAAGTTTTCTCCATGCAACCCAAGGTAAACCTCGGCTCCCACCCGATTTCTCCCACCAAAACCTTTGTATCAACTGTGTAATCTCAGAAATGATTGATGCTGGAATCTTAAAGCAGGACATGGAGAAAACTGGCATGGCCACCGCAACTGATTTTATAACTATTTTCTTTCCTGCCTATGTGATAAATCTCGTATTTCAACCAATGGTTCTGTTCAGGGACGGAGCCACTTTGTGGTTAGGGGGTCAGTTGCCCCCAATCAATTTATGAATTTTAAATTAGTTAGCTGATTGTTTAGTTGAATTCTTAATAATTTGATTAAATTCTGTCATTATGCCCCTACTAATTTAAAGATTAAATTGTTTTTATGCCCCCAAAACTCAAATCTCATATCATCCTATTTTTTCTTTATTGTATATGATTTAGTGTTTTCTATTTAGTAAAAACACTATACTATTCGTTTGACAAAAATAAGAACACTATTCAATATTTGGGTTGTAGGCTTTAGCCTAACTAATATTAAATCTTTTATCAAATTTTATTTTTAAAAGAAAATAATTTCTTTTTTTCAATCTTAAAAATATTTGTATTCATTTTAATGATTATTTTTCGTCATCACAACAGATTTGTTTTGAAAATAGCTAATGCATATCTTTTGCTATTTCAAAAATCAATATTTTAAAACTAAAAAAAACATTGCGATTTTTTTTGTATATTCACATCTGTTATATTAAAAATAAAATAATAACAGATTAATCAATAATATACAAAGAAATAAATATATTAAAATATAATAAAATAGTTAAATTGATTTAAATAAAAATGTATGATATGTTATTATATTATTTTAAATAAATAATATATTATAAAAAAATTATATGCCCCCACTCATATATCATCCTGGTTCCGCCACTGGTTATGTTCCTTACTTTATCAATGATATAACCAAACATCTCTTTCTTTTTCGTTCCAAATTCTTCTGGTAAGCCAAGATCTTTTCCTCCACCACCCTGATTTTCAATGCCTAATATTTGTTTTAATCTTTCCTGCAAATCACTGGGGATACGTGATCCAAAAGTTATTGTTGATTTGGCTTGATTGATATTTTGACCCGAATATGTTTCATAGTCATCGAAAATTGTCTTCAGAGTTATACAATTTCTTTCATTTGCTTGACAGTAGAAAAGAAAATCGCCAACGAAAAGAAGATGAGTAATGGTGGGGGGGTGGGGGGTGTACACCATTTCCTATGTGTATTCCCCTGATCTTTCCATTTCTCTCATTAACTTGGAGGAGGTGGCTCATAACATCGGCGCAAAATATAAATAAGTAAGGAGACAAAGGATCACTTTGTCTCAGACCTCGAGAAGGTGTGATTTTACCATAAGGTGATTCATTAATAAGCACTGAGTAGTTGACTGTGGTCACCATGGCCATAATCCAATTAATCCACTTGTCAGCAAAACCGAAGGCTTCCAAAGTTTACTTGAGAAAAGACCATTCAACTCTGTCGTATGCTTTACTTATGTCGGTCTTTATCGCCATATAAGTCTAAGAAACTCGCTTTTTGTTTTCAAAGAGTACATTAGTTCATTGGCAATTAAAATATTATCAGTGATCATCTTTCCTGGATTGAAAGCAACTTGGGCCTTAGAGACTATAAGCATGTTCTTTTAACAGAGCCGCAACTCTATGACTGAAAAGTATCGCGTTAAGTAAAGTTGACGTTCTGTAATTTTAGCGTCATCAGCGTTGCCGGAGTTGCCGGAGAAACAGTCGCAGCATCAACTCATTTTTTTTTCTCCACCTCTCTGTTTGCCTATCTTTTTTTTTTTTTTGAACAAGGCTGTTTGCCTATCTTCCTGCTTAAAATTTGTTCACGCTGACGCAACCTCAGCGTCTATTAAAAGAACATGCTCTATGTCATTAAGCACGCCTTTCATTCTGCAAACCATGACTTTTGAGATGATCTTATACATGATATTACATAGTCCAATTGGTCGAGAGTCATTTTTTATTATGTAGAAAAACATGCAAGTAAATCCAAAAACTGTAAACTAGTTGAAGGATCAAGTGGACTACACAGAATATGTAGAGACAAACTCTACATGACTACATGTAGCTTAGCCGCTTAGCTTAGTCAAAAAACAAAATTGGGATTCGGCCGAAAGCTAGATGTTGCTTAGCTTATTTTATTATTTATAAGAGTAATGCGGCAAAAATTAAGTATCTCGCAGATGTCTCCAATGTTTTCTACAAGTTAAATAATTAAAATCTATCATATGTGTCAAAAGAACGTTGTGTTTTCCGAAGAATTGCTTCGTGCAATCTTATTTCCGCATCTTTCAAAAAAAAAAAAAAGAAGAGGTTAAATAACATATCAGGACAACCCATTTTATGGGCTTCTATGATACTTGGTCTAGGCCAGTTGCTAATTTCAGGCCACGCACGTCGGCCCTATCATATTAAAACCCAATGAGTAGGAGACCCAAAACGTTGGAGAGAAGCCAAGCCAAAAAGTCACGCTGCCGAAGCGGCCAGGTGGGTACTGGAGACTGCGCCACGTCTCCCACAGATGTTGGAATCCTATAAACAGGAACAGCGTAAGAGAAGGGTAAACGAAAAATATGGTAAGTAAAAGCCGTCGTGATTCATTTTCTTTGTTTGAAATGTCCCCCTGAAAAATTCAAACTATTAGAGCAAGTACATTCGCAGATTTTGATGAGTTCTTGACACAGTTTCTTAGGTGAAACTGATTAAAATAATATTTTTTTTAAGGATCGGTTCTTGGGTAAGAACTTTTGGGCGTGAATTCATAGGGAGTTCTTGTGATGTGGCATTTTGTTATTGGCTGTTCTATTATTTTTGGTTTTTTTTTTTCATGTCTAAAAAAAAATTTATAAAATGTGTTAAGAACCTCCTAAGACATGTCTATCCATGGTTCTTAAGGGGGGGGTCCCACGTGAATAGTTAAGAACCCGGATTCTAGAAATCCTTATTTAAGAATCGGTTCTTACATTGTTCATGACACGTGGCAGCCTATCATTCGTCTATTTTTTTTCAATTTTTTTTTTTTTACATTTTTCCCAAAAAAAAAAAAAAATTGTTTTTTTAAGAACCCCATGAGCGGTTCTTTGATGGACATGCTCTAAAGAGTTTACTGCTGTACTTGCTCTTAAGAAACTTGAACCGGTTTAACCAGAACTATAAAAATTTGTGGTAATTTAAAACGAGAAAACGACACAAATCATTTGTGAAAGCTGTATACCATTAGCTTTTTAAGGCTTGTTGGATATATATTGGCCGCTAATAACAGTTGTTGTTGTTAATAATAATAGATGACTTTGGCGTTTAGCACATGTCCAATTTGTGATGATATTAAAAAATAAATAAAGGTTTTTGTATTCTGATTCCGCAATTATAAGAACAAAACATGGGAATCAATCAATAGTTGGTGATATTTTTTTTCTTTTAAATTGGTAATTTGGTATCCAATAATACTCTTCCACTCAAAATCTTTTTTTCTTTTTTGACCTTTCCCTTCCCTTCACTATACGGTTTCCTTTGTGACGCCTGCAAGTCAAAATAATACAGAAAGATGATTATTCGGAGAGACCCTTTATCAAAAAAAATACTTTGTTAAAAATACAAATATTGCGTCAAAACGACAAAACCTAATATTTATATACATGATATTCGACTAGGCCAAACGAAGAAATCTGTTATTAGAATGTATAACAATTGACGACAAAAAAAAAATGTATAACAAAACCAAAATTGAACTAAAACCGCAAGTCAAACCATATATACCAAACATGTCCCTACATAGCAATGTTTTTTGGTAATCTAGTAGTCGATGGATTAAGTGTTTTGCTAGTAATCTTTTCATAAGTTGTTTTCATTAACCCTTATCTGTTTATACAAAGATTGGAAAAATAAAATAAAACATTACATTACGAAAAAAAAATAGCGACCAGTTTTCAAAAAAAAAAAATTATATTCAGGTAATATCACAGAAATTGCATTTTTATATAATAAAAATATATACTAATAATATAAACGCAGCCGCAGTTAACAAGACAAAGAAGAACAGGTGTGCAAACACAAAAGATACAGAGTAGAGAATAGAAAGCAACTCGACTCACCGACTCGTTCAAGGAGAGAGACATTGGGAAAGGAGTCTCTTCATCTTCTTACTTTTTATTCATCTTCTTCTACGAGTCAGATCCAGAAGTGTAGAAGAGAAGATTAATCGCCATGGTCAAAGACAAAGAGCAAAACCACCCTAACAAGGAGAAGAAGCTGCTCATCGGTGTTATATGGAATTTCTCCACCGAGCTCAAGCTCATTTTCATGGCGTTACTTGTTATATTCACTTTAGCCATTCTCTTACCTTTCATACCTTCTTCATTCTCACTCTCCGCCTCAGACTTTCGCTTCTGCATCTCTCGCTTCTCCTCCGCCGTTCCCGTTAACACCACCACTATCACCACAGTGGAAGATTTACCGGAGAAGACGACAAAACCGGAGATAGATCGAGTGTTGGATAACGGCGTTATTAAACGGACGTTTACTGGTTACGGCACTGCAGCTTATAACTTCGTCTCAATGAGCGCTTACAGAGGCGGCGTTAACTCTTTCGCCGTTATCGGCTTATCGTCGAAACCTCTCCACGTGTACGGCCGTCCTTCATACCGCTGCGAATGGGTCCCTCTCGACCCGACTCAGGATCCGATTTCTACAGACGGGTTTAAAATCCTAACCGATTGGGGTTACGGCCGGATCTACACAACCGTCGTCGTCAACTGTACTTTCCCATCAATCTCAGCCGTCAATCCCGAAAACTCCGGCGGAAATCTCATCCTTCACGCCACCACCGGAGATCCAGACCGTAACCTCACTGACTCGATCCCAGTACTAACGGAATCACCAAACTCCGTTGATTTCGAGCTCTACAGTTCCACGAAGAAGAAGAAGAAGTACGACTACCTCTATTGCGGCTCGTCTCTCTACGGAAACCTAAGCCCGCAGCGAGTGAGAGAATGGATTGCGTACCACGCGAGGTTCTTCGGCGAACGGTCGCATTTCGTGCTCCACGACGCCGGAGGGATTCACGAGGAAGTGTTTGAGGTTTTACGGCCGTGGATTGAGCTGGGGAGAGTCACGGTGCATGATATCAGAGATCAAGAACGGTTCGATGGGTATTATCATAACCAGTTCATGGTTGTGAATGATTGCTTGCATAGGTATAGATTCATGGCAAAGTGGATGTTCTTCTTCGATGTCGATGAGTTTATATATGTTCCTCCGAAGAACACGATTTCGTCGGTTATGGAATCTTTGGAGGAATATTCTCAGTTTACTATTGAGCAGATGCCGATGAGTAGTAAACTATGTTACTCCGGTGATGGTCCGGCCAGAACTTACAGGTAAACTCGTAATTATTAGTTTTGATTTAATTGGGTAATAAACAAATTTTTGATTGCTAACAAGAAAACTGTGATTAGTTTCTATCTTTTGTTTCTCGTGATTTTGTCGATTGTTAGTGATTGAAACTTTAACCAAAACCCATGTGTGATGTGTTGAGTGACTTAGAATCAAATCACGAGATTTTGATTGGCTTTTGGAATATAATAAGTATAGAACAGGCATCTGATTCTGTCAACACTTGGCCTGCAAAAGTCTTTGAGCAGTCCGTGTTAGTCTCCCATGTCGGTCCAGATCTTTGCTTTTCTTTTACATCACATGATAAGAGTGAAAAAAATGTTCCAAAGATTCTTCTATCATGGCACTTTTTTGTTGAACTAAATGAACATTGAATTCTGATGTAGGCATCAGTTTGGTTTTACTACTTGAATCTTAATTATCGCTTATTAGTAGTTTTGTCCTTATGTCGGAAAATTTTAAGTCAGATTGGTTTGATTTTATATCAAGATTGAACATCTCTAATGATACATGTCATGTGAGGGACTGAGACTGATATGATCTCTAAATGCTTATATTCTTCCTTAATGTGTTTAGGAAATGGGGATTTGAGAAAATGGCATATAGAGATGTCAAGAAGGTTCCAAGACGAGATCGGAAATACGCGGTCCAGCCGAGTAATGTATTTGCTACAGGCGTCCACATGTCTCAAAATCTACAAGGAAAGACATACCACAAGGCCGAGAGCAAAATCCGTTACTTCCACTACCACGGCTCCATATCTCAGCGACGAGAGCCTTGCCGTCACCTTTTTAATGACTCTCGAGTCTTTTTCGACAACAATCCTTATGTGCTCGATACTACGATCCGTGACGTTGGCCTCGCCGTGAAGACGTTCGAGATTAGAACGATCGGTGACCGGCTGCTGAAGACACGCCAATGAAAATACTTAATAGTGAATGTATTCGTCTTTTAGAAAGAATTAACAAGTTATGATGAAGATGGTGCATATGTTTACTTTATTGTTTTCTTTTTGGGGTATTCTTTTATGGGTTTGTATTATAAATTGGGTCTGGCTTTTTAAAATTTTGGTATATATTCTGTATCGATAGTTAAAAATTGAAATTAATGTCTGTTTAGTTTATGAATAAAGGCGGAGATCGATATCACTGTTAACATAACTAAACTGAAGAAAAGTTACTTCATGATTTCCTTTCTTTAATAATCCATAAAGAGGGTTGATAATTATTAATTATTCACAAAAGAAGATAGCTTTTTGCTTTTAGCGGTCAGGAACGTGCGTTTAGGCTTTTCTTGGCGACCACCGAATGGGACTAAACGTGTGGGTCCCTACTACGTAGAAGGAACATCTGGGACCCAAGTTTTCTGGTGGTTAGAATACAAATGTGTTCCATAATCATATGACGATTTTCCATATATATATTGCTTTATATGCGGTTTTAAATCACCGAGATTTTTGACAAAAAAAAAAAAAAATCACCGAGATTTACGTATACACAATTATTTTCATTAACGACTTGATTTGAAATAGATTGACATCGTAATCACCTTTTCTTGGTTTTTTTTGAACTACCAGATACTCCATTAAAACAATCCAAAAGGATTAGTTCATTACAAGTCTTCCCGAGGATAGGCCATGTTCGGCGGAGAGTCACAGCAATAGCGATCAGAGACATAAAAAAGCTTTCAGCTCTGATTTGTTTATTGTACACGTCAGCAATTCTCTATCGCTGCTACTCCAATTTGATGATTTTGGAGTCGCCAGAATAAATGGCAGCATCACACCAATCTTCAGCAACTTCCCTCACGTATAACATCATCAATGGCTGACTTTGCTTTGCGACAATAAACAACTCTGTCTCAGTCGTTTTACTCTGTTATGATACAGTCCTCGTCGTTTTTGTTTGTCACTATCTCTGTCGCAGGGACAAGTAAAAGAACACATCCAAATTGGTTAAGGCATATTTTACCAAGATATCGGTTTCTCCATTGTCCTTTTTTTTTCCAAATACTTATCATTACTTTCAAATAGATAGTACAAAGTCCTGCATATCAACCTTACAAAGAGGTTGCAGCCAAAGCGGTAAAACATTAAAAACAGTAGCAACATAGAAAGGAAGGAGAGCTCCTGCTTCAACAAGCGCATCAGCCGCATGATTGTACAGTCGAGGTATGAACCGAAATTCCACCTCCTCAAATCGTCGAAGCTTCTCCAACAGCTCTAGGATAAGCGGAGCAATGCTAGGCCACTGATCTACATGGTCCAAAGCTGAGATGAGGTCCCTTCAATCTGAGTGAAACCTGACTTTCTTCATCTCGAGCCTGATAGCGAACTCCATAGCCCAAGTAAGGGCTTCCACTTCCGCAAACAGAGCTGACTGCAATCTGGGAACAACTTTCTTACCACTCCAACATACCACTCCTTTATCGTCCCAAATTACCCAGCCTAAGCCAGAGGCTACCCTGTTCTCAGACCACGCAACATCAACATTGCAGATGAACCAACCGGTTTTAACACTCCAAGGGTTCCGAGGGGTTCTTTGGGTACAAGGCGTGGTCAGGGTTGACGATAACAACACATCATCCTCCTCTGTTCTACTTCTGCTCCAAAGGTCACCATCAGATTTTGCTTTTGAAATAGAGACTGAGGTTTGGTCGTTAACCGCAGAGAATGCAAAAGCCTTTCTGGCCTTCCACAGTCTCCAAAGTAGCCACGGTATAAAGGTGATAGCATCTTCTTGTACCTCTTTAGATTTGTCGACACAAAGGAACTCAACAAAGTTACTGAACAGGGAAGACGAGAATCCCATAGGGAAAATGCTCAACCATGGGGAAGAAGCCCATACCAGCCTAGCATAAGGACATTCGAACAAAAGATGGTTCACTGATTCTGTGGCGCCACATCTACCACAACGGTCGTCATTTGCCATATGCCTGTGTTTAAGATTTCTCAGCACGGCTAAATTATTAGATAAGCACCGCCATAAAAAGTTTTTAACCTTAGGGCTCGTATCAAGTTTCCACACTCCTTGGAATAGCGGTTCCAGGGTCGGCCCATATTCAGACACTCCATACTATTCAACATTTAGAATATGGGTTGTCGTCCAGTAAGCTGACTTAACTGAATAACATCCTGTTTTATTGAATTTCCAACTGAAACCACTACGACCTGCTCCACCAGAAACACTTCCTGACAGCACATGGCCAACATCCTCCGCATGAATAGACTCCTCTACTTTCTGAAGATGCCAAGAGCGGCCATCCGCATCCAGTAGATCCCTAAAGAAAAGATCATCCAGAGGATTGAGAGGGTTCGGCCGAGGGGGTCTAGGCGGATTAATGGGGAGCCAAGGGTCTTCCCATAGGGCCGTTGAATGACCAGACCTAACAGTATGTATCACTCCCACCCGTAGCAACTTCTGGGAAGAGTGAATGCCCCGCCACGCAAACAAGGGTCTCGTACCGAGCCTGGCTGTTAAAGGCGAGTCGTTCTTGAAGTATCGCCCTTTGAACACACGGGCAAAGAGAGAGTTTGGGAACACAAGCAGTCTCCATAATTGCTTACCGAGTAGAGCAGTGTTAAAGGTCTCAAGATCACGAAAACCCATTCCACCCTCTCTCTTTGGAATACTGATTCGCGACCACTTAGTCCAGTGGATACCTTTACCCGTATTATTGTTTCTCCACCAGAAATTAGCCATAAGAGCTACCAATCCTTCACAAACAGACTTAGGGAGGCGGAAGCAAGTCATCGTGAATGTAGGCATTGCCATTTCTACCGCTTTAAGGAGCACTTCCTTACCTAACTGAGATAGATACTTGATTGTCCAGTTGTTGATTCTGCCATCTAACCGGTCATGCATGGCTTGAATGATTTCTACTCTTGATCCTACAAAGGACTCATGGAGACCAAGGTAAAGTCCTTCTCCTCCTTCAGCCGTGATCCCGGTTATGCTTTTCATCTCTTCCTTGCAATGACTGCTCAACTTCTTCCCAAAGATAATACTTGATTTCATGAGGCTGACCTGTTGGCCAGAAACCGCACCAAACGCAGCTATAAGGTTAAACAAATGGGAAGCTTCCTCCTTATCCTCTCGGCAGAATAGATGAGTATCATCAGCAAATAACAAGTGGGAAATTGGAGGGGAATCCGCAGCCACCTTGAGACCTGTTATCTTCCTTTGAGATTCTGCGTTTTGAAGGGTTTGAGCTAGAATCTCGGAGCACATGATAAACAGATATGGTGATATTGGATCTCCTTGACGTATCCCTCTTGTTGGTTTAATCCTCCCATGAGGCTGGCCATTAATCAAAATTGAGTACGAGACAGATGTTACACACTTCATAATAAGCTTTATCCAATGAGCTTCAAAACCGAGGGTCTCAAGAGATTTCTTAATGAAGCTCCATTCCAAACGGTCATACGCTTTCGCCATATCAGTCTTTATTGCCATGAAGTGTTTGAAGCAACTATCCCTCGTCCGTAAAGCATGAATTAACTCATGAGCAATGAGGATATTGTCAGAAATCAGCCGTCCCTTAACAAACGTAGCTTGCGATTCAGAGATTAAGTCTAGTAGCATCGGTTTAAGTCTCCTTACCATAACTTTCGCAATGATCTTATAGACCACATTGCACAAGGCAATATGCCTATATTCTGAGAGCTCCACTAGTTTAGTTCTCTTTGGGATTAAGCATAAATTTTTCATGTTGATACGATCATCCAGCTCACCCGAGACGAAAAAATTCTGAACCATCTTGGTTACGAACGGTCCTACCTCATCCCAACAAGACTGGAAGAAGTAGCCAGTAAGTCCATCAGGCCCGAGACTTTTCCCAGGATTCATGTCAAAAGCTGCTTCTCTAATTTCTGCCGCTGTAACCTCCTTCTGGAGGATCTCATTATGCTCCTCCCTGACTCTAGGCTGAATGTTCCTAAAGAGCTCAGAATCCTCAACAGGTCCTTCCGAAGAATACAGTCGGTGGAAGTATTCTTCAGCAGCTGCACCCATTTCTTCATTTGTAAAACATTCTTTTCCGGCCAGATTCCGCAAACTCCTGAGAAGATTCCTTCCCCGTCTGGCTTTGACAGCTGCGAAGAAGAACTTTGTATGCCTATCATCTTCTCGGAGCCAGTGTATACTGATTTTTTTCTTCCAATAAGCCTCTTCATCACGGATAGATTTGTTCAACTTTGCTTTCAGTTCTTTAAGTTTGCTAGAGTCAAATGAATCCTGATGAGTCAAGTCATTGATCTCTTTCTGCAGCTCCAGGATTCGTCTAGCAGCATTCGGGACATTATTCTTCTTCCAGGCAGATAAGCGGGATCTGCATGATACCAGGTTCTCAACCAAAATCCCAGGATCCGAGGGCGTGTCAAGAGTCAAGAAACTCCTCATTAGCTCCTTAAACCCCTCCACTTTGATCCATCTTTTGTCAAACCGAAAGCATCCTCTACTGCTCTCACTCTCGCCACATAGATTCAGAATAAGGGGACTGTGGTCAGATTCCGCTCTAGGAAGGTAAACATAGTGAGCTTGCGGAAAAAGACTGAGCCACCCTGGATTGCACACTGCCTTATCCAATCGACAATGCACAACATCATCGTAGCGACATCCATACCAAGAAAACGGGTTGTCATAGAAAGGAAAATCAGACATGCCACAAGTGTTAAGCATTGCTTTAAAAGGAGCAAAGGACTTTTCTGATCTCCGCAATCCGCCTTTCTTTTCCTCATTACACGTGATTTCATTGAAATCACCCACCATCATCCAAGGTTCATCTCTATTCAGGCCAATCCTGCTCAACTTTTCCCAAACATATTCTCTATTCTCTCGGACAGGGTCGCCATAGACGAACGTAACAACAAAGGTTTTATCTTGCCAGGTGACTTTAGTATCCACAAAACGAGAATTCGATTCCACAATCCGAATCTGAACCGAATCCCGCCACAATATCTCCAGATCACCACTCCTCCCTACCGGTTTGACCGTATGTAGGTCCTGATAGCCTAGAAATCCAACAACATTCTCCAAATACAATCTCAGGTTTTTGGTCTCGCTAAGGAACAAGATATCTGGGAGATACCGACCATGTATCTCCGTGAGACGACGAACTGTAGGGGTGTTCCCTATCCCCTGACAGTTCCAAGCCAATATTCTCATTGGATATTGGCCCGGGTGACCTGGCACCCAGACTTAAGAGTTTTCGAGATTGGAGAATTGGTAACCGATGGCGGTGCTGAAGCATAAGCCGGCTGAGGAGTAGGATAGGAGGATTCTGGAATCTGGCCTTCCTCCTCCTCTGAGGAATGACCTTTATCTCTATCAAAGCGAGACATTTTAGCCGAGACTTCACCCTCGTCAATCATTTTCCTCTTTTTAGATGGGGATTGAACCGATGCCAAGGAATGTTCTCCAGCAAGAATACTGCCAGAAGCTAGATGCACTTGAAAATCCTTTCGTTTCCAATTACGTTTCCCAAGTTTAGTCCCAGCTGGAAAGGAGAGACACTTAGCTGCTGGTACACGAAGTGGATCACTCTTGCTTTGCTTCGCTTTAGATTGGCCTGGGTGACCAGCACTTGGTTCAACTTGAGAACCAGAGTCCCGAAGGTTCTTTGCTTTTCCAGAAAGCTTCCTTCTAAGGTTCTGGATATTAGTATCCTCAACATAGTTCACCGAGACATCACACAAGTTCTCAAAACTGACAGACCGATCCATTAGATCAGATCCATTAGAGTTCCTGGTCCGAGTAGGAGAGTTAAACTCCTCAGCAGTCGAAGCTATCTGTTGGCTTTTTGAGTCACCAACCGATTCCTCTCTTAGTCTGAAAGGGCATCCTTCTTTGACATGAGTCAGGCGTTTGCAAAGAAAGCAACATTTTGACAGTTTCTCGTACTCAAATTCCACCACTATTGATTCACCTGTCTTGAAGCGCAATGCGCGCTTAAACACCAATGGCATATCTGCGTTAAGACAAACACGAGCTCTAATGTGCTCTACTGAGTCGGATTGCTTGGCATGGAGTATCACCTTTTCGACCACACCCCATTCCTTGCAAGCACTTCTAACAGTTTCCTCCTTAAGGAGGTGCAGAGGGATACCTCTAATGCGTATCCAGAAGCTAATCCGAGCCAGTTCTTCCGCTGCCAGATTCGGTTTCCAACGGGTAACAGTGACCATCCATCCTGTTAAGAATCAAGGTCCCCTCCTAAGGACATTCTGAAGATCAGATTATTCCGAGAAAATAAACTGGACTTTGTCAACTCCAACACCACGTCCTCTAACTCTGTCCTCCATCTCCCAGATCCTAGGCAAACCAAGAACAGCTCCAGCCACCTTCTGTACCCCGGGATTGAGGAGGCGAACAATCACACTCAAAGAGTTCTCTTCCATCAGATCGTTGTTGTCTAGATCGGGAACCTCAACTGGGTTCTCTTCATCAGGGATTTCAGCATCACGGAGCATCTTCTGGAAGTCCTCTTCCATTCACCTTCTAGGCTTCATCGTACGGGGTTTCATCAAAGACAATCGAGAGAGCGAGACAGAACAGGTGAAATAAAGAACACAGATTGAAGCTATTGAAGCTTTCAGAAGTCACAAGGACTTAAAAAGAAGCCACAAGAGCTTAACAGTAACCAACTCAGCTAAAAGAGGAATCTTTAAGACCGAGGGGTTAACACGACGAGACGAAGACGAGAAAGGTATTCACCAAAAAAACATCAACTAGCACAATCGAGGGTCGAAACGAAGGCTAAAAACAAGAGTCAGGGAGCAAAGAAGACTAGGGCCTTTCGATTGTGAACTAGATCGAAGGAGAAATCTCAGAAACGAGAAGATCGAGAAAAAACCCTAGAAACCCTAGAAGGAAGACCCCAATCGCCCCCAGAAAGAGAAACATATCTACTGGAAGAAAGTTGGGCTTTTTTTCCGTTGTCTTTCTTAAGAATAAAAGAAAAACATACAAATTCGAATGTACTTTTCTTAGTTTTCTCCTCAACTTTTGTTAGGACTTATATATATATATATATATATATATATATATATATATATATATATATATATATATATATGTATTTCCATAATGATATGAAATGACTGAAATTGATTACTATAAAAACAATTAGTTTAAACTTTGGTGTTTGGGAACCTTGGAAACGCTCATGAAATAAATTTATATACATTTGGATCTATATATACTTTTAAAACAAAATAAGGTAATAGCTAATATATCGGGAAAAATGTTATTAAAATCATGAACTTTCAAAATCTGGCGATTAAAACCCTCAACTTCGCAAGAGGCCATTAAAACATGAAGTTTTCGTTGACATTCATTTCGACCCTGATCTTTAGGTTGATTTTCCCAATTAAACCACACCGTTAACACGACAGACGGACCAATTAACGATCCGTTAAAGGCGTTTAACGGAGTGGGTGAAACGGCAAAGTCAACCCAAAATTCAGGGTCGAAATGATAGTCAACTGAAACTTTGGGGTTTAATGGCCGAATTGAAAATTGTGGGTTTAAATCGCCATAATTTGAAAGTTTAGGGTTTTAATCGCAAACGACTAAATAGCCTAAATAAGTTAATAATCATATTATTAAAAATACATTCTTTATACTTTATATTTGACTATATATAAACATAAATTGACTTAGATAAAATATGCTAATACAATTCACAAAGCTACTTTACAATACTCTTATTTTTTAGGTTGATAAAAATACATTCTTTATATTTATATTTGTCTTTTCGATGAACATAAATATTTTTAAATATTTTTATAATCAAAACAAATCCATCTATATTTAAACTTATCTTATAATAGTGTAAGTATTTTGAAAATTTGATAAAAAAAATCATTTAAAAATGTCATCGTAAAAACATCAATCGTAATCAAACTCATCATATATTTCAATAATATAAATATTGAATAATTTTAATATTTTATCTGATTAAGAATATATCAAATAAAATTAGCTAATACATATTTTTAATCCGTTTTCCAGTAGTCAAAATTTGTTTTTAATAGTATAGATAATTGAAATCAGTTAATTTATTTTTCAACCGTTTTATGATGGTAATGATCCGAGTTATCCTTAATAAAACCCAAAAATTTCAAATAAATGCAGTGACACAATCCGTAATATCCCAATGTAAAACCAAGGTTAATGTTTAAAATAGTCACATGTTTTAATAGTATAGATGATGGCTGACCGATGATATCTTCGCAATGACTTAATCCACTCAAACATCTAGAAACATTTTCTTAAACCATCTCAAATGACACGAATATTATTGAACGAAGAATTAAAAATGAAAACCAAAAGTAAGGATTTAAACGACTGATGCAATTTTTAAATTTTAAAAGACCGACTTTGGCATCAGAAAAATGAAAACTATAGAATTATTAGCATTGACAAAACTGAAAAGTCTAAATACAAAATGTTACTAAAACCCTAAACTTTTAAATTATGGTGATTTAAACCCATAACTTTCAATTCGGCCATTAAAACCCAAAGTTTTAGTTGACTATCATTTCGACCCTGAACTTTAGGTTGACTTTGTTGTTTCACCCACTCCGTTAAATGCCTTTAACGGATCGTGAATTGGTCCGTCTGTCGTGTTAACGGTGTGATTTAATTGGAAAAGTCAACCTTAAGCTCAGGGTCGAAATGAATGTCACCGAAAACTTCAGGTTTTAATGGCCTCTTAAAAAGTTAAGGGTTTTAATCGCCAGATTTTGAAAGTTCAGGATTTTAATAACATTTTTCCCATATCTTTTCACACCATTCTTGAAGACTCACCAATAAATGTTGATGTTTTCTAGGGTTGATGGGTTTAGGATGCTCGCCGACGGTACGGCACAAAATCATCGTGTAAGGTAATTGTATCACATTCAAGAACCCTACCATTTGCTGATTTCAATATCAATATTACAAAAACTTGTTTTTTGGGTTTTTTTTCTTAAAAGAAAATGTAGTAATTGTTGATGGTAACGGGCTATAAATAAATGTGTACAGTATACGTGTGTCTGTATGTTATCTCATGTATCATGTCAAAACATTGGTCTTATTCAATGTTTGATGGTCTTTTTTGGTTATACATTTAATGTGATGTTACGGAGATTATTAATGGAAAGTGGTCGAAACTGCATGATCTCTGCAAGCTGCAATATTCTTCTGAAAACACAGAGTTATTTACTCCTATAAAAAGGGTTCCTCTAATCTTCAACCTCCCTAGAGTAATAGGTAAATCTAAAACAACAATTTTGCTGTCGGTTCTATACAAGGTTTGGAATGGTTACGGAAAGTTGTTGAAGAAATGATGTCGATTTATGACTATTGCCGGCACTGCAAATTAAATAAGGTTCATGTGATCAATACGGTTAAAGTGATACAATCCAAATGTTCCATTTTTTTGCTCAAAAGTGTAAATTAAATGTAATATATTAGAATATATATTAGAATATACTCCCTCTGTTTCTCAATATAGGAGGTTTTGAGTAAAAGCACGCATCTTAAGAAATTTATTGGGTTTTACAAAAGATGTTTTAATAGTTAATTTAAAATAAATTCAACCAATCATAAAAGAAACTGTATAATATTATTGGCTATAAGACAATAAATGCTCTTAAAGTTTACATTGAAAAATGAAAACCTCTTATATTTTGAAACAAACATAAATCTCTAAAACCTCTTATATTGAGAAACGGAGGGAGTATATATTTACAAATTAAGATAAAAACTAAAAAGTATTACATAATACTTGATTTAGCGTTGGCTTGCGTACTAATATTAAAATAACAAAACTAGTAGTTATATAATTTCAAGATTTTTTTAATAATAATATTTTTCAGTTCTGAAAATCCAGCAGAATGCCATAACAACTTGTCTGTCTTTGTGCTATTAATAGCTCCAAGCAGATAATATTGGAAATTACCAAATATATTATTTAATTACATGTTCCCACATATAAAAGAAAAGTAATAAAATCTTTTTTTTTTATAACACAAATCTTTTATTTTTCCTCTCGTGTATTCGTTTCATTAGTCTTTTTTTCTTTCGAATAAATGTTTCATTAGTCTTTACAATGGAAAAGTTTTAATTCTCTCAAATGGCTATTTGCTACACACAAAAAATTCAGCAAGAGAAAGGTTAAATATGTATCAATAATTGTTCAAAAATTTGTGTATTAATAAAAAAAATTTAATGAAAAAAATAGTTAATCCATCCATTTATTTATTCACACGGCTTGAGCTTCCAAGAAACAACTGAAATCCTCGGTGGCTTGTAGCAACCGTGGCGTGATTGAATGTGTCGGAGACGTCGGATAAGAAACCGGCGAGGAAGTTGAGAACCTAACGTGACGTGGCGATTCCATAGATCTTCTCGATTTTGAACCAGAAGTCTTCAAAACCCCTTTGATTTCTTTCTCCAAATTAGGTTCCTTGTCGAACACGAAAGCCGCTGAAACAGGATCGTCTTGATCGTTTCCGCCTATACCGCCTTTGATCAATTCGGAAGGTAAGTCGAAAAAATGGCCACCGAGATCCGCATTGTCATCGTATATCATAGCTGAAGAGGTCCACGAACCGCACTCGAACCGCTCTAGCGAGGCTCGAGCCGAGAGCACCGTAGTGTCTCTAATTGAAGCGGTTCTTGCCATCGATTGAGTTGAAGTCATTGTGGTGGTTCTAGTGAATGAGGAATCACCTTTTCGAGATGATCTCACGGGTTTTCCTTTGCCGAAACCAGGTAGGTATAGACACAAAGCGCTGCATTTGAATCCATCTTCGAACGAGTTGATGCTTTTAGAATTCGCTGTATTGATATTGCTTTTGTTAGACTCTGTTTTTGAGAAGAAAGAGTTGTTTCCGCTACTCTTGTGAGAGAGACTCTTGGAGTTTGAAGAAGAGAAGCCATGATTATGATGATGCTGATGATTATGATGATGTCCATTTCTTGATTTGTGTAATAGCATATCGAAATCGAGCGATGGAGTACAAGCACGTCCTTCGCCGCAAGATTTGCTTCTTCGAAACGCAGCGGCAGCGTCTTGAACGAGCATTAGGTCAAGAACCTGCTCCGTGGTTCTGTTCTTCCAATTGTGACTCGAGCTGTGTCTAGGTGACGTGGATGCTGAGTTCGGGAGGCTGCAGCTCATAAACTTCGTCTTCATTTGATGATCCAACGGCTGAGACGACGCCACGTCGTCGATATCTCTCGGCCGTGAGGTTATCATGTCGAAACTTCCGTTCCTCGACAATAGCGATTTAGGGTCAACTGAGATCCGCCTCTCGGAATCGGATTGCATACTCGTCTTCTTGATCAGAATCTTGGGCTCGTCTCCGCGGCCAAGAACCTCAAAGTCATGCCAATCTTCTTGACTACTATCGTCCCTGAAGCTGAGAACTTCTGTCGCCATTTTTTTAACTATATCTTTCGCCTGAAATTGAATAATTTGAAAAAGAATATCGGCAAAAGGCTAAAACAGATTGGTTTTAAATACGGAGCAGGATGGGCTGCACGTCGGTGACTAGTTTGGTCATGACTCGCACGTATAATATAAGACTACCCAAAGTGTTGTTGACTCCATCTTCTATAAAATGGAAAAATATATTGGCTAAAAAATTTCTATGTTGTTGACATGAGACCATGCCCAAGATCACGACAAGATCAAAAAGATAGATCTGCCTGCACGAACTACCTAGTTATAATATTCTCAAAGTATTTGGAGGGTAGATACTTGCATCAGTGAAGACCATAACCCATTTAGATAAGGGACAAAAGTACTTATATGAATAAGATCAGTTTAAGCTTCTATGAAAATTGAGTATTTGTAACATAAATTGATAGTGCATTAGAGGCTGATTTATAAGGAACTAGATAATTTTATTGGACGGAATTGTAAAACAAGATTAAGAGAACTTATGTAGATATATAGAATAAGAGAGAATCCATTAGGTCCCAAACGTTACAACAAGTCAAGAAAAAAATCAAGAAGTAAAGGGGACTGGAAAATAAGCTAAACTTTTTTCGTGTGTGTAGAAATGTTGATGGAGACGTAGAAACAAAGTACGTAGTACAGCTAAATCAGCCAGTCCACGACAACTCTTTTGGCCTTATTATACATCTTTGAATTGCTTTAATATACCTCTTGTTATTTGTGGATTTTGCATATTCTTAAGGCTTGTGTTTCTTTGGTTCTGATCTCTCTTATAATAATTGTTCATGTATTTGAGTCTCATTTTATATTGTGAAGGCATTTTAGAGTATTAGTTAGGCTAGTTCGTTGGTTTTGATGAAGAGAGATCTTCAGCAAGGGTAGTCTAATAATTAAGGTGGATAGTGTGGTGGCGTGGTATTCGGAGACTTTCGTTTAAATAAGACAGTAGCTCGGCGAAACGAGAGATCGGGAATATCACAATATGGACGATATATTTTATTAGATGACAAGGTCGGTATACAATGTTGAGGTCAAGATGAAAGAAATGAATAAGAACAAAATACAAAGAGTGAATGAAAATCGGGACGACAATCGATTCCCTTGAATTAGAGCCCTTTGTAGAAAATCTCTTTAGAATTCAATATCCCCACATTAATGTATAATTCTTCGTATTTGTAATTGCGCTCTTCTTTCTTTTCTGGAAACTTACGGCAGACATCATTATGTAGCTTCCTTAAACTGTGGGTGGAACAGGTCGGCAATATATTATCATGTCGACGTTCTTACTATTCGGCACTATTTGGTAGGCATGTGTTGCCTTCTCCGTTCATCTCGTAGTTTAGTACGGAAGACGTCTCGAGCTTTGTATGATGATGGGCCGTGATGGGCATCATACTTTATTGGGCCAAATCTTCAGAGGACCGAGCTAACATAAGTGATCAGCCTACACCAACATGTTTGTGGTGTTTCGAGTCTTTTTAGGTAATTTTGAAACTAGGAGGGACATATGGAGCTTTGGATTGAAGATGCAGTCAAGCATGAGCCATGGAAATGAGGTCAGACGGAACGATCAAGACACATCCTCTTTGTCATGTCTTCTTGATCGGTCATTTGCCGACCGAAAGTTGACGTACCAGAAGCAACATATGTTATGGGGGTTGGTTTTGATTGAATTTTAATGTTCCAAAGGATCTTGAGAGGAAGAAGACTGTTGTGCTATGCTATGATATGAATATTTCTATTAGTATAAATTTCTCTTTTAAGATTTATATTTTGTCGATTTAGAAAATATTTAGGATTTCTATTTCTCTATTTCCTTTTCTGAAACTGCTTTCTTCTGAGAATGGACCGGGCGAGAGAACGTGTTTCTCTTGGAAAATTTTACTTTTGTTACGTTATTGTTTTTTTTCCAGTTATAATAAAGAGTGATTTTGTAATCAAAGATAATATTAGATGGTCCAGTAAAATGAAGTAAACGACAGATCCTTGTATTCTAGAGATAAGAGCATCTGTATTTGAAATATCTCGCAAGAGTTTCTCATATATTAAACTCAAAGATGTAAAATGAAATGTATTTTCTTTTAACCGTAAAACCATACAATGTGTTTCCTTTATATAGTCATTAATACACAATATAAGCTTAGCACTAGTATAAGGTAAAAGGAAGCCTTATACATTCATACATTCTAATACACCCCCCCTCAAGCCTAAGTTGTGAATAGGCTTGACAATGAAAACCTTGAGAGCAGAGAGTGAAAAGGGCCAGAGTGAAGAGGCTTGGTCAAGAGATCAGCATGTTGATTGGTTGTATAAACATGAAGCACCTGCAGATTCCCAGCTTTCACTTGGTCTCGAGTTGTATGACAATCTATTTCGATATGCTTTGTTCTCTCATGAAAAACCGGATTAGTAGCAATGTGTAGAGCTGACTTATTATCACAAAATAGCTTGGCAGTAGTAGTAACTGTGATCTTGAAGTCACGAAGTAGCTTTTGAAGCCATAAGATTTCACAAGTGGTGAGAGCCATGCTTCTATACTCGGCTTCAGTACTACTCCTGCTCACAGTGTGTTGCTTCTTTGACTTCCAAGTGAGTAAAGACTTGCCAAGGTAGACGCAGAAACCTGTAACAGAGCGTCTAGTGTCTGCACAAGTTGCCCAATCTGAGTCAGAGAAGGCATTAAGACACAGATCCGAATCAACATCATAGAATAAGCCCTGGCCTGGATTCCCTTTAATGTATCTAAGAACTCTATGTGCTGCCTGAAGATGCACATCAGTTGGAGCAGATAAGAACTGGCTTAAACGGTTCACAGCATAAGTGATATCCGGTCTTGTTATGGTCAGGTACAACAGACGACCAATGAGCTCTCGGTAAGGCTTGGAGCTAGATAGCAAGGTACCAGTTTCTTTGCCCAACGGGATTGTGGGATCCATGGGAACAGCACAGGGTTTAGAGGCAAGAAAACCAGTGTCAGACAAGATGTCTAAAGCATATTTCCGTCGACAGATGGAAATACCAGTGTTGTTGCGAGCAATCTCTATTCCAAGGAAAAATTTGGGAATTCCCAAGTCCTTGATCTTGAACTTCTGATGCAACAATAGTTTGAGGGCATTAGTAGCATCCACACTGTTACTGGCGATTAACAAATCATCGACATAAACAAGAACAGCAACAAAAACATTGTCTGTTTGTTTAATGAAGAGGGTGGAATCAGCATAGGATTCAATAAAGCCATCTTGTAACAGAACTGTGGAAAAACAGTGATACCACTGTCTTGAAGCCTGTTTTAACCCATAGATGGACTTGTGCAAACGGCAGACAGGATTAGGAGGTAGTAGTTGATCCGTAGCAGGAGTATAGCCCAATGGAAGACTCATATAAATCTCTTCATCTAGAGAACTGTGAAGGAAAGCATTAGAAACGTCCATCTGAGACAGGTTCCAACCCTTAACAGCAGCTAAAGCAAGCATAAGTTTCACAGTAGCCAACTTTGCAACAGGGGAGAACGTATCATTGAAGTCAATGCCCTCTTGTTGCGTGAAACCTTGAGCTACTAAATGGGCTTTATATCGATCAATACTACCATCAAAATTATACTTAATAGTATATATCCACTTACACCCCACTACATTCTTACCTGGGGGTAAAGAAGCAACAGTCCAAGTTCCATTTATCTCCATAGCAGTAAGTTCCTCATCCATTGCACCTCTCCAGACTGCTGATGTCACAGCTTGCTTAAAAGTTTTTGGTTCCGTTTCTACTGTAATAGAAAGAACATAGTTCTGGAAGTGTTTTGGTAGTTTGGTGTAAGAGAGAACAGAAGAAAGAGGATACAAAGGTTCAGAGATACCCGAAACAGTAGGAGACGTGTGAAGAAGGGAGCAATGATAGTCAGACAAATAGCTTGGTGCTTTAGGAAGTCGTCTCGGTCTTGCATTGCTCAGTACCACTTGTTGATGTAAAGGTGTCACAGTCTCTGAAAGAACGTTAGGGGTACTAGAACTAGATGATGCAGATGTAACATGCAATGTCACAGATGGTTCATCAGATGCATCAGTAAATGGAGCAGAATGAATGGGATCTAAGCTTAAGGGAATAGATAAAGGTAAAATAGAATCAGAAAACACATGATCAGATGGTGTATTATGATCAATTTCTTTGAAAGGAAATATATGTTCATGAAAAACAACATTCCTAGAAACAGTGATCTCATGAGTGTCTAAATCTAAAACCTTATAGCCCTTATAACCATAAGAGTATCCTAAGAACACACATTTCTTTGCTCTAGGAGAGAATTTAGTCCGAGAACTAACCAAGGTAGAGACATAGCACAGACAACCAAAAGAACGAAGAAATGAGTAATCAGGAACCTTCTTGATAAGCAACTCATACGGGGTTTTCTTCTGTAAAACAAGAGAAGGAGTTCTATTTATAAGAAACACATCAGCCATAACACATCCACTCCAATAAATGAGAGGTATATTTGATTGAAAAAGTAAAGCTCTAGCAACATTAAGAAGATGCTGGTGTTTACGTTCAACAACCGAGTTTTGTTCAGGAGTGTATGCACATGAAAAATAGTGAAAGATGCCATGAGATTTGAGCAAATGAGTAAACAATAGCTCAGGAGCATTATCACTGCGAATAGCTTTTATGACATAATTATACTGTGTCTTAACATGTGAAATGAACTCAGGAAAGAAATGCGAAACTTCACTTTTATTCTTCATCATGTAAATCCATGTGACTCTTGTACAATCATCAACAAGAGTTAAAAAAGTATTTATAACCTTCAATGGACTCAACAGGAAAAGGACCCCAAACATCAAGGTGAACCAAATCAAATGGTAAAGCAGACATGTGAGGAGATGAAGGAAATGGAAATTTTTTCTGTTTTGCTAATGGACAAATGATAACAGGAATTTAGTCTAATTCCCGAGGTATCAATCCCTCAAGCTGATCGCGTAGTCTTGAGATATCGAACCAATTTGGGAGTGAAAAAGACCAAAAAGAATTCACCCAACCTTAAAAGCCAAGTTATACCAGTTCAAACTGAGATCATGACAATTCTAAGCAAATTAACAAAGACTAAACAATCAATAAAGCAAGAGATCACTAATCAAGATAAAACAAGGATAATCAAATAAAGAAGACAAGGTTTATGGGCTAAGGTCAATGATTAGAAACATCTAGAGCTAACAAGGATGCTTAAACAATCAATCAAGAAGCAAATCCCAAGCTAGGAACACTAACAATTGACTAATCCAATTTCTTGGTACTAATCACTTTCCCTAATCACATTTCAAGATCAAATTCTCATTTGTGAAATAAGACAAGGCAAGCATTACAATCAAGTTCCATAAGCTAATAATCATTCTAAACATTCATTCTCATGAGCTAGAATATGAAAATTCCCTAGAAGACTCTAACTTGCATTTCATCAAACACTTGGTGTGCAACAAAAGCCTAAGGATCTAGATTAACTTGATCATGGATAATCTAGCACTAAGCATATCTAGAAGGGTGAGATCAGTCATAAATAAGCTTTAAACATCCTTGATTCACTCTAAATGGCCCTAATCTACCTAACCCATAATCCTTGAATGAAACTACTCACAAATCATGCTTTGCCCAACAAAATCCATAAGAAAGATGTTAAGCATGATGATTTGTGTATGATTAAAGAAAAGAGATGAAGAATCAAAACAAAACAAGTCTTAGATTAAGAAAAGATTAAACTTGTTCTTACAAAAGGTTTAGAAATCAAAAACAAGCTTAAAAAAAAAAAACAAAAATCAGGTTTTTGGCTTTAAATAGTAAAGAGGGGGCGAACCGGGTCAACCCGGAACAAACCGGGTGTTGACCCGGTTCACTTTGGGTCGCAGGCGATCGAACCGACGTGGCGAGGTCGGTTCGGATGGTCGGTTGAGCATGCTTGGTTCGATCGACGCCATTTGGTCGGTTCTCCACGTCGATTATTTTACTGTCCAATTTTCGCTGAAAATGTGCATTAAATAGTAAAGAGGGGGCGAACCGGGTCAACCCGGAACAAACCGGGTGTTGACCCGGTTCACTTTGGGTCGCAGGCGATCGAACCGACGTGGCGAGGTCGGTTCGGATGGTCGGTTGAGCATGCTTGGTTCGATCGACGCCATTTGGTCGGTTCTCCACGTCGATTATTTTACTGTCCAATTTTCGCTGAAAATGTGCATGGATCAATCGACTCGGGTGAGGTCGGTTGGATTCGTCGATTGGAGTGAGTAGACCCAACCGACGTGTTCTCGTCGATTTGGCATGTCGGTAATATTCCTGTCGAAAAACACGTCGATTGGTCACCTGTTTGCATCGGCCTAGAACACGTCGATTGGGCTCGTCGGTTTGAATGGCTTGTGAATCATCGACGTCATTACGTCGGTTCTTCTCGTCGATGGTTTTACTGTTTTCTTTCGTGTGTTTCCACCGACGTGCCAACGTCGATTCACCACGTCGATTGAGAATCCTGGAAACACATCGACCTCTTCTGCTCGGTTCTCTTGGTCGGTGATCTCCCTGTCGAGTTGTGAACATCTTCCATTCTTCCTTGAGCTATCCCATTGCTTCCTTAACCTCTCAAATGCTCCAAGAACCTACAAAACTCAAAGCAAACACTCCAAAACAACCTAGAAAGCTAATCCTAGTCCTAAATGCAACTAAACTCTAAACTATACAAAGAACAACAAAGAAGTGAAGAAAGAAATGAAAAAGGAATCAAAACAAGAACAAACCACTATCCTAAATGAATGAAAACACATGAATATCAACAAACTAAACAAGGACTCTCTAACTTGGACTTAGACAAAGGAATAATTCCAGACAAATGTTGTAACTTGGCAGCAGAGGGATGACCAAGGCGTTGATGCCAGATACTCCCATCCACTGTCAAGGATCCACAGAGATTGGTAGAGTGTAGACTAGAAGCATCATTCTCCAGTATGTAAAGATTGTGAAATAATGTTCCTCTACCAATCGTCAAGGCCTGAATATGCTCCTGAATAAAGCAAGAAGTGGAGTAAAAATGAGCTGAACAATTGCCATCTCTTAAAAGACTACTAACACTCATCAAATTAAAAAGGAAATCAGGAACATGTAAAACATTATGCAACACCAAAGATGCAGATAAATGGACAGTGCTTGTGTGATTAATGTCTAGCCTAGTACCATTAGGAAGAGAAACCGTGACACCAGTTACTTGTTTAGTGTTACTAAACAAAGCAAGATTGGAGCAGACATGTCCTGTGGCACCAGAATCTATGATCCAACTATCATGGGGGTAAGACAGAGGATAAAGCAGCAAAACTTTGGTGTTGAAAAGTAAGAAGATGATTTTCGTAGGATAAACTGGAAGAAGGAAAAGGTATGGAAACAGTACCAGATGCAGATGATTGAGCTGCCATGACACCATTTGCAGTAATAGTGGCATGAGGTGCGGAAGGAGAAGGAGTTACTTGTTCGGTGGTATGAACTTGTGCAGCCAACTGTTGAATCAAACCTCTGACCTGATCAGTCGTGAAAGAACTCAAATCCAAGGAACTTGGTGATGCCTGAGAATGATATGCAGTTACTGCATTTGCCAATACAGGTGTCTGTGAAGACTGAGTAGATGTCTTCTGAGCCTGAGAATTAGACGACTGATTTCTGTAGCCAGGAGGATATCCTATGAGTTTGTAGCATTTCTGAACTACATGTCCTGTTTTCTTACAATGAGTACATACCGGTTTAGACTTAAGCTTCTGCTGGTAATGTGCTGCAATGAGATTCTCAATGTCTGTAGAAGAAAGACTTTCAGCAAGAGGAGTATGAGAGTTATGGAAGACTGGGTTATCAACCTTGGCAAGAGGTTTAATACTCTTCTGTCTCTCGTCTTGAGTCACCATGTGAAAAACCTCCTCAATTGTTGGAATAGGCTTCAACATAAGGATGTGACGACGAGTAAGTTCATAGACCTCATTAAGTCCCATTAAAAACTTCATAACTCGACTTTTCTGCTGTAGCTTTTCCCATAGTTGAGCAGCATTACACTCGCACTTACCACAAGTACATACCGGGAGTTCACAGTAGTTCTTGTACTCTTCCCACAATGTAACCAGTTCAGTATAGTACGCACTCACATCCAAATGACCTTGAGTAAGATTGCTGAGGCGCTGTTCAATCTCATAGACACGCGGAGCATCATCTTGTTTGAATAATGTCATTAAGTTCTTCCAAATTGCTTCCGCAGTAGGTAAGAACAATAAACTCTGGCCAATCTTCTTGGAAACACTATTCAACAGCCAAGTTGTGACCATATCATTGCATCGAGACCAAGAACCATAATCTCTATGCATCAAATCAGGCTTAGCAACTGTTCCATCAATGAAACCTAGTTTATTCCTAACGTTTAGTGCCATACGCATAGATCGTTTCCAGGTATGAAAATCCGCTCCAGAATCAAGACGATCAGAGACTAAAATCAACCCAACATGATCGGAACTATGCAAGTAATATGGATTGTTATACAGATCCATAGCAGAAGAAGGATGTACCGTATCAGAATCGGAGCTTCGTGATTGAGTATTCGTCGGCATCTGGTAAACTTTGGCGAATTCGTAGCAAAAATTAGAGTCAATCGGTGAAGGATTACCAAGAGAAGACAACTAATTTCGATCAAACGAAGGAAGAAAGTATAATCGCACAAAGAATTTCAGAAATTTGTCGAAGGAAAACGAGAATCGCGAAGAGAAAATTTGAAAGAAAAGAATCTCTGAGAGAAAGGCTCATCTCGACGAAGAAGAAAGATCGAACGAGTATGAGAATGAAGTTGTTAACCAGAGTAGATCAAGAATCCGCCATGAGAGGAGCTCGAGCTAGCTGGAACAAGAAGAGTGAGTCGCCAACGGTTTTTAGCGCTCTGATACCATATTAAACTCAAAGATGTAAAATGAAATGTATTTTCCTTTAACCGTAAAACCATACAATGTGTTTCCTTTATATAGTCATTAACACACAATATAAGCTTAGCACTAGTATAAGGTAAAAGGAAGCCTTATACATTCATACATTCTAATATCATATATAAGTGTTGAAGCTGAACTTTACGATGATTAATTCAATAAATTGATCGATTTAGAGGGATTTGGATAATTCGACTAAGGATCTAAAAACAATAAAAGACCGGAAAATATAGTTTTTTTATTGATCTCAGAGTGAAATCGGAGTCAATTTCTCTATTCTGAAAAGTATATTTATATCATGAGAATTAGAGTTTATTTTATAGATTTTCTCTGATACGATAATGTTAAATCCAAACAATTTTGGATTTTTCTTCATTTTTGGAGATTCGTTTTTTATTTTTTTTATCTTTCTTAAATATGTTAATTTGACATTAATCATTTTTTTGATGCAGGTCGGCGAGAGCAATCGTCGGTTTTCACCAAGACGAGGCGTCTTCTTTTTATTTGGACTTGATTTTTGATGTGCTGTTTTAATTGTTAGGTCGGACTAAATAAGATGCGAAATTCACCTCCAACAATAAATATTTGAGAGAATCTTTGAGAAATAATCTCAACCTTAAGAGATTTTGAAAAAGTACTTTCAACTTTTTGAGAGATTCTCATAATTAAATATTATTTATTTTTATTTTATTATTTCTTTTATACTATATGAAAGTCTCTTGTAATGCAAATGCTCTAATGAACATATTTTTCTTTCTTTTGGATCAAAATAAAAAAACTTCATTATCTTTAATTTTTACATCATGAAAACATCAATTTCCCCTGGTAAAAACACTGAAACTCTTCTCGAGTGAACATACGAAGAATGACATATTTTAATGGTAATCAAATATTTTATATTTCTTGTTTCTATTGGTATTAAATTTGTGGATTTATAAATATGAATATCTATGTAACTATTTATTCACAACTAATGAAAAAAATTAATTAACGCTTTGAAAGTTCATCCATATTCTCCGGCCAATTATTAACACATCTCATATGTAAACATTTTCATCTCAGACCTGTCCATCAACTACTAAATTTAAAATATTTTGATCGGTCAGGCGTACTGATCCCACATGGAGTTGCTAAATGATCCCACATGTCAATACTAGTACTCTTAAAGAAATAAATGTTATTAAGTCGCATGACTCTATTAATTTTCATAATGAGTAAAAACTAATGAACTCCATGTTTTTCTATTTTAATACGCAAAATGATCATTGGTTGCTTCAGCCGGCCGTCATCAGTCCGTCAGAGATATTATGAAGTTGCGGTGGGAAACACAGCTGAAGTTTCTTATCGGTGAAGTTTCCTTTGTTTTAAGAAACACTAGATTCTCATCCGCGCTATTGTTAGTAAAATATTTTTATGGTTTTTTTTTTAAAATTTATATTTGTATGTACACATTCTCATATATCGTATGTTTATGCATTTATGTCTTAGTGATAGGTTCATATTGATTCTATTGAAATATATGTTTTTCCGGTAAAATGTTTTGAATATATATAAAAACCGCTAGAGTTCCGGTCGAATTTTCGAGTCATTTTCATCTGGATCCATGTTAGTTCGCTCTTAATATTAAGAATCTTTAAATATCTGAAAAATCGAGTCCACTTAGGTTCGAGTATTATCCGAACACATAAAAAATATCTAAAATTCAAAAAACATGAAAACCTAAAAATACTTGAAAATACTTGAAAATATCTGTAAACTATAATATAACTGAAATATATAAAATATTAAATTTTGAAAACTAAAAAAATCCAAAATACTAAAATAATACCCGTAAAACTCAAAAATAAAATAATATATTTAATATTTTTAGGTCATTTAGATATCCTAACGGGTCTCCGGTAGGAACTAAAACCGATCTAGACCCGTTGGTGAATGTAAACTATTATTTAACCTTGAACTTTTAAATTATAAATATATTTAGTTAAAATTTTAATTTTAATTTCAATTGTTTGATTTATTAAATCTACGCAAATAATAATAGTTATACTTAACAACAAAATTCGAATATATGAATCTTATATTAAAAGTTCGGATATTAGTAATAATATAGCTGGGAAGTGGGTCAAACCCGCCCGTTTGATCCACTTGCTACGATCTATTTTCGATCAACAAAATCCGTCTCGCATAACCCGTGAAAGAAAGACATTATATACGCACAAGTCTCACCTAAATTTGCAGATTATTCGCCAGATCCACAAATATTGTTTAAACACTTGTAATTATTTATTTAAATAATATAAAAATATATTGAATTATTTAATATTTATATTGATATAGAGAAAGCTATATATAAAAAATGGTTTACTTTAATGTGGGAAACTTTTTTTATTTTGGGAATATAATAATTATTTATTTAAATAATATAAAAATATTTATGTAAAAATATATTTTGAATTATTAATATGTAAATCTCATTTATGATATTAAAATTTTGAATATTAACTAACTAAAACTTTATGAAATTGAATAATAGTAATTGATATCTTAAATAATTTTTTGATTTCAGTTATGTTAGTTAATATTTTATTTCTACAATACTAAATATTTTCTAAAAATAAGTATTTATTAATATTATTAGTTAATTTCGAATTAATTAATTTCTAAAAATAAATATATAATGGTTAACCAAAATATCTTAACTATAAATATTTTTTGAAATAATTTAGCATTTAGTTTAAAAAGATTTATGTGTAAGAATTTCTTACCAAAATTAAATGGCAATAAACAACTTTCCTTTTAAATAGCCTTTTCAAAACTATTTAGGTTTAAAATTAAGAAAAAAACCAATGACATTACTTGTAAATAAACTAAAAAGAGTGGATAGTTTCTATTTTGTACTTGCTTTAATAGTATAGATAGAAATCCAGTTTAGAAATCCAGAAGATAGAAAAATCACATTGGCTTAATGATGCTTAGGGTTTTGACCCTTTACTTTATAAACCTAGATACGGTGACTTGTATGGTTGCGCGCGTCTAGGGTTTTATTGTGAGATGCACACAGGTGTGTGTGGCGTCGCCCCATTAGAGAAGATTAGTAGATCTTATTGGTGATTTGTCTATGGATTCTGCAGCCATAAGAAGATGGTGTTGCACCGGTGCTGCCGGGTGATATTCTTTGTAAAGATATTGTTTCCATAGTTATTCATCTAGAAAAGAATGATATGCATTGTATTGCTGGATATCATAACAATTGTAATTGCATCTTGTTCTAGTGGATTTGTTCTTGACTTGGTCCCGGGGATGTAGAGAAACCGAACCTCGATAAAAAACTCTATGTGTTCTTTACTTTATGTTCATACATACACAAACACATAGACATAACCATAAATTGAACTTTCAATTTGTTCTTCTCTTGTCATGTTGCTCGTGAGATTTGGGAGCTCTCTCTGGTTCCTATACCGGTTACTATGCTCAATCCAGATCCATCGCCTCTTCCTACCTTTCGTGCTCTACTTCAGTCGGAATCTGCACCTCAAAATAGGAACTGTTTATTCCCTTTTCTTGGCTGGAGAATTTGGAAAGCTCGTAACGCCCTTCTGTTTGATAAATCGCGATGGCACACTGTCGATCTCATTCACTCCGCCATTGCTGACTATAAACTGTGGCATGAAGCCTCCTCTGGCTCTAACCACAATACCTCGCAACCGACACCATCTCCTCGCTTGCCGTCTTCCTTTTCTGAGGCACTCCACCGGTCTTCTTCATACTGTTGTCGGACGGATGCAGCCTGGAAAAATGCTTCTTCTCGGCCGGGATAGCCTGGACACTTCACTCCTCTCAGGGGACTCTTGTTCTCCATGCCTCTTCATCATCAGTGGATCCCATTTCTAGTAGTCTTGAGGCTGAAGCTCTAGCGTTACGTGAGGCTACGGTTCACCTTCATCGCCTAGGATACACACGGATTACGTTTTGTGGTGATGCCTCTGCGCTTTATCAGCCACTTGAGAGTAGAACTCGATCGCAGCCTCCTTCGGCTCTTGTCCACCACGATATTCAGCACTTCGTTGACGATATCTTGGCCACTATTGACCCGGAATCCAACTTTCTCCACATCTCCCGGGACGCCAATTCTCTCCCTGATCTTTTAGCTAAACGTGCACTTTCTTTATCATCTCCCTATAATATAACTTGGGTTACTTAACTTTCTTAATAATGAAATACCGGTTGACCAAAAAAAATAGTAATCAAATATTTATTTTTCTTGTTTCTATTGGTATTAAATTTGTGGATTTATATATATGAATATCTATGTAATTATTTATTCACAACTAATGAAAAAAATAATTAACGCTTTGAAAGTTCATCCATATTCTCCGGCCAATTATAAACACATCTCATATGTAAATATTTTCATCTCAGACCTGTCCATATACTACTAAATTTAAAATATTTTGATCGGTCAGGCGTACTGATCCCACATGGAGTTGCTAAGCTGATAAAGTTTAATAGTACTCTTAAAGAAATAAATGTTATTAAGTCGCATGACTCTATTAATTTTCATAATGAGTAAAAACTAATGAACTCCATGTTTTTTATTTTAATACGTAAAATGATCATTGGTTGCTTCAGCCGGCCGTCATCAGTCCGTCAGAGATATTATGAAGTTGCTGTGGGGAACACAGCAGAAGTTGGAAAGACGATAAGAGGGAATTTGCGGCAAGCCTCGATACCAGCTGCCTCGGCTAGATCAGGCTTATCAACTCCATGTGGTCCGACCTGGCCTTTCCAGTCAAACCGTTCCAGAAGATTTGCCAGTGCCACTTCAACCAATACCAATGCCAATCTGATTCCAGGACATAGTCTCCTCCCTGATCCAAATGGAATGAATTTAAAATCTTGTCCTTGAAAATCCAAACATGAATTTAAATGTCTCTCTGGCTTAAATTCTTCCGCATCAGGTCCCCATGTCGCCTTATCGCGTTGGATTGCCCACGCATTAATTATCACCTGTATCGGAGTAGAAGTTAAATGATTTTATTGTTTAACAATAGTCATCTGTTTGTTACAAAAAAAAAAAAAACAATAGTAATCTGTTTCAGTGTCGTTTTACAACTTTACTTTTGTTTCACAAAAAGTAGTAGTATTATTTTTTTGTTTCCAAACGTAAAATTTTAAACTAAATTTCAATTGTCTTTACTATTATGATTTATTAATTAGAGAAAAAAACTTATAATTTATAAGAGGTATAATAGAGTTTTGTATACTTTTTTTGATATATATGAAAATGATAGAATGACACTTTTTTTTGTAAAATTGAAGAAGTATTATGTTTAAAGCTATAACATGAACTGGCTTTATAAGAAGTAGTATTGCGAATTGCCATACTGGACGTGGTTATATGCTACTATTATTTTGGGTATGTCTTTATTTTTTTTAACTAAATTATTATATAATTTTCACAAAGAAAAATGTACACTTTATAACTATTATTTCTATAAGCAAAGAGGGGAATTCTTTTTTCATTTGTGTAATATATATATATATATATATATATATTGAATTTTGTGAATGTTTCAGGTTTTAGATCCATAATCTCTTTCATGCCCGAAAACAATTTTTGAAATTTTTAAACAGTTTTTGAAAATTCTTATTTAAATAATAACTTTTCGTACTAATGGTGGTTTGTGCTCCACTCATTTGTGTTATAGTTTCTAATAATAACCGACTCATGGTACTTTAGTGGTTGTTCACTCTATTAGTTGCTTATTAATATGTGTGAAAATTGTAAAACATCATAAGGAGTATTTGATAAAAATAGTTCCATGTTGTTTTTCATTTAAAAGTATATGCGTACGTAAAAAAAAACCTAACATATAAATATGTTACCTGTGTGCCTGCGGCAATGTCATATCCGTTTAATTTGACATCTTCGCTTAATTTTCGGGGGACTAGAACTGAAATTGGGGGATGTAAACGAAGTGCCTCCTTGATTACAGCATTTAAATAATTCATCTTCTCAACATCTTCCTCTTTCACAAATAAATTATGCGTTGAAACGGAACAAATTTCGTCTCGAAGTTTCTTCATACATTCTGGATGTCTCATAAGCTCTGTCATCGTCCATTCTAACAGTGACGAAGTTGTTGCTGTTCCCCCTAGGATTATGTCCTTAAAACAAGAACATATTGTTTATTATTTTGAACTATAGTTATGCATTCAAAATATTACTTGATATATGTATGTGATATGAATGTGAATTTCTTTAAAATAAAGAGGGTTTATCATATAAATATAAGAGTGATGATCTGTCTTACCAAGATGATGAGTTTTATGTCGCTTCTATCAAAAACAAATGGTGTCATTTTCTCTCTTTGAATCGATAGCAACGTATCAACAAAATCTGATCTTTTTCTGTCTGCATCTACACCATGTTCTTGTACCACTCTTTCCACAAAATCGTCGAACGTTTTACTTACTTCTTCTACTTTACCGTCCAATCTGCGGATCCTATCTATCCATGCCAAACTAGGAATGTAATCTCCTATAGGGAATGTGCCCAAGACCCGAGCGAATGTCCTCACTAGGGTCTTGATATCGATTGTGCCTTTGTCACTACTATATTTTCTTCCCAAGGCAACTTTACTCGTTACATCGCTGGTCAGGGTAATAAAAAGTTGGCTTAGGTTTACTGTTGAAGAAGATGAACTCGCTTTCTCCACCTTCTCCATCATAAGATTAATCTCTTCTTCTCTCACTTTCTGAAAGGACCGAACCATTTTGTTGGTCAGAAGATGCACCATGCATAAACTCTGCATCCAATAAAAACGAAATTAAGATATATTTGATAGGTCACTCTTATTTATTTTATATACTGTTAATAATGAAAAAAAAAATCTCATATTCATAGTTGGATAAATAATAAAGTAATATATAAAAAATAAGGTAAATCTAATCAGTGTTAATTGATTTTGATTTAAAAATTCATGATAAGTCCAAATTTAATATAGTATCAAAGCCACCCGATGTTATAGGTTAATCTATTGATGTTATTTCCACATTTGTCCATGCTTCAGATATTTATGTCTTAGCATAAGAGAAGTGTTAATGAAAAATAATCTCACATTTGTAGTTAGAATAATAATACAATAGTACTCCCTCCGTTTCACAATAAGTGTCATTTTAGAATTGTTTTCTCGTTTCAAAATAAGTGTCGTTTTAGATTTTCAATGCAATTTTTAATATAGGTTACCTACTTTAACCTCAATATTAACCAATGAATAATAAGTATACCAAAAGTCAAATTATTTATTAGGGGTATAATAGAAAATTTAATGTGTTTCTTAATATGTGTGAAAAATGTTAGAATGACACTTATTGTGAAACGGAGGGAGTATATAAACGGTAAATGACAATATACTCATTGTCAACTGATTTTGAATTACAACTTACAAGTACATCATAATCACAAAATTAATATATACAAAACCTTTATTCTTCTAAAGAACATTTATGACTGGTGAGAATTCTTTGGTTACATTAGATGCTTTAAATAGCAAGAAAATTTGGCTTTTTAGTTTCTAGAGTGGTAATAAATTTGATTATATTAGTTTGAATCGACGACATTAACTTATATATCAGAAAAAAAATTGAAGAGAAAAGTTAAAACCTTAATATTCCTCCAATATTCGCCATAGGGGGCAAAGACGAGATCTCGCCCACCATTCATAATTTTATCCACTGCATTAGTAATTGGGCGGTTGGCGAATATACGATCGTGTGTTTTCATTACGTCATGAGCTACTTCAGCAGAAGAGACTACGAGAACAGGGACACTGCCAAAATGAAGGAGCATGAGCGGCCCATAACGGATGCTAAGGGAACGAAAGGAGCGGTGAGGGTAGAGACTGAGCTGGTGGAAGTTTCCGATGACCGGAAGGCGCCATGGAGATGGTGGTGGGTTAAGTTTTGTGGTGGTTGTTCTTTTGAGGAGTTGTTTTAGGAAGAGAAAGGCTAAGAAGGTGGTTATACATAGAGAACATAAGATCATCTCCATTTTTTTTTTTTTATGAAACTTGGTTTCAGTTCTAGTGTTTATGTGAGTGTTTAGTGAATATTATTTGTGGTTTGTGCATCTGATCGGGCTCACGACTCTCAATTTATAGGAGGATCTCATCGCTTAAGTTGTATTAAATACTATTGTTTTACTAACATAATTTCTGGATAGCACTTTTATTTTTGTATCTAAACAAAACAAAGCAGGAAGTTGATAAATAAATAATAAGCACTAATTTGTTTTTTTGTTTTCCTCTAAATCTCATTCATAATAGAATGCAAGATAGGATACAACGTACATTACAAACTCTATAAATTAATATTCAATAATTTAATAATCACGATAAATTAATAAATTTTTCTGATTTCGAATTGGATCAGATCAAAATAACATAGTTCCATAAAATAATAAGGTAATAATAATTTTTGAAAACCTATGTAAATATATGGTTCTAAATTAATAAATATTATATAAAAACTTATATAAATAAAATTTCTCCTGTCTTGAGTTGGAACGATTGCAAAATATATGATCTCTCTTGTACACATATAACTTTTTACATATTTGATTTGCCATTGTTGATTTTGTAATATTTTTAAGACAATGAAGCATATTAGATGCTAAATAAAAAAAATAAAACTCAATTTTCTTTAGTGCAAACTATGTTTTGTTCATATTAATGAACGTGAGATAATCAATCTTTTAAAGCTTTGTATTAAAAAACCAAAAATATAAGCAATATGAACATATAAAAATATGTAAATAATTAAATAAATATTTTTAAAATATACATTTAATGAAAACTTCTTATTTCAAATAAAAATAATATTTAGAAAATTTGTCATTCGAATTAGTTATATATATCTATAAATTAATAATTCTAAAAATCAATAAAATATCAAAATCTCAACATTATTAATTTATAGAGTTTTTACGGTATATGATATTTTAGTATTTAAAATTTTAGAGACAAAACCCTATGATGAATGAGGAAGCTACGTTGAAAAATAAAAAGACTAAACTATGTTGAAAAATAAAAAAGACTAAACTAAATTTATAGAGCTTTTAAAGATACTAGGTATAGGTCCGCGCTACGCCGCGAATATTATAACATGAAATAAGTATATATAAAAATTTGTTATTTTGATATAGTATAAAGTTTATTATTCATTAATTAAATAATAATAAACTATATACTAATTTTAGTGAAGAAACATGAATTATACAAAATTAGTAAATTAGTAATATTTTTTGTTAGTATTTCTTTTGATTTTGAAAAATTTCCAATATTTATTAATTCATAAGCATCTCTTTGTGCGGGTTTACTTACTTGAAATTTATTTTGAAAATACAATTTCGTATATCATGTACGTATTGTTAATTCGGATAGTTCTTTATTCTCATATTTTTTCCACCATATATATACTTATAAAATATTAAAATATTTATTTATTAAACAAATAAATTAATAAAATGATAAACTATTTTCTGTTTTACTCTTTCCGATATTTATATTGATTTCTCGTATCTCCTGTTATGTCTTTCCATGTTTCTCATTTCTTATAATTAATTTATGTTTTTTTAAAAAATCACTATATATATATATATATATATATATATATATTTCATTCATAGTTGATGCTTGTATTCGCAACTCTATTTATTTGGGTCTAAATTTTTCTAACTTTTGTTGATTTCTTTTAGCTTTTTTCCGTCTAAATTATCAATATATTAAAACCAAGTTTGTTAGATCACACAAGTCAAAGCCGGAATAAACCGGATATCTAGACGAATCAACAAAGACCGGCTATCCACAAGATACTGGTAAGATAGGAGAATTAAAAACCGGATTTCTTTTAGCTATTATCTGATTTTTTACATTTGATTAATTTTTAAAAAGAAAATTTTCATTTTTGTTATTAATGAGAAAGTTGGATAAAGTATTATACAAAATCATATAAAGTTTAAAAAATTTACAATGTACAAGAAATCGATGAAGATGCTATTTAGTTTATACATCATGGAGTCTCTATATGTAGGTTTTTTTTAGAAAGTGCTTGTAGATTTTCATGTATTATTAAATATGGATTGTTCAACATTGTATCTTATCTTATCCAATTCATATACTTTTGAAGCATTAAACTCTTAATTATTTTTTATTTCATGAACGATTAATTTGTTAATCAAGAATGAAGATTAAAGAATTTCAGAAAAAATAATCTATTTTTTAATTGAAGAATTATATTTATGCTTTTGAAGCCAATTTTGTGCATTGACAAACATCTTTTTAATTTGTTTGTTCGTTTATTTTACTTTTTAATTTTTTATCCGTATTTGTTTATAAATCAATTGACATATACACGTTTATTATTGGTTTCTATTATATGTAAGTTTCTACAAAAATACATATGACATCTTAATAACTAAAAATAATAATTGATGTATCAGCTTTCCATATCCACCAAATAATCGTTGGTCTTGTATTTAATATTATTTTATATCTTACTATTTTTTATATCTTTAGTTAATATCAAAAACTTCCGATTAATTTACATACTCATCATCTTACCATTTTAAAATTTAATTTTCCTCTCCTTTCTATTCATACCATATAAGTTTTCTCATTTATCTTTTTTTTTGTTCTTTTTGAAAAAAAAATTCTCATATCTCCGTCTCAGATTTGGTTACCCCCTTCTTAATTTCTTAAATTTTATCAACAAACCAAAAAGTAAGAAACCAAATAAGAGATGGGCAAAATGAACCGAATAAAAAATTTCAAATTTGAACAAAATTTTCAGAACCCAAAAATTATAAAATAACCCAATAGTATATATACTATATAAAAATAAACTAATATTGAACTGAACCAAAATATATTATATAAAAACCGAACTGAACTAAATAAAATTCACTTAATATTAATAAATTATATTAAAATATATTATCTTAATTAAATTAGTATATTATTTTTTTCTTATATGTTTTGTTAAAATCCAGAAATAAATTATTATATAATTTTGAATGTGAACATATTTTTTAGAACTCGAAAATTTTGAAATTCTAGAAACTCGAACCGAACTGAAATAAACCGAATTATAAGATCTACCTTTTTAAATCCTAAAAACCGAAAAGTCTAAAACGAACCAAACCCAATAACCGAATGTCCACCGTTAAACCTAAGCACTTAAGCTTATGAGTCATATTAAAATCCGGTGTGTATTTTGTTATATTTTGATTGGTTTTTCAAATTTTTTATTGATTGATGTGTTAAATAATGTGTATTTTGTTTTGTTTTAATTGATTTTGAACTTTTTCATTAATTAACGTGTCATATCCTCATGGCTTTAAAATGATGATGTGTCAAAACAATAACACATGGAGAGACACTTGTTCTATTATTATGTTGATTTTAGTATTTAAAAAATGATCTAAACTATGTTGGAAAAAAACAAAATGAATTTGAACACCTAAGAGTCTAAGACCATGTACAATGGTGTTACTCCCCTTTGGAGTTCTAAAAAAAAAATTATTATTATTTTATTATTATTATTTTTTTGCAGATGAAAAAAAAATTCAAAAAAAGTAACCAATGAGGATGCGCCACGTCACATGAATAGTTAAGAAACGGGTTCTTAAATAAAGATTTTAAGAACTCAATTCTTAACTATTAATGTGGAACCCGCAATACTTTATTAATTTTTCTTAAGAAACTCCCCTTAAGAATCCCTCTTGTATATGCTCTAAGACTAAGACTAGATCCAAAACTAAACCCAAAACAGCAAACCTAAAGAATAAGAATAAAAAATTTCCCACTCTAATAACGAAAAGACTAATTAACACATTAGTTTGTATATAAAAATAAAAATATAAGTGATATATATATATATATATCTTATTATAAAGTTTGGTTCCTTAAAACTAATAATTAACATAATTTCGATTAAATATTTGTATATTCAAAGTATATAATAAAAGTAGAATTAATAATTATAAAATAAAAAATATGTTAGAAAATAGATAAATAAAAATAAAAATCTGTTAAAATATATAAAAGGGAAATTATACAGCAAACTAAAAATTATAAAAGAAAGAAATTATATGAATAATTTATATATACTTCACCATCAAAATCATTTTTTGAGTTATACAATTGTTAATAACATTAAAAGAATAAAATATATGATTTTGATACATGTAAAAATAAACATTATATTAAAAAGAAAATTTTGAAATAAAATTTTAATTCTAGAATCTTACAATAATTATATAAGGAAATAATATAATTGTGTAATAAATTATTTATTTATAAATAATATTTAGTTTAGATAATATAATTTTAAAATTTCTTTATAATCCTATTATTCATTTAGATGGACTATTTTCGAAAATTTTGGGTAGTTTAAGTCAATTTTGAATTTTTATTGCTTGTTTTGATTCACAGTTGTGGTTTATAAAACATAAGTTTTGGATAACTAATTTTATTCTAAAATTTCAAAATCAATATACAATAAACAATATTTAGTTTAGATATATATCGTCCACCGTGAAAGTGGAGCCCACGTGATTGTATGCATCACTATGCAAAATTGTAAAACCTGTTTGTATACGATCGTCTATGGTTCTGTTATAACTTATTCGTCCACAAAAAGTCGAAGTTGCCTCTGCCATTGCTCTGCTCCTTACACGAAAGGTCGAAATCTTCGTCATTCCTCTGCTCCTTGTTTCTCGAAAGATCAAATTATCTTATTTTTTTTTATATATTTTACTGGTATGATATGGTAAATGTATATATATATTTTTTTTAAATATGAGATATCTCGGATCTATAGAGAGATCCACAATAATTCCTAAAAGAAAATGTAGTTTATGGATCAACTTTCTGTAGTCGTACGTAAAAGAAATGTGTTAAGCCCATAAATGAGTTTTCTCTCAGGCACGATTTTCTAAGAATCTCAGTTTTTTGAAAGTCAACCGAAAGCAGAAAACAAACTCCCTTTACACACCAGTTTAAAGCATCACCAGAAACACCTTTATACCTGGTTTGGGAAACTTTTAAAAGACCCGGCGGTCCGTCCGTCGCTTCCTCCGGCCAGCGGTGACCCTAACGCGGCAAGGGCTCTCGCTTCAACGCCGGTGTTCATCCCTGTTTCATCCCTGCTCACCCCTGGTTTCATCTCTGCACACCCCCCCTGAGCCAGAATCACTCCTCTACACGCTCGGAAGATCTACTTACCTCCTCCTCTCTTCTTAACAGAGACAGAGAAGAAAAAGACTGAATATCACCGAGACCACTCAGCAAGACCACCTTTTTCATCAACTGGTTCGGACTCCTCGTCACAAAACCAAAGCAAAACACTTAGAGAAAGCAAAAACTAGGAGCATGGAGCGAAGACTCACCTACGCAGAGAAAGGAAAGGCTGTAGCCTCATCTCAAACAAAAGACAACAGAACAAGAATCGGTGTACCTGACATTGATACCTCAGAGCAGGTAAAGGACAACTCCCTCACCCTAGTTGGCAGACTGAC
Organism: Orychophragmus violaceus; assembly: GCA_030180135.1. Taxonomy (NCBI): domain Eukaryota; kingdom Viridiplantae; phylum Streptophyta; class Magnoliopsida; order Brassicales; family Brassicaceae; genus Orychophragmus; species Orychophragmus violaceus. The sequence continues at coordinate 17,513,542 of CM058239.1, read as the reverse complement.
GAACCCACAGAGGCAGAAAATGGGGGAGCTCATCAACACTCTCATCCACAGATGGAATGTCCAAGGTAGAGCCATTGGTGCAGATCTGGGAAACGCTTGTTTTCAGATAAGATTTCAAGAAGAACAAGACCTGAGGAGAGTACTTGATAACAGACCATATCAGTTTGCTTTTTGGATGGTTATACTCCAAAGATGGGAACCTGTCATCTCACATACCTTCCCATCTCAGATCCCATTCTGGGTTCAGATTCAAGGCCTCCCCTTACACTACTGGCAAGAAAAAGTGGTAAAGGACATTGGAAGTGTGATGGGAACGGTGGTCACTTCGGAAATCACCAAAACAACAGTCAAAGTGCGTGTGTCTGTGAATGGACTGCAACCTCTTGTGAAAGAAACGGTTCTGGATTTCCCTGATGGGCGCGAAATCATCCTAAACTTCAAGTACGAGAGATTGGAGAAACATTGTAGCGTCTGCAACAAGCTATCCCACGAGAAAAGAGACTGCCCAGAGCTAGTAAGTAAGGGAAGCCAACGAGATGGAGAGTATCCTCCGCAAAGAGACAGGAACAGGAAAGATGGAGATAGAGTGGAAAGCAGGAGGCATCACCCGTCGGACCAACACAGAGCTGAGACACAACCTGGTGAGAGACCTTTCCAGCAAAGGTGGGACAGACATGGGAGAACCTACGGAGATAGAGTATCCTACCGAACAAAGCAAGACATCTCTGAAAGGCCAAACTCCCTGCTCAGAATTACGAGACATGAGCATGAGAGACCCTCTATCGGTCCTCAAGCATCAAGAGAACTAATCACCCACGAAAAGGAGACTCCTCTGCGTCAACATCATTCAGAATACCACAGAACTTTGGGAGACCACCGAGGCCATCAGTCTAACATGGACATGTTCTTTAGAACACCGATTGAGACGAGGTGGGAAAGAAAATCTCTGAGCAAAGAAAATGATCCAATAGAAGTGACAAGCAGAGAAATCAGACCACTACCAATAGAGAGGAACCTCGCGATATCTGACTATCCACGACAGAGCTCTCTGGAGAAGCAATGGGAGTCAGAAGAAAGGGAAGAATCCCTAAGAGCAACTCACCAATACATGAATCATCCTGACCCACAAGAAAGCGCAGCGAGAAGACTTCGGACCCTACAAGAAGATAAAAGGGAACACAAAGCAAGTATGGTAGAGCAAGGGAAGAGTGTACTAGAGTCCTCTCGTCCCAGTTTGGAAACTACAAGAACTAGTATCTTGGAATAGATAGAGGAAGTAACAGCCCTTTACCTGAACTGCACTGACCCAAAAGAGAGGGAAGCAAGACACCAAAGAGTCTTAGAAAGTGAACTAAATGGCATGGTTGATGATCACATAGCCCTGACGCTTAATGATGGGATTGCAGTTTCAACTTTGGCTCAAAGAGAGCAACCAACAGATCACAGTGCCAACACAGAGGAGCCTCAGCCTCAGACGGATCTACTGGAATTTGAAACACTAATATTGGGGAAAAACCAGACAAGGAAGAGGGGGAGACCACCAACTCCTCAGAGAACCACATCAAGCTCACAAAACACCCTTATGGGAGCAAGCTCAAAAATGCGAAACATCAGGCTGCACCAGAATTCCCCGAGGAGGAGGACACCGAGTAGCCTGGTAAAGACAAAGAGTATGAATCAAAGACTAGCATCCCAGCCTCGTACTCAAGCTATGGGCAGAAGGGTGGAAGTTCCTGTACCTGAAACAAACCAACAGCAAGAGAGGGGAAACAAAGCCATAACAGAAGTGGGAGGTCCAAGCAGAGCCACAAAGAAGGATTTTCAGACAGCAAAGGACTCGGTTCCTTAGCCATTGGCAGCTGGAATTGTTGTGGTTTGAAGAGCACCACGACAAGACAGCGCCTAAAGGAGATCAAAAGGAAATCAAAGCCCGACATCCTTTTCCTAAGCGAGACAAAGAACCCAGGGGAAACAACTATGAAGGAACTCCAATGTCTGCAATTCCAGAACATCAAACTGGTTGAGCCTCATACGCCAGGAGGAGGAGGCCTTGCTCTCCTGTGGAACGAAGAAGTGGAGATTGAGATCTTAGATGCTTGTAATAATTTTATTGATACTCAAGTCCGCTACCGTAATAAGAAAGTCCACATCACCTTTGTTTATGGAGAACCTAACAAAGACAAAAGACGAGAAATCTGGGAGAAAATTACTGATCTCCGCAATCAAAGCGATGTGCCATGGCTCTTGACAGGGGATTTTAACGAAATTCTCTGCATTGAAGAAAAGAGAGGAGGGAAAACAAGAACGGAAGGATCCTTCGCAAATTTTCGGAACTTTGTTGCTGAAAATGACCTTTTTGATCTAAAGCACTCTGGAGATTGCTTATCATGGAGGGGAATAAGGAACGATCACCTAGTCTTCTGCAGGCTTGACCGTTCTCTAGCAAATGGAGCTTGGACAGAAACTTTTCCTGCCTCAAGAGTGGAGTATCAGCGGCTAGAGGGCTCGGATCACCGGCCAATAATCACCCACTGTGCCATGAGAAAACAGAAAGAGAAGAAACTTTTCAGATACGACAGAAGCCTCCGAAAGAACCCAGAAATGTTCACTCTGATCCAAGAAGCCTGGAACCGTGGAAACAACATCCCTGTGGCAAAGAGAATCGAAAACTGTAGAATGGCACTCCAGAAATGGCATAAGGAACATCATTTGAACAACCAGAAAGAGATAGAGAGGAAGAAGATGGAGCTGGACAATGCCCTATCAGAGGAGTTACCGGATGAGCCAAAAATCAAAGCTATCACTGACTCTTTAAAGGCGTCGTACGCTGCTGAGGAATCCTATTGGCGACAGAGAAGCCGTCAACAATGGCTCGCTTTGGGAGATAAGAACTCGAGTTATTTTCACGCCTCAGCAAGGGGAAGAAGAGCTGTTAACCGTCTGACGGTGATGGAGGACAATGCAGGAAATGTCTTCTTTGAGGAAGACCATATTGTATCGGTAATTGAAGACTACTTCACAGAGATTTACACATCAGAACCAAAGGATGCAAGGGAAACAGTCCGAAAAGCTATTAGACATCAGATTACGGATGAGATGAATGGCCAACTAACAAGGATCCCAGAAGCAGATGAAATAAAACAGGCATGTTTTGAAATTAAGGGAGACAAAGCTCCAGGACCAGATGGGTTTACGGCCTGTTTTTTCCAGACACATTGGAGTACAGTAGAGAAAGAAGCAGTTGCAGAAGTTCAGAGCTTCTTCAAATCCGGGAACCTCCCACAAGGAACAAATAATACTCACATACGGCTCATCCCGAAGATAAAGAATCCGCAGAAAGTAAAAGACTATAGACCAATTGCGTTATGCAACGTGTACTATAAGATCTTCTCCAAGATTCTCACAAAAAGACTCCAACCCATCCTCAATGATATCATCTCGGAGAACCAAACTGCCTTCGTTCCTGGCCGTGCAATATCAGACAATGTTCTCCTGACTCATGAGGTCCTCCACACGCTCAAGAACTCAAAGGCAACAAAGCGTTGCTCCATGGCCGTAAAGACCGATATGACAAAGGCGTACGATCGTCTAGAATGGGGATTCATCAAAGTGGTTCTCGAACAATACGGCTTCTCACCAATCTGGATACAATGGCTGATGCAGAGTGTGACAACGGTATCGTATTCTTTTCTTATCAATGGCCGGGTTAAAGGGACTGTCAAACCAAGTAGAGGTTTAAGACAGGGAGATCCACTCTCCCCGTTCTTATTCATCCTATGCAGCGAAGTGCTATCGGGCTTGTGCTCTAAAGCGTTGAAGGAAGACAGAATTAAGGGGCTCCGAATATCGAAACAAGGACCGCAAATCAACCATCTGCTATTCGCGGACGATACAATGTTCTTCACACTAACAGATATCAAAAGCTGCAAGACATTGGTTGAGACAATCAGAGAATATGAAGAAGCCTCGGGTCAACTAATAAGCAAAGAAAAATCAGCAATTACCTTTTCGGCAAAGACTGGCCAAGACATCCGAGCAAGAGTAAAGGAACAGCTAGGCATAAGCAAAGAAGGAGGCAACGGAAAGTACTTGGGACTGCCTGAACTGTTCACACGAAAGAAAAGAGACCTCTTCAGCTCAATTGTGGATCGGATAAAAAGAAAGGCAGCCAGTTGGGCTACAAAGAGATTATCGGCAGCAGGGAAACTTGTAATGCTGAAGTCTGTGCTCACAGCGATCCCTTCTTATTCAATGTCGTGTTTTCAGCTACCGCAAAGCCTTTGCAAGCGCATCCAGTCGGCACTGACCAGATTCTGGTGGGATTCCAATCCGGAGAAAAAAGGAATGGCCTGGATCGCGTGGAGCACTTTGGTCCAACCGAAAGATAGAGGGGGCCTGGGTGTAAGAGAAATCAAATGCTTCAATGAAGCACTTTTGGCCATTCAAAGCTGGCGCTTCCTTAATCGACCCCAAAGCCTAATTGTCAGGATGCTCTCAGCGAAGTACTGTAGAAACAGACCCTTCCTGGATATCAAGCCTAGAGCCTCCTCCTCTCACGGGTGGAGAAGCCTTCTAATTGGACGTGATCTGATCAGAATGGGGTTAGGGAAAACAATCGGAGACGGGTCAACCACAAGCGTCTGGAGAGACCCTTGGATGGCTGTTTTCACGCCAGGCATCACGACGGGACCACCTCCTTACCACGCAAGAGACTGGACCGTCGCTGACCTCATGACCCAGGACGGGATGGAGTGGGACATCCCGAAGGTAAAAGGCTTATTCCCTGATCTATGGGAAGAGATTGTTTGCATCAAACCCAGCACTACCGGGAAATCAGATCATTACTCATGGATTTACTCACTGGATGGAGAGTACACTACTCGATCAGGGTACTACATAGGCCTTGACAACAACTCGCCACCACCCAAAGAAGACAATTTCGACAGGTTCAAGTGGAGAGCAGAGATCTGGAGTAAGAATACTAGTCCTAAAAACCAAATGCTCCTGTGGAGATCAGCAAGAGAAACTTTGGCTGTAGGAGCGAACCTTTTGAAGCGGAAAGTCATAACAGATGCAGGATGCTCACGGTGTGGAGCCCCGGAAACGGAACTACATCTTTTCTTCCAATGCCGATTCTCTCATGAAGTCTGGGCACAAACACCTTATGCAACATAGCTAAATTTGTCTGAGATTAAAGATGTTAGAGATGGAATCCGTAAAGGCAATCTATGCAAGGACTCTTCACCGGGGATAGAGGCAGAGACACACACCTTCCCGTGGGTATTTGCGGCTATTTGGGCTGCTCGAAATTTAAAAGTGTTTGAGAACAGATGCTACACCGCAGAGGAAACATTCCAGACAGCAATGGAGAACACAAAGGAATGGGAAAAGGCACAAAAGGCTCTGGAAAACACGAACCAACAGCCGATACAGAGGAAGGAGAGGAACAAGGACCCGGAACCACTGAAACAAAGGGAAGTGCTGTGCTACACCGATGCAGCATGGACAGGACAAAACAAAATCACAGGTTTGGGATGGCACTTAGAAGACATCAACGGAACAACACTCCACCAAGGATCAAAAGCAGTCATGCATGTCAAATCACCCTTAGTCGCAGAAGCGCTGGCAGTGAGAGAAGGAATCGTCGCAGCAAGGACCCTTAACCTCACCCAAATCAGAATGGCCTCAGACTCTAGCATCATCATTGCGGGACTCAAGAACGGAAGACCACCAAAGGAAACAAAGATGATATGTGAGGATATCCAATCATTTGCCCAATCTTTTCAGGAAATTGTGTTCACCGCTATTCCAAGATCTTGTAATGAGATAGCGGATAGCTTAGCTAAATCAGCCACAAGGTCTAGGACCGTGGGCTCATCTACTCTTGTATCTCTCTAAGTTTCCTTTAATGAAAGTATTTCCAGTCCAAAAAAAAAAGGATCAACTTTCTTTTTGGATATGTGCAATGGTGAAGCTAAGAAATATTCTCAATAGAGACATAAATATCAAATATTAAAATAAAATATTAAATTAAAATAATATTAAATAAAAAAATCTTTTAAATAAGAAAGTATTTCACAAATATTATTAAAAAACCTTACAAATAAACTCTATGTTCAGCCATGGTTTAAAACCTTTTCACAACTCTCATTTGTAATTGATGCAAATGTGTCCTTCTCAATGAAACAAATAAGACAATCACTTAAAATTGATCTTCAATTCGATTACGCGAAGCTGTCTTCACAAACTTCATTGCAGAAAACATCTCTCGAAAGTTTCCGTAGCAACCGGCAAAGTCAATGCTAACTTCAAAAGCCTGTAAACAGAAGGATGTGCAAGATGCTTCTTTGTTTCCACCATCAGACGAGAAAAATCTCCAAGACTTTCCAAATTATTAAAGCTTTCAACTTCTCGTATATTGTCAATGTAGATATCAAGTTGCTGCTCAAGAGTAGAACACTCAAAAGATCTAAAATCGTCTGGATATAAATCAACCAACTTTACCAACTTATCTTTATCAAACAGCTTAAACGAACTTGTGAGACGCAAAAAACCCATACAAATAAGGAGTTGAGTGTTTACCTCAGTAAAACGATCATTAAATTTTTGAAGCTGCAAATCCAGAACAACATTGAAACAACTAATCTTGCAATGATGTAAATTGGTCATGTTGGTTTTCTTTCTTGGCCTCCTTGGATCAACAAAGTCATCTTCCATCATGATAATTTCAATATCATGTTTTTTACAAAAAGAAGAAACTCTAACCACAAGAGAGTCCCATCCATCATCTCTAAATTTCTGCAGTTCTCGCTTAGTAGATCCGACCAATAAAACAACATTTAAAATGTCTTGATCTTTTTGTTGCAAAGCCATTGATAAATTTCCAGTTATTCCCAAAATAAGCAACATCAACTACATATAGAAGACACAATCAAATGTACAAAATTACCTCACAAGACCATATGTTTGCCGTTTCCTTGAGTCATCAATGCTTTCATTTTGGATATACTCAAACACCTCAATAACTATTGAAAACAACTTGACCAAACGCAACAATGTCTTATGATGGGAACCCCAACGAGTATTTGCTGGCCTTGGAAGAGAACGCTCTTGATTCTTCCCTTCTTCAGTGCTAATTTCACCATCACTAATCTTTTTTCAATATCTCTACGAAATTTTTCTCAAAACACATCTTGTCGTTTGCAAGAAGCTCCAACCACATTCAACGGGCCCGGGCCCAATCCAAATTTTATAATATTAGGGGGTCTCAGTTTTTATTTATTAGCATATATTATGTTTCGTTTGAATTTGGACAATGTTAAAAATACATGATATTACAAGTTTAATTTTTGAAAATAAAAATTTTCACAGAAATAAATAAAGTCCATAAAATTTTTTGCCCAAAGGCTCCTAGTACTATTGAGCCGGCCCTCTTGATAGCCGGATATGAGAGTGTGGTGAACCCTTATCTGCCCATGTTTTTGGTGAATTGCAAAACGATATAAACAATGCTTTTTTTTAAAGCCTTACTCGCTAAAAGATTAACTAATCCATTATTTTCTTTCTTTGTAATCGAACTTCTGATGCAAAAGTTGTGTATGTATATCTATTCTTCATAGAAACTTCATTTTGCACATTGCATTACAAAACTCATTGCTTTCATTGATAGTTCTGAATAGTCAACAATCTGATATCAATTAGTCCATATCAGTATCATCCAAATAAAATGTGACTTTGATTGTTTCTCGAAACGATTCCAAATAAACATTAATCCATTATGTAGATGATCTTATGCGTTGATTCTAAATCATCCAATTCCCAGGTCGAAAGTCCAAATTACATACCCAAACCATAAGTTGTTGGGTAATGAAATTTGCTGAATTTTTTGTTTCAATTTTGGACTAAATAGATTGATTTGGTTAAAAAAATAGATCAAAACAAATTCAGAAAATAACACCAGCAAAACCTTCTCAATGAACACCGGAAATAGGGTCCAGAGAGGAGAAGAAGGATGGGTATGCTGAACCAACACAAAAACCAGAAAAAATAAGGAAAAGATGATAACCGTAGTATACGCCATCTATTGCATATGTTCATTGCCACACCACTAATTAACCTTGATGGCAAAATTATTGTAACTAAAGATGGAGAGCACGACAAAATTACGGACGACGTAGGCCCAATCATGGTGTGGATATGGATCTGCATGTGTACGTGTGGTAGTGATGACCAGACAAATTATAAACCACATATCCCACAATGTTTTTTTACAAATTTTCATCGATTTACTTATGTGTGGATTGATAAACTGATTCCTTGTGAAGTGGATAATAAATTAAAGGAAAAAAAATTAAAAGAAAAAGGAATCACCGGCAAAAGCCGGCGGCCCTAACCACTGAATTTATAGAAAATTCAAGGAAGAAGAGGATGGACAACCGTTAAAGAAGAGGAGGAACTGTTTTTTTTATTCTGAATAAAAGAAAAATGTGTTTAACAAGATTAATAATATAAGTTGTTTTTTTTTTGCCAACAAAATCTTTATATTAATTGAGAAGTGTTTTTGGCCTTGTATTTACTCTCAAATTGGTTGATTACTAATTTACCATTAATGAAATTAAGATTTTTACAATATTAACCTTAGTTTATATTTATAATTTGGTTATTTATTATATTAGTTTCAAAGATTATATTTTTATTTTATTTTAGATATATACATCATCCGTATAAAAAAATAAATAAAAAGATAAGAAGATAAATACAAAAATATTTTTGAATTATAAGTTTTTTGTACTGATAACTATGATTGTTATGGATAATACAAATTTATATAGTAAATTCGTATTAATTATATGAATTTTAAATTTGGATAAATATAAACGATAAAATATTTTAATAAAAAGTTATAATATTTATACATATATAATTATATTTAATTTTAATTTTATTTATGAGATATACATAATATTGAATAAAAAACTAAAAAATGAGATAACCAATATGATACTATTTATGAAAATTTTTAAATATTAATAAATATGATTGTTATAGATAGTACAATTTTGTAAATTTTTATTATTGTTTATATAAATTTTAAATTTATATATTAATGATAAAATATTTTTACTAAAAATATATATTTATGTTAATACATATATATAATTATAATTTATTTTGTTGTTATTAACTTTATTTTAGAATAAACTATAAAATACTTTAATAAGAGGTTAAGTGTAATAATATTTATATCTATATTTAATTACAAATATCATGATATAATTTTTAAAAATATTATTATTGTTAAATTAAATTGATGATTTTTTATTTTTTATTTTTTTCAATTGTTTGTTAATAATTTTTGTGCTCGCATATGTGCGAGCGAGTCATACTAGTACTTTATTAATTGAGATCAGTTTGAACAATATTCATTAGGAAAAACGGACAACAATGATACAACATGTACAAATTGTTAATAGAGATTGCCTTGTGTGCTAAGATATCCGCTGCCCTATTGCCTTCCCTTCCACGATAGCGTATGCGGGCGTATTCGAATTTTGTAGCCATTCCTTGATTGTATTTGCGTAGTGTTTCAGTTTCAAATTGATCACATCACTATTGATCATGTTTACCAGAGCTTGACAATCCCCTTCAAATTCAATCTGTGCATATCCTAAAGCCTAGCACGTTTGTAGAGCCCAAAGAAAGGCAGTGCATTCTGCTTCTATCGGAGTATGGCGTCCCTGATATTTACCACATCCCGCTAATATAAATTTGCCCTGACTATTCCGAACAATCCATCCAAGCCCAGCCGTTGACGTTTCCGATGAATGAGTTGCATCAAAATTACATTTTAAAATACCCTGACCAGGTGGAGACCAGCTGGTAGGATGAGAACGTACTGCAGTAGTTGCAATGGGAGAACCATACACTTGGTTAATGCAATATAACTATTCAGAGACATCTTCATCCACTTTACTATTTGTTTCCTCAGCCGTGAGTAAACGATTAGTAAAAATTAATGTATTTCGAGTCTTCCAAAGTCTCCATAATGTCCATATGAGTTTAAATCTGTGATGCTCCGGTATGGTAGGAGTGATTAGGTATTGTAGAATGTCTGTAATCTTGTCCACTAAGTTTGTGTGATTAGTAGTCGAAGGTATGTGTGATAATCCAGCCAGTCTCCAAACAGACTGCGCATAAGGACAATCGAAAAAACAAATGAGAGGTAGTTTCGGTTACAGAGGTACATCTTGGGCATGTGTCATCTGTAATAATACGTCGTCGATGTAAATTGTCGCGGATAGGTAATGCCTGGGACATCATACGCCATAGGAAGTGCCTTAGTTTCGGTGCAATCGGAGAATTCCAAATAAGTTTGTTAAGCGCTAGATTATCATGCAATTTGGGGAGTTGCTCCTGTTCTGAGTTTGCATTGGTAGAAGAGTACACATATCCAGACTTCACAGTATAGATGCCATCTGTTGTATAGGGCCATACGATTGAGTCATGCACTAGTGTTGGGGGAATGAAAATCTTAGTAATAAGCTGATGATCTTGTGCTTCCACCAATTCAATAATATCTGGTATCGACCATTGGTGTGTAACCGGATCGATTAGAGTAGAGACAGGGAGTAGGGGATTTGTGTATGGTAATAGTTTTGGAGCACGGGGAGGTGTTGTAGGTAACCAAGGTGCTGAGATACTCGTATTAACACCATTCCCAACACTGATTTGGATCCCTTGCATTAACAATTCTCTTCCAAAGCAGAGAGATTGCCATCCGTATGAGCTCGCTGAACCCTTTTTAGCCGTAAAAATGGTACCATTACGGACGTAACGGCTTTTTAGTACCCGGTAAAGCAAGGAGGCGGGTCGCATATGCAGTTTCCATACTTAATATAAGTTGTTTATGGCTTGACTTTTATAATTTTCTTCTCGTGTATTTTTAAATTCTAAATAATAATAAAAATTGAAAGTTAAGACATTAATTAGTGAAAATATTCTAAAAATAATCACTTAATTATGTTTTATGTTATTAAAATAACAAAAAAGTCCTAAAGTTTTTTCAAATATTCAGCTTCCAAAATATATAATAAAATTTAATGTTAAAAAAAATATATATAATAAAATTTTCACCGTGTTTTAAAAATAAAATCAAAGATTTTTGCAGCATTTTCGAATTGAATATTTGAGAAATTATATTTGTACTGCACTTCCGAGAGTTACAGATTTCGAAACGATTCCGAAATCGGAAACGACCTCGAGTTTCTTTTCAATCTAATTGGATAAGATAAGGTTACAGAACAATACAATACAATGTATAAAACCTTTTGGTCCTTTTTCCGATAATCGAGGCAAATACTGATCCTAATTTTTTGTTTTTTGTAACCGGTTTGAAGACAATATTAACCCCCTAAATTCATACTAATCTTTGAAACATACTTGCAAGAAAAAAAAATTAACGTTAAAACTTTAAGATGAGTATTAGTTTCTTTGATAAAAATTTATGTTACTTTGCAACAAATGTACAACCAACTGTTTCAGAATTAATCTGTGTTGCTACGACTAAAATGAAAATGAAAATGAAAATGAAAATGAAAAATGATTTTTTGTTTTTAACAAAAAAACCGACTAAATTGAATTTCTCATAAAATTGACAATGATCTTTTGACTGTTCTGTCAACCTGTTGCTGACTTTATCTCCTAAAATAGTAAAACAGATCAGTCTCTTTTTTTTTTTTGTCACGAGATCAGTCTCTTTATTATTATTATTAATTTAAATACCCGAATATCTATTTCAATTCCCAATCAAGATAAGATATGATACACAATATGATGGAGAAATTTGTCGGATAAACCCAGGGCCTGTCCGTGCCTAAGGGCATCTCCAATAAGATGCTCCATTTTTTACTCCAAAATGGAGTCATTCAAAAATGGAGTTGTGTTTACTCCAACCATACTCCATTTTGGAGTGGAAAATGGAGTCATGAACAAACAAAAATGAGATTACTCCATATTTGGAGTAATCCCATTTTTTACTCCATTTTAGAGTGGAAAATGGAGTCCCATTGGAGAGGATTTATTCCAAACTCCATTTTGGAGTGGAAAATGGAGTCCCATTGGAGATGGTCTAAAGCCCATGAAGCAAGGGCTTTAGGCGCCAAATGTTATAAACTATTTAAGGGCAGCAAAAACAGATAAGTTTCTTTAGTGTAGTGGTCTAAGACATTAGTTAGGGAGCATGAGGAGCTGTGTTCGACCCCTCCTTTTTGGGGCATCATTTTTGAACGCGCTTTAGGCGCCAATTGACTTTGGACCGGGCCTGGATAAACCAACAACTACAAAAAACAATCTTTGTTCACGTTGCTCCTAAACCGCTTGCAACATCTTCTCTCGATTGGCGATCTAGAAAGCGACTTTTACAACTTTTAGTCTTTTGCAATTTTCGGGCGACATCGACTCTGAAGTCAGCATTATTTTTCTTCTTCTGAAATTATACATTTTATTCATTAGACAAAGGTGGAATGCATTTTTGTGATACAAAAATGAGATTTTTGATAGAAAACATAACTTTTTCTGGAAACTAAGCCCAAAAAGGGTAACAAAGCCGGCAGAATACGAAAATATCCCCGGAAACAAAACCTACTAAAACAGGAAACAATCGATAAAATCCGAGGTTAAACAAAGGCAAACCGAGAATCCATATCAGAATCCGTACGGAGAAGCTTGGGCGAGATTTATCGAAGAAGCCCACAGCCCACCAACGATAACATCAGCTACACGAACAGTTGCTGAAAGACCCTCTCTCAGACTCAAATAAACAAGACTCCATAACCCGACAAGAAAACCCCTAAAGGATCACTAAGACTCTTTCAGATACGGTTGCGACGTACATCTATACGCCCAATAAACACCTAGATAGAAGCCTAAAAGAATTCGAAATTACCACGGATTTGAAAACACCGAAGCCAAACCCACCCAAAAAGAAAGGAAAGCACCCACAACAAACATGAGCAACGAATCAAAAGATGTAAAATCAGATGACGAGTCTGGACCTTAAACCAAAGATAGTCTGAAACTAGTAGAAGTACCTTAAATTTCTAGACTAAAGCCGAATGACCCTCTTCTAAACAAAAACCTTGAACCGGAACCAGCAGAGACCCAAACCTAGACCTAACCCAACCACAAACCCGAGCAAAACCGGCGACGAGAACCATGACTACAACCAACCAAGAACCTAGACACTCTAGATCTAACAGAGAAGCGCATACTCACCAAGGCGAGCGAGATTTCCGGCGGAGGCGAAGGTGACGACGACTGACAGAGAGACGCACAACGACGAGCCAGGCAGAGACAACGACGACCGGCGACGAGACAGACATGTCTTGGAGCAGAGACGGCGGCGGACGAGGCAGAAATCGGCGAAACCGTCGGACAAGGCGGCTTAGGAGTTGGTCAACGAATGAAACGTCAGCATTACTCTTCTTCATTTTTTTGTTTATTTTGTAAGAATATTATCCTTCCAATAAAACGGGAACGATAAATATGATGCTTGCTTTTTAATTTGTGGTTCTCTTTCGCTCTCTCCATGAGAGATTTTCTCCGACCATATTCCGGCAACAACCTAAGGATGTTTATATCGGTTTCTCTTCGTGGAAGATTTCTCGAAGCGGTCTCCTTTGTTTCATATTTGAAACTTTCCGACTTCAAAAACAAATAATTAGAGATTTTAGTTTGGATCTCTCCAAATTAGAAAATGGTTTGCAAGTATGGATATGGGATCTATGAGTAATAGATTTTGGATTTAAAAACCATGCGATAGAACTTTGGTCAGATCTTAAGAATAACATGAAGAAAAGAGAAGGCTTCTGTTTTGCCTCACTGGCTTCCATGGAAGAGACATATGTGTTCAAGCTGAGGTAGTGTTTTCTTTCATTGTTTTTGATGTTCTTACAGATTTAGAGAAAGAAAGCTTTCAATGGTGGAACGAGTGGTTGTACGAAACGATAATGCATCACTCATTAGGCATAGTAAGTTCACATTTATTTCGGAGTATTTAATAGAGGCATTTTCAACAAGAAAATAAGTTTCAGAGACAAAATTCTTCCTAAAGACATTGGTATGAATGTGTCTATTTTTCAAAGTTACATTCTGACACATCAGATTCTAAGATGCATTTTGTGAAAAGAAAATTCAGCCAAAAAATGATACATACAAATCACATCAGAGAAAAATCAAATATGAAATTGGACATTAACCGATATTATGATCGGTTATAGCGAGTAAGACTACTCTTTGAAAAATATCGTTAAACTCCCTTCTGTTATATTTTTACACTCTCTTCTGTCATACTAACAATGTATCTATTTATTGATTAATAAAACATTTATTTCGTCGAAAAAAACCAACAACTACAAAAAGAAAAAAGAAGTATAACATATTAAAATATAAACAAACCAAATAACAATTTCACAAATTATATTGACGGAAGGAAGTACTCATGATTATGACATGAGAGAATTTACAATTTTACTTTCTTTTTGAAATTTGATTTTACTCTTTTTTTTTAACCTCTCTTTACCTTGTTTATTTGTACAAAGGGATATATTTCAATTTTAACATTTATTTACGATTTCAATTAAATATCGCAGTTCTATTTAAAAGATTTAATTTTTTTTTTGCGTAGGCCATAATTTAAAATTTTAAAATAAACACTAATTAAAAATGTCTAATTTTATATGAAAGACATAAAATACAACAAAGTCGTATTTTATATAAAATAACATATACTTTTTTTTGTCAACAAATAACATATACTTAACTTTTGAAGATTGTATTATTCTATATAGGAAAATATGAAATATATTTTAATTCTGAAAAGAACTAGCATCCTAATAAGTAAACGCTATACTGAAACCTTAACCTTAGAAAAATATACTCCAAATCTTAAGAACAATACCCAAATATATCAATATTGGAAAATTACGTTAAAAATTCTAAAACAATTCCATAATTTAAAACTTTTATTTGTCAACTCCATAATTTAAAAATATAATATATAATTTTGATGGATTTAAAATTTTATTATTTTAATTAAGAGTAATTGCAATAACTACCGTAAGTAAATGTTAAAATTAACCGACGAAAGTATGAAGTTTTTCGACTGAACTGCTTATTGTGGATTTGACAATTAAACCCTATTTCCTAATGAGCCAATTCTAGATTTAGGTCTTTTGGAAAACAGTCGTTCGTGCGCGTAGAGTCTACGCGCCCGATCGAAAAAGCTCTCAACTTTTTATCGTCGTCTCTTCTTGTTCTGCGTGCTCGCCGAGGCCTTTCCGGTGTTCGACGGCCTCCGTTGACGCCGGCGAGGCCTCCACTTGGGTTTGCTAGTGCTTCAAATAGATTCCGCGGTGGCCAAGGGATAGCCGGAGATTCCTCAGATCGATTTTCCTTCGTCATCGCGAAGGTGGGATCTTCTTTCCAGCGGCGGCGCAACCTCGGATCTTGTTAGATCCGTCATCCCCGGGTAAGTCGTGATGCTTAGAAGCCGCTTGAGGACTGCGGTGTACGGTTTACCGCGAGGGAGAGCGGGTTCGACGGATCTGAGTGTTGTGTCTTCGGGGAGAAGTCGGAGGGAGCGATGCGAGCTGAGAAGTGTCACGGCGGTGGTGGCCTCAACGCTGTGACTGCGGTGGAGACTGGCGGTGGTGTGCCTTGTTGCATGTCGGTCTCAACCGGAGAAGCTTCTTAGCAGGAGGAAACTTGATCGGAGAAGGTCGGAGAGGAGAGGTGTTCGCCGAGCTCAGGTGCGGTGGAGGAATCGTCAGATGGAGCCTGCTGGGAGCGGCTTTACCGGGTGTGACCGGGAGATTCCGGTGAAGAGTCGCTCGCCGGGAGGAGGAGAGAGGAGTAGGGCTGGCGGAGCTGAAAGGTCGGCAAGAGTCGGATCTCTTCGTCGGCTGGAAAGCTCCGGTTAGTACCGCGAGTTTCGCCGACTCAAACCCGCCGGCGGCGGCGTTGGATCCGGCCTGTCTCCATAGAGTGACGAGGGGCAAGACCGTAATTCTGAGTTCGGTTTCGAGTGTCCCTTTTCGGTTTATTAGGTTTGTAGTTTCGGTTTTTTTGTCCCGGTTCCCCCCTTGGTTTGTACCCGGTTGATCCCGGTAAAGATCGGTTTGATTATTATTATAATATAATATTATTAAAAAAAAAAAATTCTAGATTTAGGTTAGGGTAGTAACTGCTAATGTGTCAAGAGTTTCTAAGCAAAATATTTTTTAAGTTTCAAATTAGAAATTATTGTGCGGAGGGAAATTTTCTGTGAAAAAAAATAGTGGGAAACCCGAAAGCCTCTAGGGCATTTTCACTACGAATGTCAATATAAGGTCGATCCAACCTCACTAGGCTCAAAACCCATAAATTCCATAAATATTTGAGTGGCCCGGTCCGAAAATTTTTTGGGCCTAGATTTTAAAGCTTGGCCCGGTCCTAACAGGGTTAAAGGGCTTTTCGGTTTTTTCGGACTTTTTGTGTCTTCAAAATTAAATAATTTTAAAGATAAAATAAATATAAAAATAAAGTATATTATCAAAATAAATCCAAATTTAAAGAATTTTTAATATTTTTTTAATTAACTTTAATAAAAAAGTTAAATCAAATCATTCAAATAAAATTTAGGTAATTTATATTATCAAATAAAAATGTTAAATCAAAATATTTCAATCTGAAATCTTTATCAACTTGCGGAAAAGCAGGAGCAGGCTCGAGAAAATAAGTAGGAATAAAGCTTGCAGAAGGTAGCGACACTTCCAATTCCAACTTCTCTGCAACTTGGGCCGCCATCAAAGCTGCAAGAGAAATCTCCGAATTTGGACAAGCATCGATAATCTCTGGTTCTGAGACGAGTATCAGAGAAGCATCAGAAAGCTTGGATGTGACCTTCAGAGTCTTCGCTGATGAAAGCAGCGAAGATTGGGCCAGACTTTCTGACCATTGATTCAAAAGCGGCAAGTGCGGATCGAAAGAAAGAGATTCCACGTCGACTGGACCAATGGTTCCAGTTGGGTTGGTTTAGAGAAAGATTGACTTCCTTCCCTTGAAGATTTTCAACAGCCGATATCACCACTGGCTTTGACTCTGGAGGTAAAAGGACCGAAGCGATTGTTGGTTGCGACGACGACATCAATGGATCGAAATCGTTGGTGGAGGTAATGCCAGAGGACATGAGAAAGGGAGAGACTGTAGAAAATGGAACACCGGAGTATAGTAAATGGCTGTGGAAAACTCTCCGTAGAACCGGCTTGGCACTACAAGAAAACAAGGGATAAAGTGACGGAATTACTGACGGATTTTAATCCGTCGGTTTTTAATGACTGAAAACCGACGGATTCTGTTTTCCGTCGGTTTTTAATGACGGAAACCGACAGATTATAATCTGTCACTAATCCGTCGGTTTTCCATTATTATTCCGTCATATTTAATAGATCCGTCACTTTTCCGTCAATAAATAGTGACAGAAAGTGACAGATTAACAATGATTCAGGGTTTAGGGGTTCGTTTCCGGGAAAAAATGATTTGTAAACCACCGTAAACATATTCTAAACAATTTTTACAATACAACACATTGCATAATTCAACTTATAACACGTATTTGACGGAATTTTTGAAATTAAACACTTTCATCAAAATGTGTTTCTTAATGTATACTACATATCAATAAGTCTTTCTTCATACGAAGAACAACTATTTCTAAAATCCAGGTTCTGAATTTCAAAAATATTTTAAAACTGTTAAACATTGACCAATTTAACCTTGTATCAGTATAATTTTATGTTCTTAGCGTTTGAAAAACCGAATTAGTAAACCCTAAACCCTAAAAATGAATCTGTCACTAATCCGTCACTAAAAACCGACGAATTAGTGACATATGTGAAGTATTTGTCACTAATCTGTCACTAAAAACCGACAGATTAGTGACGGATGAGAAGTATCTGTCACTAATCTGTCGGTTTTTTTTAAAATCCGTCACTATTCCATCGGGGTTTTTAAATCATGGTATATGGATTAAAGTAACCCGGACATGTAACCATAATCCGTTACACAAACCCGTAACCCTAATCAGGTTATGTAGAAGAATACATATTAACGGGGTAATAGTGACAGATTAACGACTATTCAAGGTTTAGGGTTTCGTTTCCCAAAAAAAAACTGATTTGCAAACAACCGTAAACATATTCTAGGCAACTTTGTGATACAACACGATGCATCATTCAACTAATAACACTTATTTGACGGAATTTCCGAAAATAAACAATTTCATATATGTGTTTCTTAATGTATACTACATATTAATAAGTCTTTCTTCGTACGAGGAACAACTATTTCTAAAATCCGAGTTTTGAGTTCCAAAAATATTTTAAATTGTTGAACATTGACTTATTTAACCTTGTATCAGTATAATTTTTGTGTTCTTGGCGTTTTAAAACCCTGAAACAGTAAACCCTAAACCTTATACCTAAATCCGTCACTAATCTGTCATTACTAATCCGTCACTAATCCATCAGTTTTTTTTTAAATCCGTCACTAATCCGTCGTTTTTTTAAAAAAAATCCGTCACTAATCCGTTGGTTTTCAAAATTTTCATTTTAACCGCCAAAAATTTGGCGAACCGCCAAAAATTTGGCATACCACGAAAAAATTGAAAAATGACGGAAATACTCTTCTTAATTTAAAAAAAAATATTTTTGGGTACACTTATCATAGTTTTATGACACAATTTCAATTATACTACTATTTTATTTAATTTCAAAAATGTTATTAAATGTTTAATTTTTTTTTAAATGTTTATATATATTTTTTTTCGAAACCAAAATCGTTTTTATGATTTTATAATATTTTTTTATTGATTTTTAGGTGTTTTAAATGAATTTATAATATTTTATACTATTATATGAATTTTCATAATATTTAATATTTTAAAAATTATTAGAATTTTAAAATATTTTATATGATTTTAGTTGCTGTTATATGATTTTATATAAAGAGTAAGTATGTTTTTTATATAATATATATATATATATATATATAATACTCATGTATTTAACTTTATTTTTTGGAAGGGATCCCTCATTTTTTTGTGGTATGAGATGAAGCGAACAACGACGAGGTAAGTTATACATTTAATACTTTATAAATATTTAGTTTATTTTAATTTATTTCTAAAGTTTGTTTTCTCGATTGTTTTACTAGAAAAACCGAAGACCAAAGGACGTTGGTTTGGTTTAGGCAGTATGAGCCAAAAACTGAAGTCTTTAATGTCTTTTCGGTTTATTCCGACACATGCAGACTATGAGGTGCAATTGAAGGCTAAAGATGATGTGATTGCGACCTTGCTGACAAACCAAGAGAAGATGATGGCAAGGTTCAACGAGATTTATGCGAGGTTTGGTGACTACGTGCCGAGGTCGGGGACGGGGACAAGTTCGGGTTCGGGTCGGGATCGGGGATGTAGATTTCTCGGGTTTAGTGTCGGTTTGAATAAAAAACTTATATTTTATGTTTTAATGTTTTTATGAATATTTTAAATTTTAATAATATTTTCATTTTTAAATTATTTTAAAATTTATTTAGAATTAAATATTTAATAATTAAAAAATAAAAATAATGGAAACCGATGAAAAACCGATAGATCCGTCACTAATCCGTCAGTTTCCGGATATGTCAATAATCCGTTGGTTTTCGGATCCGTCACTAATCCGTGGGTTTCCGGATCCATCACTAATCAGTCGGTTTCCGGATCCGTCACTAATCCGTCGGTTTTGCGTCCGTCGACGGATTTAAAAAATGACGAAATAGAACCAATGGATTTTTTGGTTGGAAATCCGTCGGAAATGACATTTTCCGACGGATATCCGTCGATTTCTTCCGTCGGTAATTACGTGTTTTTTTTGTAGTGATGGCGGAGCCGCTGTAAAAATCAAAAAAAGAGAGAAAGCTTTAGGGTTTTATCGATAAATGGGCCTGAGAGTGTTTTGTAATGTGAGTATTTTTATTTAGGCAGGAAAGTTGGATAGGCTCATTAAATGAAATACTTTTTTCTTCTTCTGTTTATGTGCTTATTTCTGTGAGGGAAAAACCCTCTAAAATACATCAACTGAACTCAGTTTTGCCGAAAAATACACAGACTTTTGCGATTATCTTATTAATACACGAATTTGTTAATATTTTTATTTTAAATCACCAACTAACAAAATTTCAGGATTTTAATACATAATTTTAACGGAGTTAACGTCCCGTTAACGGCGTCTCTAACAGAGTTATAAATCGACGGGGGAAAAACCAAAAAATACAACAACTGAATTCGTTTTTGCCGAAAAATACAGACTTTTGTCATTACCTGATTGATACACAAACTCGTTAATATTGTCATTTTAAATCAACAAATAGCAAAATGTCAGTATTTTAATACATAATTTTAATGGAGTTAACGTCCCGTTATATAAAAATATAATGAATAATGATTTATTTACAAAAAATTGAAGATCTAAAATTTATTGGCCCAAATTTCGAGCTTACTAAGTATGATGATTATCTAGTCTTCGAAGAACAAAGAGAAATAAACTGTAATCCAATCAAATTGTAGGAAAACAAGCCAACGAGTATCATAAATTCCAAAACCTAATTTAAAACCCAAAAACCTCAAATAAATTACGAACCGAAACAGTAATTGACTCGATCGACACGAGTAAAATCATGAACATACATGAAATTCACTCGGAAACCTTCACACACAGAGTGAAAAGAAAAATTTAAAGTAAGAAAACAAGGATTTAGAAGAAACAAAAAAACTGGGAGGAAGTGAGATCAACATTGCATAAAGAAAAGGCTCCGGCGTCGGCGTCTAAAGAATTAATTTTTAATAGATTTATTTTTAAAAAAAAATCTGGGAGAAAGAGAGATTAGAGTCATGGTCTTATGAGAGAAGTGCACATACCACTAGACTATAGTTACAGTTCAACATACTCTCAATTACACTAATATGAATGAGTTCGTGTACTAATCAGGTAATAACAAAAGTTTGTGTATTTTTTTGGCAAAAACGAGTTGAGTTGGTGTATTTTTGGGGTTTTTTTCTCCATCGGTTTATAACTCCGTTAGAGACACCGTTAACGGGACGTTAACTCTGTTAAAATTATGTATTAAAATCCTGAAATTTTGCTAGTTGGTGATTTAAAATGACAATATTAACGAGTTCGTGTATTAATTATGTAATCGCAAAAGTATGTATATTTTTCGACATAAACATGTTCAGTTGGTGTATTTTTTAGGTTTTTTCCCATTTCTGTGATAATCTTTGTTCTGCGACTCCAAACAGCTTCTATCTCGGATCTGTTGGTATTCATGCTCACGAAAAGTGACACTTTTTATAGTCTATGAAAACTCCATACGATATCCCGAAGGTCAACAATAAACTAGGCGTCATGACTCAATATAGCATTTATTTCAATTTATCAAAAGAAACCAGCCAACATTTTAACAACATCCACAAAATGTCTTGTTTGTTATTTTAAAGACACTAGGTGGGTTGCCCGCATCCTTTGCAGACATAGCGGTATTTTGTTAGAAATTACGGACGTCTAAACCCTAACCTACATAGAAATTGTATCCTTATCTAGTCATTTTTAATATGAGATAACAATGCTTTCATATTTTGCCTTATTTGTTTTTCTTTCTTTCTCTTTTTACCCTCTACTATTACATAATAAAAAATTGGAAGTTATTTTCATTATGGAATATTTAGATTCATGAGATTTAGACCTCGATGAAACGTATGCTTGATTGACTTTTTAGAGCGATTTCTGTTTTTTTGTAGACCATTGTAATTCCAAAACCCAATCATTATAACGCGCAAGCATTATAATAACATGATCTTAAAGAAAAGACGAATAATAATGATCAGAAATAAGTATGGATCATCGTAAATCCAAGTGTGAAAATTACAATTCTAAATCAAAAAGCTCAGTAGATACCACATAACTTAAAACAGAAATTTGATAAATTATATGGATATTTACCAAATCTCGAAGAATATAACATGTACATATCGGATATCAACGAAACAATAAAGTATCGTTACCTAAAGTTTCACGAAGGCAACGAAAGACGTTGACACCAAAATGCTCCGACTTGATAGGAAATTCGTCCATCGTTTTAGGAGAAGAGCTTAGTCAAGCAATTCTTATAATGAAGTATGGTCCTCCAAACTCCGTGAAGAGCATTATCATAATATTGGAAAAACCCTACTCGAAGATATATATGAATGCAACTGCAGTGCTTTTATAGCCTGGATGACGGGAGAAACCAAAGACCATGATGATGCATGCGATACGTGTTTCTGGAAAATTGAAACAATGTATTTCTCTCAAGGGTTTCCCGTCACGAAATGGATTGATTAGCTATATTTTTTTCCTACCTATATTTTCCATAAATTAAGTGGTCTTAGAGTTTTCGGCTCCTCGTACTACCATTTGTTTCGAATGATCAGGCTTTTGCGAGAAGTATAATTTTATTGTTTTTCTCCTTCTTTTTTTACCTTTTTCTTGATTTGTCTAGATTGTCAATTGGTATTCTAATCAAAACACTGGGTTATTTTTTTTTTCTTTGTTCATACCATTACAACCATGTTACTGGTTCATAAGCACGTCATACAATCTAAGCCCGAGCTGTCCATTTCGCAAGACACTAACCAACCATATATTATCCTTAGACGATCCTCTAACCGAACGATTGTCAACATAAGTAAACCAATTGAATGGCGAAGTAGCATTAGGATTACAACAAGATACGAAAAAGTTGAGTTGCAAAGCAAAGATCTAATAGGATTATTACAACAAATACGCTAATCTTAAACGCTGACGAATTCAAATTCATCTCACATAAGCTTGTAATCTGATCTTTATTTTCAACCTATTTGAAAACTGGTCTAGATAATGAAGTTGAAACCGACGTGTACAGTTTTCTTCCATCGGTCAGATCCACGACTAAGATATGAGGTTCTCACGAAATCTTGCATATCTTAGTCGCGAGGTAGTAGAAAACGCACTCATTGCAACAGATGTCTTTAGGGTGATCCCCCTCGCATGCCCCAACATCTTTGCACAAGAAGGAAGTACTATATGTGTTCAACTTCTTCGGTTCCTGTCCATGGATGTGACAAATAACATCTCCACCGATCTTCTCAATTTCCTCGGCGGTGTAATCATACGTTATATGGTCTTCCCTAATGGCACAGTATTGCAGCATGAGATAGAGAAGGCGAGCGTGATCATACTCATCTTTAACCCCTTCCAGTAGCTGAATCGCGACTTCGAGCTCAAGAAAAATGAAGGCGTGTCGGATGCTCTGAAGGTATACCGCACATGGATTGTTATGCCTTAGACATCTCAGGAAAAAAGGATGCCCACGTGAATCGGAGATTGCCATCCATCAGAACGACTCGTGTTTGTCGAGACGAAAATTATGCAGCCCGCTCGTGTTTCCCGACGAAGCCATTTCTTTCCTCTATGTTTAATTGTGACTATCAAGAGGAGAATAATATGGCACTCTAGATGTAGGTGAGTGAAAGTAGAAAAATGAGAAGTTGAAGAAAAGAACGTGACCTCAAGTCGATGTATAGAGATATATATACTATGTCAATAAAAACGTTTGTAAGTCTGAGAATGCCTAGCCAAAAGAGTCTGGTGAGCATATCGCTTATATGAATTTATAAGTGAGGATAGATAATGTACATCCTCAAGAGAACGGTCAAAAGTAAAACAGCTACGTTTGTTTTGGCCATATAACGACAACATCAATCATACACGTGACTCAACACTAAGGAGACCCGTGAACAAACTCAAAAACGGATTGTACCCTCGGACTTCTTTACCAACACGGTTTCCTTCAAAACCTGCATCATCAGCGAATCGAATTAGAACATCAGACAAATACTAACACGATAAGACATACAACACTCAGCAAAAAGATATCACATATGAACTGAGGATGTTCATCGCATCACTAAGAAGAGACGGCTCCATAGTAGATTAGCTTCTAAGCAAACAAAAATCCTAGGAAACCGAATGCAAAGCAATTCTAAAGGCGGTATGAGATTAAGTCAAACACTCGTGATATTTATAAGAGATAAAGGGTAGAGCTAAACCTAAAGGAGCCGACTTTTTGTTTGTCTTGGACTTCCATGGCCCAGTGAATCTAACAAAAGGCTCTAATACGATCAAGTCGACTCAGTTATGTAAAAAACACGCAACTAATAATTATGATAAAAATAAGTAAGGTAAATCATTAGAAGGGTATCGCTGGAATTATAATTATTCATTAAGGATAATTAAGGTAATTTAGGGGAAAAATTCATTAAGGATATATGAGTAATTAACCTCGCGAGAACGATTCTGGTGCATTCTCACTTCTCAATTAATGAAATAGATATATCCAAAATATTATTATTATTTAAGAACTGAATGCCCAACTTAAGTCCAAATTTTTCATAACACCCGCCCAAATTTTTCTTCTTCTTTCTTTTCTTCGGTAATAAGTGGATTGACCCTTACCCTATATATATTAGTTAATTATTTCTCCAACTACTGATGTAAGACTTACTTTCATTAAAATTTCATTAATGATAGACTGATAATTAATCTCGTGAGAATGAATCTGATGCATTCTCACTTCTTAATTATATAATTAGATCTAATGGTAGACTGTAGAAACCAAGCACAAAGCACATAACGTTGTAAAAGAAAAATAAAACGTAGAACAAAGACCACACTTGTAATTCGAAGACGCTAAACTATTTTCAAAACTCAAAAAGTCTTCAAAGATGGATCTGATCGACAAACATAGAAGTCATATACTCCTTAATTTTTCCTTGAGGATTGGTGAATCCTTCATATCCATTGTAGCAGACATGGGTCATGCGTGTAAGATCAAGGACTGCCTTAAGAACACAACTTGATACACCAGTTGTTGTCAAGAACTCTTCATTTATTATTTTATCAGCTTCTTCCACCATTTTATTAAGCTCCCTAAAAGCTTCGTTTTCGGAAACTCCACATTGCTTCATATAACAGCTGACGGCATTCGTAAAAGATCCTCGACTAATGTCATCCTAATTAATTAATGTATAAGTTGGAAAGATAGGCATAACAAAAAAGTATTCATACCCGAGAATGATTTACGCAATTGTACCTGGAAACCGGTTACATCATTCATTAGACGAGCTTTGACACATAAAGATTGGACGATTTTTGGTCTGGATTTTAGCCATTCGAAAGCTTCTTTCGCAGCCATCTTTCCCATATGCATGTAGCTATTTGACAAAACCACCGACACTCCGACCTCTTCCTCACCAACCTCCATGTACTCCTCAAAGCTAGGCACGTGAGAAGCTAGTATCCATTTTGCGAGATCAAAGTTGGCTTTCACATATGTCTTGAACTGTATGCTCAAAAATATAGATCCGTTACGACTACACAAATGTTGTTTTATAAATAATTTTGAAATAATGAAATATAATCCTGCGAGTTCATTTGAAAAATATAATCCTGCGAGCCCTTGGGAGTTAGTGATGCAACTTGCCCAACAAAGGTAATTGGAAAATGTTGTAAGATATTGTGTGTATTATCCAAACATTTAAAAAATCTCAAATAAATTCAAACATTAAAAAAATCTCACATAAATTCGTTTCTCTTGAGCTCTTTTACTAGCTAGCTCTTTTTCCTTTCCATTAAATTATTATTTTCGCATTGCGTTTTTCATAATTAGCAACAGAAAATATAAGTATTTGAATTTAATAACAAAAAAATTAGAGTAATCGAACAAATGATAATTTTATGAGTCATAATTTTGTGTGTGTGTGTGATTTTCCATTTCCTTTAGCGATTATGGAAATCATGATTTTTCCCAAAAGAAGTTAATTTTTCCATCTTATATGTTTATATAATTTACTTAAGGAATGATACACTTTATTTTAAGATTTCGGAATTATCACTGAAATTTGTAACATTAGACATCCACATAAAAAATAACATATCTCTCAAAAATTGTTTTCTGTAACATTTAAATTAAGGACATAATGGGAATACAAAACTATTGATACTATAAATATATAAGAAAATATATGTCCTATCACTGCATTATATAATTTTCACAAAGCGTTTTCCATTAATTACACAGATATTAAGGAAACACTAATTTATATTAGTTCAGTTTCTTAAGACATATCACCCCTTGATTAATATATACTAGTATAATTTTCTCGCACTATGTGCGAGCACAAATATTATTTAAATTAATTTTTTTAAAAATTTAAAAAATATTAAATTAATTTAATTTTTTTAATAATATTATAAAAATTAATATAAGACTATTTATAATTAAACATACATATATTATTATTTTAATAAAATATTTTATAATTTATTATTAATAGTAATAAAATAAAATCTAATTATATATTTAAATGTATAAAATCAATACATAAATATCTTATTTAAAATATTTCATCGCTTATATAATTTAAAATTTATATAAATAATATGAATTTACCATATAAAATCAAAAAATATTTATTAATGGTAAATTAGTAATTAATCTTTTTGAGAGTCGATATAATGCAAAAAATACTTCTCAATTAATATAAAGATTCTTATATAAATATTTAGGGTCTCAATGGTATAGTTGATAATAAAATATTAACAGTAGGTAACAAAAATATTATCCTGATGAAACTATATTCTCGGATTGATGTACATATATTAAGTGATTTGTAGAATTATTAATGATTCTATATAAATTAATACTTTTATATTTAATTATATTTATTAAATTATATTTTATTTAAATCATTATTTTAACATTATATAAAAATAAACAAAGTAAATATTAGTTTTAAAAGCATACATTTACACTTTGATACAAAATAATTTTTTGATATTATTTAATAATACATTAATCATATAATACGATTTTAAATTTTTAATATTATCAGAGTCAATATTGTCGGAAATTTTTTTCCAAGTATTTTTTTAAATGCTTAAAAAATAAAATGTTGAATTCCACCATATTGTGGACACAAGGAGACAAAACCGCAAGAATTTGTTTTTGGTTTTTTCACAAAAGCCTCACCTTAGTTGGAATTGGATTTCATTTATACATTAGATTATTTTTTTTTTGGTCAAACTTTTGATTAAAATAGAGTCTAAGAGTTATTTGCAGAAATAGCTTATAAGGCCATTTTTGCAATATAACCCGCCTTTCGATTGGCCACACGAGATATAAAGAAAGTTGAAAGAGAGATAAAGTGCTGACTAATTGATTTGATTTTTTGAAGAATTTTATTCAAATCATTGTGCAGTTCAGACGAATTGAGGATGTTGACTAGAGTGATATATCATGGTTTTTACTAGTTTTAGACCATGATATAAGTGTGTTTTTAGTGTCTTTTGTGTTCTTTTAGAGTCTTTTACAGGTATAATCAGGTTTGGAGCTGAATTGGAGATAATGGAGCATTCTGGAGATTTTTGGAGTGTTTGGCCGAGAGATAGAGTTCACTGTCCGAAACAGAGGAAGGTGTCGATCGTTGCACTCTAGCATCGATCGATGCACCAGCGAGATGGGCCAAAAACTCGGCGGTTTAGAAGAGTGAAGAATTTGCACTTTGATCCAGAAGTTCCTGATATTTACAAAGAAGCCCTTGGCCGAGATTATGCCTATATAATAGAGTTTTTAGTGTTTTTATTAGATACGCTTTATACTTTTTACATTACGCAATTCATAATTAAGAGCAGAGGATTTTAGAGCTTTTGGGGCTGATCTGAACCTGTTACATCATCTGTATTTGGAGAAGATTTCGAACCCCTTTTACTCTTATTCTTTTATGCAATTTATTCATTCTATGATTATGTTTTCATTATCTATGTCTGAGTAGATCCATAGTTAGGTTTAGGGTTTCTCACATAGGATTTCATGACTTGCTAGACTTGTTCAAATTCAGTTAAGGATTCATAACTATATCTGTTCTTCAATTTAATTGTGCTTAAAGCTAGTTCTAACCTGATCAATTAGAATCTAGATCTTAGGTTGCTAAATACGTCACGGAAGTGGGGTTTAGGAATCTGAACTAATTAAATTGGGCAATTAAACTTTGCGCAAACGGAAGTTTGGTTTAGGATAATTGTGAACATATCAAACTTGGACTTATTGCTGGTTTAATCTGTTAGTTCTCGCAAACGAAAGTTTGGTTTGCTGCACTTAGACTTAGAGAATTATCGCAAAGGAATTTGGTTAATTCTATATCTGTGTTTTGAGTTCTAGAACCGTTCTTAATTAGATCCTTGCTGAATGAACTGTCTGCTTGTCTGATTTCCTGAGAATACCCTAGGCTTGACGCTTTTAATTACTTGCTTCACAACCGTTAATCTCTGCTACTGATTTACTTTCTCGCACCGCAATTTATTTCATTCACTACTTGCTTATTTCTAGTATTTATTCCTACAGTTTGATTCTCTTGAGACCGCGTGTCCCTGTGGATTCGATAACCCTATATACTACTTTGACATTGCTGTTCACTTGCAGTTTAGTATAGGGAAAACTTAGAACCTATCAAGTTTTTGGCGCCGTTGCCGGGGACTCTTTGAGTCTTCGATAGGACCGAACTTAGGGGTTTTGCTAGAAATTTTTCTTTTTGTTTTTGTTATTTTTCGTTTTTATTTTTGGTTTTGCTGATTTTCTTTTTCTCTAATTCTTTCTGTCGCAGGTACGAATTTCGCCTTGCGTCGATCGTTGCATACCTTGCGTCGATCGTCACTAGGCGATTCTGAGAATTGAATCGATCGTTGCACTGATAGCATCGATCGTTGCTGGACGATTACAGACAGTTTATGCCAACGCAGAAAACTCGAAGTAATCCGAACTCAAGCTTGCTTAATCTCGGACTAGAGGAACTTGGACGTCTAGAAAGGACTAACAGAAGAGAAAAGAGAGAGAGAATGGTACGAGAACGTTTGATCTTGATACCAGATGCTGAAGGTACCTGAGGGACCAAGATGACAACCCGTACAATGCTGCTGGGCATCGGGTTGATGCTGAAGGGAATGTAATCCCTGATCCTCCTGAGCAACAGGAGCTGAACCGAAACCAGGGTCAAGGACAGGCCCAAGGTAGAGAGATGGTGGTTCATGAGAGGACACTAGCTGATTACAACAGACCTGATGAGTTTCATGCAAACCGAGCAGCTCTAGTGCTTCCTACTTTTGAGAGGAATGATTTTGAGGTAAAAACCATCTACTACCAGCTGATGAGACAGATTGCTTTTCATGGTCTTCAAACAGAGCAGCCTATGGATCACATTGACAAGTTTGAGGACATAGTCACTGGCATGAAGTATGAAGGAGTATGCCCGGACTATCTGTTCCTTAAGCTATTTCCGCACAGTCTTGCTGGAGACGCTAGTGCATGGCTGAGACAACTGGCACCTGGTCAGTATACTACTTGGACAGCCTTAAAGAGTGAGTTCCTGCGTCACTTTTATGATGATGCACGCTCGGATCAGTCCAGACAGGACATACTCACCTTTTCCCAAGGAGCTGTGGAGCCCTTGAAGACTGCCTGGATGAGATTTAAGCAGTACAGCGTGACTGTCCACACCATGGATTCACAGAAGTACAGCTGATTGGTATTTTCTTCAGAGGCATAGATCTTCCTTATCAGACTGCGCTGGATAATTCCAGTAATGCTAATTTTAACACCAGGACTCCTACGCAAGCTAAGCAGTTGATAGAGAATCTGATTGGCAGCAACAGTTGCAAAACAATGGATGAAAGGAGGAAGAGATCTGGTGGAACTGTAGAGAATTCTGATATAGCTAATATAAGATCCAGATTGGACACAGTCTACAATCTCCTGACTAGTAAGAAATCTGTCCACTTTGCACAAGATGTAGAGGTGATTCAGGCTGAGGAGGAAACTCAGGAAGAAGATGTGAATTTCATAGGAGGTTCTGGTTTCCAAGGTAATAGATTTGGTAATCAACAGGGGAACAGATTCTCCAATGGTGGACAGACTGGTAGTTTTCAGAAGACCTATGGACAAGGTAATCAGAGAACCTATGGGTCTACATCCTATCAGACTCCTCCTGCACCTACAGCCCATGAGAGCAAAATGGAGGCTATGATGGAACAACTGATGGAGAGTCAAACCAAGCTTTCTGTGGACAACAATAAGAAGCTGGACGCTGTCTATCAAGACCTCAATGGGAAGTTTGAGTCACTGAGCACTCACATGAAGCAGTTGGACACTCAGGTGAACCAGATGTCCAGCTCACTGAAGGGAAAAGGAGTTGCAGAGACTCATATTAAGGCCTGGTCTGTACTCATTAATGATGGATCTTATCTAGGGGAGAAATTTGAGCTAAGTACAGCTGAGTTGGTGACTGAGGCAGAATTTTCGGATTTCTGTGAAAAACTCTCGGGTAGAAACTGCAGTGATGCAACGATCGACACACAGCTGGCATCGATCGATGCAGGTCGTGAACGAGCAGAAGACCCGTGGGATGAAAGTGAGATTGATGCAGAACTAGCTCGCCTATTCCCTGATGTATCTGAGATCACTCAAGAGGATGTTTATGCACAAGCCATTAGGCAATGTCCCAAGGTGTCTGAAGTGATTAAACAAGAGATTGAAGAGCTGAAAAAGCTAGAAGAAAGTGGTGAAGACTTGGAAGAAATTCCACCTTCTGATGATCCACCTTATCATCCATGTGTTCAGAGATATTTGAACAAGATGTTGCCTTTAGATGAGGAGCTGAGAGAATGGGTGATAATAGTTCCTCAGCATATCAGTGATGTTCTGCTAACCAAGGTCCCGAAGAAGTTACCTGATCCTGGAGTCTTTGTGCTAGACTGTTCTATCTTTGAGGATAGTTTTAGGCGTTCTCTATGTGATTTAGGAGCTGCTGGAAGCATAATGCCTTACTCTGTGGCAGAGAAGCTGGGAATGTTGGATTTTACTCCTACTAGGACTTCTCTTATCCTAGCTGATCAGTCCATACGAGTTCCTGAAGGACTTCTTATGGACATTCCGGTGAGAGTTGGGAACTACTTAGTTCCAACGGATTTCCTTGTGCTGAAATATGATTGTGATCCGGATGAAGCTTTATTGCTTGGAAGACCATTCTTGGCTACAGCAGGAGCTGTGATTGATGTTAGACAGAGTCTAATAGACCTCCACCTGGGAGATGAACCACTGCACTATGAGATGGATAAGCTGCGAAGGCCACTGATAGATGGGCAGACATTCACCATAAGGGACGCAGATTCTGAGCAGCCTGATCATACCATGGTTATAGATCCTGGAGCACATTTCACTCCATCTTTTCTTGGCCATGAGCATTCCGCAACAGCCTACTCACCACCTTGGATGAGGAGACTTGAACAGAGACAGAAAAAGTCTTTGTCAAGACCTCCTGGTACTTGAAAAATCTCATCCGTCCGGTCAAGCTATTGACCTTAAACAAGCGCTGGGTGGGAGGCAACCCACCATTAGGTACTAGTGTTTTTCTCTTTCATTTTTGGTGTTTTTGTTAGGATTTTACGTTTGTTTTTGTTTCTGGTGAGTTTATGTTTGCAGGTCTCGGTTAAATCGCAGTGCAGCGATCGATGCACTTCTGTATCGATCGTCACAACACGAAAGGAATCGCATTGCAGCGATCGTTGCGGTCCTGAGCAACGATCGACTATACACGAAAATCGCCAAGTAACGGTCGATGCACTTAGTGCAACGGTCGATGCTGAGCGACGGAGGTAACCCGACAGACATAATTCCACCTTTTCAATTTTTATTTTCTTTTTTACCGATCCTTCGCTGGACACTACTGGGGACAGTGTGTCTTAAGTGTGGGGGAGGTGCTACTGACTTATATCTTTCTGTTTTCTTAAGAGTCAGTCCGTTTTTTCAAAATTTTTGTTTTATTGAGTCAAAATTGTTTAAGTAAGAAACTATGATTTTCTGAGAAGATTTACAAGACTTGCAGGAACTTAAGTAACCATTGGGATGAAGTTGCAGGGTCTATCTATGACTGTTAGAAAACCCCATCACAGATCAACCTACTGGGAACACCCACATCACTTCAGGTATCAGAGGATCTTTTACTGACTTCACCCTTAATACTGACTTAGATTTCTCACCTAAGGGCTTGGTATGCTTTATGTCGGATTCCCTGTTAGTTCTGACACAGCCTGTAAACTTGTCCTATTTAGTCCCCTTCTCCCCTTCTGTAAAGTAAAAAAAAAAAAAAATAATAAACTGAGGATGAGTTAGTAACTCCGAAGTGGTCATGAGAATAGTAGCAAACACTATTATCTCTCATGTGATCCATGGAATGTGTCCGAAGTATACCCCATAACGGGAAGAACACTGATAAAAAAAATAAAATGATACCCAGTGGGGAAAAATCAGTTGTTAAAGAAGGGAAAGAGAAGAAAGGGACTAGAGAAAGATAGTATGGTGGTCTAGAGCTGATAAGGTAAGAATCCATGTGCCTTTAGATCGATACTCCTTAGGTGAGACCGCACTTAAATACTTGCAGAAGTCAGTAGGGTGAATTTGAATGCTTGAATGTGATTGTGGAGTTTACCTAGGACAGTTGCTAAGTGTGGGGGAAGTACATGTTGGTCTTGATATCCTGTGATTGATTCTTTCAGTGGTTTACTAAGCGGAATCTGAGTATTGTAGCTTCTAGGATGAAATGAGTTTCTGAAGAGTTTTCAAACCTCTTCACCATGTTTTAGTTCTCTGTTTTGCTTGAGGGCAAGCAAAGGCTAAGTGTGGGGGAGTTGATATATCATGGTTTTTACTAGTTTTAGACCATGATATAAGTGTGTTTTTAGTGTCTTTTGTGTTCTTTTAGGGTCTTTTACAGGTATAATCAGGTTTGGAGCTGAATTGGAGATAATGGAGCATTCTGGAGATTTTTGGAGTGTTTGGCCGAGAGATAGAATTCACTGTCCGAAACAGAGGAAGGTGTCGATCGTTGCACTCTAGCATCGATCGATGCACCAGCGAGATGGGCCAAAAACTCGGCGGTTTAGAAGAGTGAAGAATTTGCACTTTGATCCAGAAGTTCCTGATATTTACAAAGAAGCCCTTGGCCGAGATTATGCCTATATAATAGAGTTTTTAGTGTTTTTATTAGATACGCTTTATACTTTTTACATTACGCAATTCATAATTAAGAGCAGAGGATTTTAGAGCTTTTGGGGCTGATCTGAACCTGTTACATCATCTGTATTTGGAGAAGATTTCGAACCCCTTTTACTCTTATTCTCTTATGCAATTTATTCATTCTATGATTATGTTTTCATTATCTATGTCTGAGTAGATCCATAGTTAGGTTTAGGGTTTCTCACATAGGATTTCATGACTTGCTAGACTTGTTCAAATTCAGTTAAGGATTCATAACTATATCTGTTCTTCAATTTAATTGTGCTTAAAGCTAGTTCTAACCTGATCAATTAGAATCTAGATCTTAGGTTGCTAAATACGTCACGGAAGTGGGGTTTAGGAATCTGAACTAATTAAATTGGGCAATTAAACTTTGCGCAAATGGAAGTTTGGTTTAGGATAATTGTGAACATATCAAACTTGGACTTATTGCTGGTTTAATCTGTTAGTTCTCGCAAACGAAAGTTTGGTTTGCTGCACTTAGACTTAGAGAATTATCGCAAAGGAATTTGGTTAATTCTATATCTGTGTTTTGAGTTCTAGAACCGTTCTTAATTAGATCCTTGCTGAATGAACTGTCTGCTTGTCTGATTTCCTGAGAATACCCTAGGCTTGACGCTTTTAATTACTTGCTTCACAACCGTTAATCTCTGCTACTGATTTACTTTCTCGCACCGCAATTTATTTCATTCACTACTTGCTTATTTCTAGTATTTATTCCTACAGTTTGATTCTCTTGAGACCGAGTGTCCCTGTGGATTCGATAACCCTATATACTACTTTGACATTGCTGTTCACTTGCAGTTTAGTATAGGGAAAACTTAGAACCTATCATAGAGCTAGGCATTCCAATAAAATAAAGAGCTTCAATATGTCTGAAGAGAGAGCTTGTTGGAGGAGACACAACATAGCCCATGCCTCGGCTGCAAGAGCCGAAGGAACAAAAGATCTACTAGCAGAGAATTCCGGCGAGAGATAGTTCGGAAGATCATCCGTGAAATCACGGTAGAACCAGCCAAAGCCACAAGAGAGAGAAGCTGGGTTCCAAGCCGCATCAGCCCATGCAATTACACAACTGTCTGGTGGTAGAGGGTGTGATTGGCTTGGATTAAAAGGTTTGATGAGTTCATGTTGCGCTTTGCTCCAAAGCTTAGCTTCTAGGATCTTTGTATTCATTATATCCGCTTCCGTGTAGGTTTTGTCTTCAAAAATCAATTTGTTCCAGGAAGTCCAGATATACCAGCAGATCCAAGGGTAAAGAGGTTCCATTAAGTGAGTAGGGGAAAGGTTCTTACATGTGTGATGATTGAAGAAAAGCACTGATTGATTGATCTCGTTGAGGAGGGAGATTCTGGATTGGGGCAACTTCCCACGTGCTCTGAACAAAAGAACATTCAAAGAAGACATGTTCTATGGTTTCCAGGAGGCCACATCTTTTACAACCTGCATATATATCCATGCCTCGCCTTCGGAGTTGGTGACCACTAGTAATACTCCTAACATTAGTTTCCTGATAAATGTGACAATTTTTGGAGCCTCTTTGATATTCCATATGCATTTTTGCTAGTTTAGGGATGAGTCTAAAGATCTGTTAGTTTTCATCATTCTGGTACCATAGCCTGAGCGAGTAGAGTAATTAACATTATTAACTCGGAGCCAAGCTAAGCTGTCTACTCTGTTGGGGAAGGGGGTGGAGTTGCAGGATAAAGGCTTCATAGGCCGATAATATAGAGCGGATTGCTTCGAGGTTCCACTGGTTCCAAGAAGGGTCTGCGAGATCTGAAACTTTACAAGAGGTAAATTCAGGGTGAGGAGGTCCCATTGGAACGAGTGGTTGGGATGTTGAAATCCATGGTTCTGTCCAAATATTAATGCTGGAGCCGTTCCCTATTAGCCATCCTACTCCATCCATGAGCACTTTTCGACCAGCCAGAATGCTCTGCCACCCATAGGAAGATTTAGATGTTTTTTTTTGCTTGTAAGAATGATGATGTTGAGCAATAATTCTCTAGCAGAACACGAGACATCAGTGATTCAGGGTACTTTATAAGTCTCCATCCTACTTTTGCCAGCAGAGAATCATTGAAGGTTTTCACATGAACCCTAATCCTCCGCCGTTTTTGGGCAGCGTTAGCTTGGACCAGGCTACCAAAGCAATTTTGTGTACATCAGGGCTTGAGTCCTACCAAAACCTGGTGAATATAGACTGGAGGGTTTCACACAGGGATATAGGTAGTTTAAAGCAAGATGAAGTGAAAGATGACATAGTTGTTAAGACTGATTTTAACATGATGATTTTTAAGAACTTTGTAGTCCAGCTTTGCAATTTCTGCATGACTTTGTCTACTGAGCCAGCAAAAATATATTTTCTCTTGCCGTCAATTTCTCCGGGAGGCCAAAGTATTTACCTGAACCTCCTTCTCTTGTTATCTGTAGGATTCACTTAGCCTGCCTTTTTTGTCTTCTTGGTGCTTTAGCCGAAAAGGTAATCGAGGATTTACTCAGGTTTATACATTGGCCATAGGAGTTTTCATAGATGGCTAGGATCATTTTGAGACTAGAGCAGCTTCTAAGGTCTGTAGCATTAAAAACATAGAATCATCTGCAAATAGCAGATAATTTATTTTAGGACATCCTCTAGCCACACTTATGCTCTTGAAGGAACCTGAAAATTGCGCCTGGAGGCAGAGACCGGTTAAAACATATATACACAGGATAAAGAGATAGGGGGAAAGAGGATCTCCCTGCCTTAATCCTCTAGATGGGATGACCTTCCCCTGAGCAGCCCCATTGATCAGAAACGAATAGGTTACATAAGTCACACACTCAAGAATCCAGCAAATCCAAGTGTCATGGAAGCCAAGGCTTTGAAGGACAGCTTTTAGGAAGTTCAACTCTATGCGGTCGTAGGCTTTACTCATGTTAGTTTTAATTGCCATGTAGCCTTTAGTTTGAGCTTGAGAGTGCTTTAGATAATGGAGGGTTTAATGGGTGATGAGTATGTTATCAGTAACATATTTTTTAAGAACAAAGGCAGATTGGTATCAGAGATAAGCTGAGGGAGGAATTTCTGAAGTCTCCTAGTAAGGATTTTAGCCACAATTTTATAGGAAATGTTACAAAGAGCAATAGGACTATACTCTGAAACCTTATGGGCGTTGGTAATCTTGGCTACAATCTTGTTTATAAGCCTGATATGAGTTTCATTTGCCTTTGCAGGAAATGTTTTTGAGGTGAAGAAAAGTTGAGTTTCGTCCACTATGTCTTGACCAATGATACCCCAAAAGGATTGGTAGAAACCCGCTGTAAAACCATCCGGTCCAAGGGTTTTAGCGTGGTAAATTGAAAAGACCATCCTTTATTTCCTTAGCATCTGTGATGCTGATCAGGGACTTGTTCATCTCCGGGGTGACTTTATGAGTGATGACCTCTTTTACCATTAGAAAATCAGAGTTGCCATTCGTGGTAAAGATATCCTGAAAGTATTCTGATATGATTCTTAAAAATTTTTTTTCCTCATAATGGACTATCTCTTGTGTATCTTCTAAAACTGTGAATCTATTTTGCAGGCGCCGGTTTTTAGTTGCTGCATGGAAGAAGGGCGTGTTCCTGTCACCACTGTGGAGCCAATTAATATGGATTTTCTGTTTTCAGAACTATTCCTCAGCCTTGTAGAGATAATTCAGCTTAGAGGTGAGGGAGGTTATTGCTGCATTATCTGGAGCATCGCTTGAGAGGGCAGATTCCAGATTATCTATTAGTGATGGTTCTCCGAGCCAATTCTACCGTATTCAGAATCCTCGCGAGTTCCAGATAGCCTAGGATCTAGGGTCTAGTTAATTGAATCATGGATAGATCTAGCGTTTACCTTGTTCTGGCAGCGGAATAGGGTCAGGCAAACGAGATTTCTGGAGCGCCTCAGATGCTGCGCCTCTACTGATAGTCCACACGCACACAAGCTGGAATCTGCCGGGATGCTAGTACCGGGGCTCAGATCTCCTGGGAACTCAGTTTCTTGAGGTTTCTGTGTTTTCTCTCTGAAAACACTTTGGGCGGCGCTAACGATCAACTCAACTGTCGAGTCAATAAAACATGTTTATATATATTGACCTCGAAGTGAACCGAAACATTTGTCTCGGTTTCGCCCTTGTGTCGATCGACACACTTAGTGGTGTCGATCGACACACGTCTTGTATCGACCGACGCACTTAACAGTGTCGATCGACACACCTCATCAAACTATATTCGATGTGTATCCAATACACATCGACCAGATCATATGCCAATGATCAATCCCATATGGACTATGTCCAACTTGTTTAGGTGTGTGACCCTGTAGGTTCACACGATACTGGAAATGAGTTACAACTCATTTGTCATAAGCGGTTTCTAGAAAAACATTATGATTACCCAATATCACATGAATTGTCCGATCTCGACAATACAACTATCTCTAGAGTGAGTACAATGTGATTTCAGGACATAATCCCAACAATCTCCCACTTGTACTGGAATCACCTATTCCTACAATCCCTTCGTCTCTATATCTCGATATGGCATAAGGCAAGAGACTGTGTCATCCTTATTATAGCCAACATCATGTTCTTCGAATTCCTGACCTATACTGATAAAACAAACGACTGACAATCACCTCGTTTGAGCACGGCCATGCATTTTCTCAGTATCAAAATCTTCGATGGGCCCTGAGATATTTATCTCCCGTTATCCAGGAGGGACAAATCCCATCTTGTTCCATCCCTGTTTCTACACATACTTCATGATACGCCTAAGCAATGCCGTTATAGCCGCCAGTTACGGAACGACGTTTGACAATGTCAAAATGCACCAATTCATATGCTAGAAAGCATGATGAACTCAGGTCTAAGGACTATACTCTATAGTCGTAATGAGAACTTCCCATGACACTGATATAACTATCCTGTGGAGTTCTCATTAGCGGGTCATGTCCGATCATATGTTCACCAACATATATCTATGTGACTGACTGTGATAATCATATCATTGACTCCATGAAACTTAGTCCAACAGTCACCTCACATGCTAGTCTCGCGCGGTTATTGGTGTCCCACTTCAATAACCTTGACTAGGGACAATCATAATTTATGTCATTTTTACTTATAGGGTTTTATGATCAAGTCCTCAACTTGATGACCTATAAGATGAACATAAAATACTCCGGGACCATTATTTAATCATCCGATGATTAAATAACACGGATGTCAGTTTTAACTTACATAAACACTACCATAGCATGTCTATGAAAAGTTTACAACATAACTAAAATTACTCCCACTAGAATCAAGATTATCTCTTCAGATATCTTATACCTACAGCAACAGAATAAATCTGGTGCTTAGGTTGTGGGAGAGTCTGCGGTGTTTTGTTTGAAACAAGTCCAACAAACCACACCGCCATTCAGATAAAAGCACTGTTCTACGGTCCACTGCTTGGAGCCTTTCCAACAGATAGCACCGCTATTCAGACAAAGAGACATAACCAGGTGGGAACCGGGAATCGTCTTTGTCCGCCTAACTACTTTCAACTGGTTCGTCACTTCCTCAGTTCACCACGAAACTATCCTTAGAATTCCTCAAACACTTGGGATATTTCTGGTAATCGATCAGTGACTATTACCGGAACATATTGGTATTTTCTCGTCATGCTCTATGCATAAGCTGCATCTAGACG
Organism: Orychophragmus violaceus; assembly: GCA_030180135.1. Taxonomy (NCBI): domain Eukaryota; kingdom Viridiplantae; phylum Streptophyta; class Magnoliopsida; order Brassicales; family Brassicaceae; genus Orychophragmus; species Orychophragmus violaceus. The sequence goes on along the minus strand of CM058239.1, from coordinate 17,474,560 downwards.
AGCGCAAAATACGGAATTCATGATGGATTCTATTGCAGCAGCATTAGCAATCACACTCATTAATAATAGCTCAGCTAGTGTTCAAAACACTTCATCTTGCTAATATTGTTACTAGCTCAGCCAGTGTCTAAGACACTGCATCTCGCTTAGATTATTGCCATAAGACCTTTGGTATGAAGCCATTCTTGGAATCATGCATATTGGAACTGTCCAGTACCTTATCAACATAAGGATTTTTGACACGATCCAATTAGCCTTTCTGATCCATTCCAATGGATCATTATTCCAAGAACTTTCACGGCCTTCTCCCATGTCAATTGTTAAATTTGACTTCCGACCCAAATCTTGATAAGACTTTGGCGTCGGAACGTCGTTTATGAGATTAAATACATTACGTACATACGGTGTGAGACTTGCAATTACGCTCCCACTAGTCCTTTTGTAAACGCATGGTTTCATTTCTTTCTGATCAAGTCAAAACCTTTGACCACATTATCAGAATGTTGATTCCAACTCCAAGATATTTGCTTCAATCCAGAAATGGATCGGTAAAGCTAACATGCATACCCAGCCAATTTTCGGAGTTGGGGCTCACCATCGCTTCTTTGAATTTCGCATGCTCGTCACTTTTAATGATCAATAGATCACGACAATTGGTTACGAGAAATCACTCTCGAGTTAGTGACGGATCCTTTCGGATCTGCGAATTTCAGGCTCCACAGGTGTAGATCCTACAGCACTTTGTTGATCTCACCGTTGCTCTCCCTCAACAGGTTGAGCAGCCTCCTGTGTTTATCGAATTTCTTCGATGTGCACTTTTACTCCCACTGTTCCTTTTGAAAGTACGATCTTTCTTAAAAGACACAGTTCCGAACAACAATACTTTGTCCTCGGATTGGTTGCAAAAGTAGCAAGCCTTGGTTTCCTTAGGAAAACCAGCGAGGTAGAACTTATCAGATATGGGTTCAAGTTTGTTTGTTGACTACTGTCTTACACAAACCTTGCAATCCCAATTAATCAGAAAAACAAATTTGGAAATCACCCAGTCCACATCCAATGTGGTGTTTTTCACTGATTCTGATAGAAACTTATTTAGCGTAAACATAGACATTTTAGAACGTATTCTTAAATGATTATGGAAAATTCCTGTGACTCATCATTAATCGGAGCATATCTAATAAGATCCGATTCATTCTGTCAGATGATCACCCAATTCTTGACTCAAGTATTTTCCTCCGCGATTCAATCGAGGATCTCAATACTTCTGTCAAATTGGTTCTACACTTCATCTTGGAACTCCTCAAGGGATTCATGCTCGTGTCTCATCAAATGAACACAACCATACTTATTGATGCCATCAATAAAGTAATGAAGTACAGAAGATTTCCTTTGGTACCAATGCTCATCGGGCCGCATACATCAGTATGTGTAAGGCCCAATGAGCCTCTGGCCCGTTTCTTTTAGCTCTGCTAAAAGGGCCTTAGTCATTAGGGTCCAGTGAGCAGAATTCATATCTCAAATGATTTATAATCGAATGAGTCCAAAACTATGGAACTTCTGAGTCCGCTTCACTCTGTATGGTCAAACGACTATGCAAAGGAAAAGTCGAGTTCAAGTCATCAGACTTAAACTTTTAGTATTTGTGTTATATTCTAACTTTCGCTGGTTTAAGATATAAAACCCATTCCAAACGGGGTGCTACCATAGAATATTTCATTAAGATCTAAAGAACAAAACTTGTCTTTTATCAAAATGAAAAACATCCAAATTCTTACAAGAAAATGAAAGACATTTCTGCACAAGGCAGATACATAGTAGCAATTACTTAATTTCTAAAACCAAGTATGAAAGGCTCCTACAAGTGGAGAATCTCTACGGCACATGCAGCAACCATTGCTTCATACCAAACACGCAGTTCCACTTGCCCTTTCTTCAACGTTCTACTGTCGTTTAGGTTCTGCATATTTCAAAAAATATCAGTACCACAACTAGTATTCAATACTTACGTAGAACTTGAATTAATAACACAATACCTGAAGAAGAAGTACCATACATCTCCTTCATCTCTTGTGAATCTTCCAAGAATTTAATGCAATCTCTCTTCCAATGCCCTGACTCATCGCAGTAGAAGCATTTTCTAACACCAGACGGGCCTGACTTGGGCTTATAAGAGGACACATGCTTATCCTGATTCCAAATCTTGACGGCCCTGCCTCTACCCTTGCCAACACAAGATTTCTCAAATCTTTTACCCTTTATGATGTCTTGCTTTGCTGTTTTGAGCATGCCATGCAGCTCAGTCAACGTCTTCGTCAAGTTATTCTTGATATAGCTTTTGACAAACTTATCATAACTAGACGGCAGTGACTGCAGAATGATGTCAGTGGCCAACTTTAAGCTGACAGGACATTCCAGTTTCCCCAGGTTATCAACGTAACCCATCAGTTTAATGACATGAGGACTTACTGGAGCATCCTCTGGTAGCTTGCACCCAGTGAGAGACTTCACCATCTGGAATCTCTCAACTCGTGTCAGATCCTGAAACTTCAGTTTCAGGCTGGTGATCATCTCTATTGGCGACTCCATGTTCTCGTATTGACTCTTCAAGTCCGAGTTCATGGTAGCCAACATCAGACCACGCACATCTACCACATCAATATAATGCTTATTCCAAGCATTATATGCTGCATGCGAGCGATTGGTCTCAAGCCTTTCTGGAAGAGCCTTTTCAAGGACATAGTCCTTGCTCTCCTGCTTGAGAATGAATCTCAGATTCCGATACCAATCCAGGAAGTTGGATCCATTTAACTTGTCCTTCTCAAGGACGGATCGCAACGAGAAAGTAGTCATAGACATAAGCTGAAATCCAAGAAAAACAAAGATTTAGTTATGTATATGATGAAATCTTATCTAATAAGAAAACTCGCATTATATTCAAACAATGTTTCCTCTATGAATATAATGATCCAAGATCCATACTTCACTAAAATCTGAGTGGGCGACTCGCCATCACCCAAACTTTAGTTATCTAGGTAAGCAAATCATTGCTAATTGTACCCAGTACAACTCTTGGTTGTGGATGAGACAAACTATGTCTAATCCACTCTAATGTCTCTGGGCCCAGAACTTCTGATAGCCCAGTCAAGTAAACCAATATTTTAGTCTTGTGATCATTGACAGTCGCACTGCAAGTCTATCAATGATCACCTGCCTTACTCATGTAGCAGTGGATACCAAGGACTCCAAGACTATCCAACAAACGAAACAAGTCTTGACAGTAGACAAGATTGGGCAAGACATCAAGGTTACTTGATATTTAGTTGAGGAAACTAAAACCCAAAAAGTTTAGCAAATCAATTTCTTAGGTCATGTAATTGTTGATGTTTAGCACTGCATATCCATCAACATAACTACCTGCCTTACTCACGTAATTGTGGACACCAAGCTCTTGGCTAGACCATCACACAACGAAATGAGTCTTGACAGTTGACCATATTGAAGCTAAGCTTTGATGAAGGTTTTGGTCGAGTTTGGTTTCTGCAAATTCAAGGTTCAATAACCAGAATTTCGAGCACTGTATCGATCGACGCAGACTTTATCTGTCGATCGACACCACCAAACAAAACCGGACTTCAATAACCAGTTAATCCAATTAACCTGGTTCATCGAACCGGTCACGTCGATCGACACAACCCGTGTGTGACGGTCGACATAGACCTTAACCGAAGATAGTTTTGATAACCGGTTCAATCCAATTGAATCGACTTATCAGATCAAACTGATCTTAACCAATCGGTTTATATTAATTGGGATAATCAGTTCAATCCAATTGAACCAATTCATCCAATTTAAACTGATTCAAACCATCGGTTTATGCTAATTGAGATAATCAGTTCAATCCAATTGAACCGATTCATCCAATTTAAACCGATCTTTTCGGACTTAACTAAGCATGATAACCGGTCCAATCCAATTGAACCAATTAACCATTCGCTAAGTATGTGTCGACCGACACTAACCTGTGTCGATCGACACAGTCGACTTTCGGTTTTTCTTCGCGAAAAAACCCTAGCCGCCGAATCTGTCGATTTCGCTGTTCTGTGTCGACCGACACACCTAGTGTGTCGATCGACACTGTGCAAAAACACAGAATCGGAGATCGATCAGATCGATCTCACCTGTTCTAACTCAAACAACCTAGCTTGCGAATTTAACTCATCAAATTCAATCAACAGGTGCGATTCAATGGAAAACCCTAAGGCTCTGATACCACTGATGGTTCTCCGAGCCAATTCTACCGTATTCAGAATCCTCGCGAGTTCCAGATAGCCTAGGATCTAGGGTCTAGTTAATTGAATCATGGATAGATCTAGCGTTTACCTTGTTCTGGCAGCGGAATAGGGTCAGGCAAACGAGATCTCTGGAGCGCCTCAGATGCTGCGCCTCTACTGATAGTCCACATGCACACAAGCTGGAATCTGCCGGGATGCTAGTACCGGGGCTCAGATCTCCTGGGAACTCAGTTTCTTGAGGTTTCTGTGTTTTCTCTCTCTGAAAACACTATGGGCGGCGCTAACGATCAACTCAACTGTCGAGTCAATAAAACATGTTTATATATATTGACCTCGAAGTGAACCAAAACATTTGTCTCGGTTTCGCCCTTGTGTCGATCGACACACTTAGTGGTGTCGATCGACACACGTCTTGTATCGACCGACGCACTTAACAGTGTCGATCGACACACCTCATCAAACTATATTCGATGTGTATCCAATACACATCGACCAGATCATATGCCAATGATCAATCCCATATGGACTATGTCCAACTTGTTTAGGTGTGTGACCCTGTAGGTTCATACGATACTGGAAATGAGTTACAACTCATTTTTCATAAGCGGTTTCTAGCAAAACATTATGATTACCCAGTATCACATGAATTGTCCGATCTCGACAATACAACTATCTCTAGAGTGAGTACAATGTGACTTCAGGACATAATCCCAACAATTAGCTCTTTGATCTTTTTTGCACTGTTCTGAGAATGGTCTTTAGTTCATTTGATAATCTCTGTCATGCATATGTTGATCTTTGTTAGCACTGAGTTTATTCCCTCCTCCGTCCAGGTTGTATCTATCTGATGGTAGATTTCCTGTTTATGTCTTAGCCTGTTACCAAATCTGAACAACCCTCGTTTTTTAACTCTTGATTCGTCCAAGTGATATATCATGGTTTTTACCCACTTTATACCATGATATAGTTGTGTTTTTAGAGTCTTTTGTATTAGTTTAGAGTCTTTTTCAGGTTAAATCAGGTTTGGAGCTAATTGGAGATATATGGAGCATTTTGGGCATTTTGGGACGTTTTGGCCGAGAGCTTTATTCACTGTTCGAATATTTGATGTTGCATCGATCGACACGCATTGTGCATCGGTCGATGCAGTCGCGAGATGGGCCGTACGCGTCGGCGTAACAAGTATTGAAGATTTGCAAAGAAGCCCAAGATACTTTCAATATTTACACAGAAGCCCCAGCCGAGATTATGCCTATATATACTAGTTTTTGGTGTTTAATTTAGATACGCTTTGATACTTAGAGCTAAGAGATTTTTAGAGCTTTTGGGGCTGATCTATTTTCCTTGTATTGATTTATTTTGGAGAAGATTTCGAACCCCTTTGATATTTTAATTTCTTATATGCAATCTATTTATTCTATGATTATGTTTTCATCAATCATGTCTGAGTAGATCCATAGTTGAGTTTAGGGTTTCTCACTAGGGTTTGATGACTTGCTAGACTTGTTTAATTCAGTTAGGATTCATATGATTAGAATGTTCTTCAAACTAAATTGTGCTTAAAGCTAGTTCTAACCTGATCAATTAGAATCTAGATCCTAGGTTACTAAATACGTCACGAGAGTGGGGTTTAGGAATCTGAACTATTTAGGTTGAGCAATTGAATTATTCGCAAAGAGATTTGGTTTAGTTTAATTGTGAACATATCGAACTTGAACTTAATGCTAGTTTAATTTGTTAGTAATTGCAAAGAGATTTGGATTACTGCACTTAGACTTAGAGAGTTTTCGCAAAGAGATTTGGTTAATTCTATTTCCGTGATTTGAGTTCTAGAACTGAGTTTAATTTGATCCTGACTGATTAACTTGTCCGCTTGTCTGATTTCCTGAGAATACCCTAGGCTTGACGCTTTTAGTTTATTGCTTACAAACCGATTTCCTGCTACTGTTTACTTTCTTGCACCGCAATTTATTACAATCACTACTTGCTTATTTCTAGTATTAATTCCTACGGTTTGATTCTCTTGAGACCAAGTGTCCCTGTGGATTCGATAACCCTATATACTACATTGACTATACTGTGCACTTGCAGTTTAGAATAGGGATTAAAACTTCGACCTATCAAGTTTTTGGCGCCGTTGCCGGGGACTCTTTGAGTCTTCGATAGGACCGAACTTAAGGTTTTACTAGAAATTTTTCGTTTTTGTTTTTGCTTTTCGTTTTTGTTTTATTTTGATTTTACTGATTCTTTTCTCTGATTCTTTCTGTCGCAGGTACCGAAATCGCCTTGCGTCGACCGTTGCACATCTTGCGTCGATCGACACTAAGCGATTCTGAGATTGAACCGATCGTTGCACTGATAGCATCGATCGTTGCTGGACGATTACAGACAGTTTATGCCAACGCAGAACACTAGAAGTAATCCGAACTCGAGCTTGGTTAATCTCAATCTAGAGGAACTTGGACGTCTAGGAAGGACAATCAGAAGAGAAAAGAGAGAGAGAATGGTACGAGAACGCTTGATCTTGATACCATATGCTAATGGAACCCTGAGGGATCCAGAGAACAATCCTTACAATGCTGCTGGGCATAGGATTGATGCTGAGGGACAAGTGATCCCTGATGAAGCTGAGCTACTGGGCCAGATGGTTGCCCGTGAAAGGACATTAGCTGATTACAACAGACCTGACGAGTTTCATGCGAACTGAGCAGCTTTAGTGCTTCCTGCCTTTGAGAGGAACGACTTTGAGGTAAAGACTATCTACTACCAACTGATGAGGCAGATTGCTTTTCATGGTCTTCAATCAGAGCAGCCTATGGATCACATAGATAAGTTTGAGGACATAGTTACTGGTATGAAATACGATGGAGTTTGCCAGGACTATCTGTTCCTTAAGCTATTTCCGCACAGTCTTGCTGGAGACGCTAGTGCATGGCTGAGACAACTGGCACCTGGTCAGTATATTACTTGGGCAGCCTTAAAGAGTGAGTTCCTGCGTCATTTCTATGACAATGCGCGTTCAGACCAATCTAGACAGGACATACTTACTTTCTCCCAAGGAGTTGTGGAGCCTTTAAAGACTGCTTGGATGAGATTTAAGCAGTATCAGCGTGACTGTCCGCACCATGGATTCACTGAAGTTCAGCTGATAGGTATCTTCTTCAGAGGAATAGATCTTCCGTATCAGCAGGCGCTGGATAACTCTAGTGATGCCAACTTCAACACCAGGACTCCTACACAAGCTAAGCAGTTGATCGAGAATTTGATTAGCAGCAACAGTTGCAAGACCATGGATGATAGGAGGAAGAAATCTGGTGGAAGTATTGATAACTCAGAGATGGCTGAATTGAGGTCCAGAATGGATAAAATCTGCACTCTTCTAGGAGAGAAGAAAGCTGTCCACTTTTCTCAAGAAGTAGAAGTAATTCAGACTGAGGAGGACACTCAGGAAGAGGATGTGAATTACATCGGAGGATCTGGTTTCCAAGGAAACAGATTTGGATATCAATCTGGGAACAGATTTTCCGGTGGAGGACAGAAAACTGCCTACACGGGCAATCAGAACTCTTCAGGCTATGGACAGAACAGCAACTTTCAGAAGCCTTATGGACAGAATGCTCAAAGGACCTACGGGTCTTCATCTTATCAAACACCTACTACACCTACTGCTTTCGAGACTAAGATGGAGACAATGATGGAACAGTTGCTGGAAAGCCAAATCAAGACTTCTGTGGACTGCAACAAGAAGATTGATGCTATGTATGGAGATCTCAATGGGAAGATTGAGTCTATGAACACTCACATGAAGCAACTGGACACTCAGGTTAATCAGATTTCAGGTACTATGAAAGGAAAAGGACCTGCAGATACTCATATTAAAGCCTGGTCTGTACTCGTTAATGATGGATCTCATCTGGGCGAGAAGTTTGAGCTAAGCACAGCTGAGTTGGTTGATGAAGCAGAATTTTCGGATTTGAGTGAAGAACTCACGGGTGGAATCCGCGACGATCGCATTGCAACGATCGACACACACCTTGTGTCGGTCGATGCAGGACGTGAACAGACAGTGTTGCCGGACGATTATGAGACTGATGCAGAACTGGCCCGCCTATTCCCTGATGTATCTGAAATCACTCAGGAGGAGATTTATGCACAAGCCATTAGGCAATATCCCAAGGTATCTGAGGTAATTAAACAGGAGATAGAGGAGCTGAAGAAACTGGAGAAGAGTGGTGAAGACTTGGAAGAAATTCCACCGCCTGATGATCCACCTTATCATCCCTGTGTGCAGAGGTATTTGAACAAGATGCTACCATTGGATGATGACCTGAAAGAATGGGTGATTGTAGTTCCCCAACACATTAGTGAAGTGCTACTGAACAAGATCCCAAAGAAGTTACCTGACCCTGGAGTCTTTATACTTGATTGCTCCATCTTCGAGAATAGCTTTAGACGCTCTCTTTGTGATTTAGGAGCTGCTGGAAGTATGATGCCTTATTCTGTGGCAGAGAAGCTGGGGGTGCTGAATTTTTCTCCTACTAGAACCCGTCTTATCCTAGCTGATCAGTCTATACGAGTTCCAGAAGGAGTTTTAGAAGACATACCAGTGAGAGTTGGAAACTACTTGGTTCCAACAGACTTCCTTGTGCTGAAATATGATTGCGATCCGGATGAAGCACTGCTACTTGGAAGACCATTCTTGGCTACAGCAGGAGCTGTGATAGATGTCAGACAAAGTCTAATAGACCTCCACCTGGGAGATGAGACGCTGCGATATGACATGGAGAAGCTGCGGAAACCACTGATAGACGGGCAGACCTTCACGATCCTGGAAGCAGAAGATGAGCAGCCAGATGGGCCTGTGATACTAGATCCTGGAGCACAATCTACACCTGTTTTTCTTGGACTGAAGCATTCAGCAACAGCCTACACTCCACCATGGATGAGGAGACTTGAACAGAGACAGAAAAAGTCTCTGTCAGGATCTCTAAGTGCCTGAAAGATCTTGTGCGTCCGGTCAAGCTAATGACCTTAAACAAGCGCTGAGTGGGAGGCAACCCACTGATAGGTTTAGTTGTTTTCTTTCTTATTTTTGGTGTTTTTCTTAGGCTTTCACGTTTTTGTTTTTGTTTTGCTAAGTTACAGGATGCAGAATTCGAACCTGGAGATGTGTGACGATCGATGCATATCTGCACCGGTCGTTGCAAGGAGATTTGACGAAGAAGGGAAATCGCATTGTGACGATCGTTGCTCCTGCGCAACGGTCGTTGCTCGATGGTTCAATTGCAAAATTAAGGTTTGTGCTAAACCGGAAATCGAATTCGATTTACCAAGCATCGATCGTTGCCCCTAAAGCAACGATCGTTGCAACCCACGACCGAGGTAAGTGCCTTAAACCCTTTTCTCTTCTCTTCTCCTCCTCATTTGCTCGCCGTCCGTACAACCGAGAGCTAAACACCTAAATCTCTAAATTCTTCATCAATTTCTGTGATTTCAAGCTTGAATCTTGTTGTTTTAACCCCCTCTAGTTGATTCTATTACCCATTTACAGAGAATCGAAGGTATGACTTCTCATTTTCGCCATTTTTAGAATGGATTTTAGGGTTTATGGAATTTGGGATTTTTGGCTCGAAATTTATGATGCTATGCTAAGATGAACGTGATTTAGGTTGTTTAGCAAGGTACTCTTGATGATTTGAGGCAATGTGGCTTGATTTGAACCAATTTTGATGATTTGTTTGCGGCAAAATCGCCTTGCAACGGTCGTTGCTTTTGAGCAACGGTCGTTGCTTTGCGATTTTGGGAAATGTTCGACGAGGTGAAATCGCCTTGCAACGATCGATGCCTTAGATGCAACGGTCGATGCTTCGCGATTTCACAGAGAGTTGCCGAGACTTATTTGTGTTTCAATTTTGTTTGTTTTGCAGATGGCAACTAATCGACAACCCCGCAAGAAACGAGCCACAGCTTCTACAGCTTCAAGGCAATACATCCCACCACCTGCTTGGTTTAGCAGAGAGTCAGAGCCACCCGCACCATACCAGAGATATGGACCACCAGTTGCTTTACCCTGGCCCAGAGCAGACAAAACGCAAATGCCGACAACCTTAGAATGGCCAGAGGATTCTAAGAAGTTCTTTAAGTCTGATGAGTTCACAGAGCGTCCATTGCTCAACAGTTGGGACGAGTATGACTCGCTTCTCTACAATGGTTGGTGTGGAATGATCTTCAAGCCGACCAAGTTCGCTGACTACTCCACCTGCAAGACTCTAGGGATTGATGAGCAGGTACTCGCTGTATGCAGAGGCATTGGTCTAGGGACAATGCCGATGCGACCTTATGATCTCTACCCGGAGCTGGCCAGACAGTTATTGGCCTCCTGCAGAGTGGTCTACTCGGATCCTGACAACCGGAGTGCTACAGTGGGATCATTTACATTCATGAGCTGGGGAGTCAGGTATCGGATCTCTCTACTTGATCTTTGCAGGATCTACGGATTCCGTACTGAGCCGAGACGCATAGCCATGTCACTTGAGTGGGATCGGGATGAGGCCATACAGTTCTGGAGGACTATTGGCAGTGGTCAATACAACTCTAGGACCACACCAGTTGTGCAGATGAGACATCCGGTGCTGCGATATGTCTCGCGTATCTTGTGCTGGAGCTTGCTTTGCAAGTTTGAGTCCAACAAGATGCGCAAATATGAGATGGAGCTGTTGTTCATGGGCCTGAGAGATCAGTTCAGGAGTTCTGGAGTGAGAGATCCTACTTCGGGTCTCAACTTGGGAGCTATTTTTGCTCAGCATTTGGTTGATCTACAGACGAAGCCTTTCGATGGAGCTGGTACTGAGACGGTTGGGAGTTTGCTTACTCCCATTTTTGAGTATTGCGGGATTCCTCTTCATGGCACGGAGTGTGTTACACTGACCCGACTACTGGGAGGACTGGTATAGAGCTTCCTGCTGCCGGATGGACACAGATTGACACATTAGAGGCTCTGAGATTTCAGCCTCCTGAGTCTGCGCAGCGTGGGATTCCTTCTATGGCTCATCCGCTGGGAGAGCCTTCCTCTCGAGCTTCGACTTCCACTGCCCCTGCGCCTGCCCCTGCCCCGATCGACGATGTGGGTCCATTTCCAGAGCCTGCGATGGCCTACGGTGACTATTCTGATGCAGAGTGGAGAGAGAGATCAGATGGTTTGTTCCGAGTTTTCTGGAACTTCATGCGTACTTGCAGCTGCAAGAGGCCACCACAGATCCATCAGCCCGTACCTGATACGCGTCGTCGACAGCGATCTCCAGAGGACACCGGTGCTGATCCTTATGCCGGTATAGATGATGAGAGCGAGTGAGCGTAGTCTCCATTATCAGTTTATCGGTTCTGTATTTCTGACTTTTTATCTTTTCTTGCACTTTTGTTTTTATTTTTCTTAGGATTTATTATGTTTGATGGTTGTGCATGACTTGATACATTTGTTGTTTCAGTTTTACTCTGTTTCTAGTGTTTTCAGCTTGCAGGGATCGAAATTGAAAACCGCCGAATTAACCTGCTAACTCGCTGACTGTTCGTGACAATCGCATTGCGTCGATCGACACACGTTTGTGTCGATCGTTACAACAGAAATCGCATAGCAACGGTCGGTGCACCTAGTGCAACGATCGATGCCTGACTGCGACAGAGGTAAAACCCGAGAGAACTAACCATTCAACTATTTTAAATTTTTCTTTTCTTTAACCAATCCCTTGCTTGACACTACTGGGGACAGTGTGTCTTAAGTGTGGGGGAGGTTCTACTAATTAGTTTCTTTTGTTTTCTTAGAGTCAGTTAAATTTTTCAAAATTTGTTTTTCGAGTCAAAATTGGTTTAAGTAGGAAACAATGATTTTTGGAGGAGATTAGCAGCATTTGCAGGAACTTAAGTGACCATTGGGATGAAGCTGCAGATCTATCTATGACTATTAGAAAACTCCATCACAGATCAGCCTACTAAGGACACCCATATCACTTCAGGTATCAGAGGATCCTTTACTGACTTCACCTTAATACTGACTTTAATTTTTCTCACCTAAGGGCTTGGTATGCTTTATGTCGGACTCCCTTGTTGGTTCTGACACAGCCAGTAAACCTGTCCTATTTAGTCCCCTTCTCCCCTTCTGTAAAAGTAAAAAAAAAAATAAATAAACTGCGGATGAGTTAGTAACTCCGAAGTGGTCGTGGGAATAGTAGCAAACACTATTATCTCTCATGTGATCCATGGAATGTGTCCAAAGTACACCCCATAACGGGAAGAACACTGATAAAAAAAATAAAATGATACCCAGTGGGGAAAAATCAGTTGTTAAAGAAGGGAAAGAGAAGAAAGGGACTAGAGAAAGATAGTATGGTGGTCTAGAGCTGGCTAGGTAAGAATCCATGTGCCTTTAGATCGATACTCCTTAGGTGAGACCGCACTTAAATACTTGCAGAAGTCAGTAGGGTGAATTTGAATGCTTGAATGTGATTGTGGCGTTTACTTAGGACAGTTGCTAAGTGTGGGGGAAGTACATGTTGGTCTTGATGTCTGTAGATTGATTCTTTCATGTGGATTACTAAGGGGAATCTGAATGCTGCTGCTTCTATGACAAAATGAGTTTCTGAAGAGTTTTCAAACCTCTTCACTGCATTTTAGTTCTCTGTTTTGCTTGAGGGCAAGCAAAGGCTAAGTGTGGGGGAGTTGATATATCATGGTTTTTACCCACTTTATACCATGATATAGTTGTGTTTTTAGAGTCTTTTGTATTAGTTTAGAGTCTTTTTCAGGTTAAATCAGGTTTGGAGCTAATTGGAGATATATGGAGCATTTTGGGCATTTTGGGACGTTTTGGCCGAGAGCTTTATTCACTGTTCGAATATTTGATGTTGCATCGATCGACACGCATTGTGCATCGGTCGATGCAGTCGCGAGATGGGCCGTACGCGTCGGCGTAACAAGTATTGAAGATTTGCAAAGAAGCCCAAGATACTTTCAATATTTACACAGAAGCCCCAGCCGAGATTATGCCTATATATACTAGTTTTTGGTGTTTAATTTAGATACGCTTTGATACTTAGAGCTAAGAGATTTTTAGAGCTTTTGGGGTTGATCTATTTTCCTTGTATTGATTTATTTTGGAGAAGATTTCGAACCCCTTTGATATTTTAATTTCTTATATGCAATCTATTTATTCTATGATTATGTTTTCATCAATCATGTCTGAGTAGATCCATAGTTGAGTTTAGGGTTTCTCACTAGGGTTTGATGACTTGCTAGACTTGTTTAATTCAGTTAGGATTCATATGATTAGAATGTTCTTCAAACTAAATTGTGCTTAAAGCTAGTTCTAACCTGATCAATTAGAATCTAGATCCTAGGTTACTAAATACGTCACGAGAGTGGGGTTTAGGAATCTGAACTATTTAGGTTGAGCAATTGAATTATTCGCAAAGAGATTTGGTTTAGTTTAATTGTGAACATATCGAACTTGAACTTAATGCTAGTTTAATTTGTTAGTAATTGCAAAGAGATTTGGATTACTGCACTTAGACTTAGAGAGTTTTCGCAAAGAGATTTGGTTAATTCTATTTCCGTGATTTGAGTTCTAGAACTGAGTTTAATTTGATCCTGACTGATTAACTTGTCTGCTTGTCTGATTTCCTGAGAATACCCTAGGCTTGACGCTTTTAGTTTATTGCTTACAAACCGATTTCCTGCTACTGTTTACTTTCTTGCACCGCAATTTATTACAATCACTACTTGCTTATTTCTAGTATTAATTCCTACGGTTTGATTCTCTTGAGACCAAGTGTCCCTGTGGATTCGATAACCCTATATACTACATTGACTATACTGTGCACTTGCAGTTTAGAATAGGGATTAAAACTTCGACCTATCACCAAGATTGTGAGGAGTGGGCGGTGATCGGAGCCTTCGAATCTCAGGTATTAGGCTCGTCCCGAAGGGAAGAAATCACTCCAAGCAACATTAGATAGGGACCTATCAAATCTTTCTCTCATGAAGTGAGTATGACTTATCCCTCTCCAAGACATGGAGTTACCTGAATGCTTAACATTCCAGAAACCATTTTGGGAGAGGAAGTTAACGAAGGAAGAAACTGCTCTCTGAGGTCCACCTCTCTTATCCTCATGGTCTAAGATTTCATTAAAATCTTTTGTTAATAACCAAACTCCATCTCTGAGGTCTCCAAAAAGTGAGATATCTGACCAGACTTGTTGCCTTTTTTGAGCAGTAGGATGACCAAACACAAAAGTGATATATGACCATTTACCTTTAAATTTCAGCTTGGCATCAACAAAGTTTGGAGTAGACTGGAGAATTTCCAGAGGGACGTCCTGTTTTCAGCCAATGGCTAGTCCTCCACTAAGCCCTAAGGGAGGTACAGTACATATGTTTGGGTAGTCAAAATATTTTAGTTTCTTGTGGACGTACTCATCTGGTCTCTTTGTTTCAGATAAAAATAGGATATCAGGGAAGATGTCTTTGCGAAATTCCCTGAGTCTTGGAACTGTCAGGTTACTACCCATACCTTGGCAGTTCCAGCTCAAAAGCGCTAAGGAAGCGCAGACTGACGAGTCCGAAAAAACGATTGTGTTTATCTAGATGATTGTCTCAATGGGGGGGGGGGAGCACAAAAGGTAGTGCATTCTGGAGAAATGAAGCTGATGGTGCAAAAGCCTATTGGTGCGGATAAGAACAAAGTTTTTTACACGATGCCGGTTTTGCTAAGACTCCCAATCTCTTCTTAAGGCTAGTACCTTGGAGAGGACTTCTAAGCATTTTTCTTCTTTGAGGAAGCGCCCTTCACTACACGTTTTCTTGATGAGGATTTAGCTTGATGGTTTGAGTGAGGGATTGAGACAGTAATATTCCCAACAGCTGGCTCGAGGCATAAGGAAGCATGGATTCTTGGCTCATCAATTATGACTGCCTGGGGAGAGGGGAGTGAGGCTGTAGCAGGTCGGACTCTTTTACCACTGCTTAAGATGATTTCCTCCTGATTTGGGACATTTTCATATTGGACTTTAATATCTTGCAGTTTTCTTGCACCTGACAAAGTATCATTCCTGACTTGTGAGGTAGATTGGGGAGGATTGGTATGATGGGGAGATATAACAGAATCTTGGATCTGTCTATAGTTTGACTAGTTGGGGTAGTTTATTGGGTTCAAAGGGGAAGAGGGTGGTTTTTGGTAGTTTAGGGGTTGGGTTCAGGGATCATTTCTTTTTGGTAGGGTAGCATAAGGAGAAGATTCACGGTTTCGCTTCTCTGACCACACCTGTCTAGGGGGTTCACGATGGGCACTAGCCGAAGAATGGTAAACTCTATTTGAGTTGGTTGGTAGATAAGGCAACGCCTGGTTTCAAGGGTTCCTGAACCTTGATTGATCTTGAAATTCATAAGGTCTTATATAGTTTCCTGTTTTTGGGGGTAGAGGGGGATTCTTGAAGCTGAGCTGAGAGAAAATGAGGGTTGGTGGTTCCCAGGGGGTCTACTCGAGACTGAGAGTCGATGTTCAGCCTCACGGATGTTGGAGGATTTTTGGTTATGGTAGGAATGCTCACTCTGAGTTTTCTTTGATGGAACTAATAAAGGACAGTCATCATGCTCATGAGAAAGAGAGAAGCAAAGGCTGCAGTGTTTTCTGATTTTCTCATAAATGAAGTCTACAGAGCAAACATCACTAGAGGGTAGCTGGATTTCCATGGACTTTTCTATAGGCTTGAGACCATTTAGAGAGACTCTCACTCTCGACTGGTCAGGGTCATCTTCACAGTAAGTACCGAGCTCATATCCAATGGTTTTTAAGGTCTGGGAAGTCCAGAAATGAAGAGGGATCCGTTTACTTTTTTCCAGAAAATAATGAGGGACGGGAAGGAGTTAGAGATGACTGGTTCTCAGTGTCGAAGGAGTATCATCCAGTATTTGAAGTGATAAGGGCTTTTGTCCAGGACGATTTGGAGATCATCTTCAGATTGGAACTTGAATTGAAAGGTGTTTGGTCCCAGATCTCTACCGGTAATACGACCTTCTAGTCTCCAGAGATGGGGGAAGTAAGATAGCACAACTCACGGGTGTTGTAAAGCGGGGTTGGTGACTCTACCAATGAGAGTGAGGTGGTTTTCTTCAATGATAAGGGTATTGTTTGAGTCTGGAATTCTGACTGGGGCTCTTCAGAAAGGAAAGGTTTTTCAGCCATTTGCCTTTCTCACGGCGCGAGAGTCTGTGAGCCATACTGGGAGCAGACCAAGAACCAGGTGGAGTAAAATAAGAAAGATGAAGCTCTAGCTGGGACTTTGAGGTGGCAGGTACAGAGGAAACACGACCCAACTGAGTGCTAAAATTTGAGAAAAGAGAGAATTGTTTACCGGCGGGATGAGTAAATCGGAGAGAAGCATATATCGGAGATAAGTTTCTAAAGAGGTATCGTTATCAAGGAGGGTAGACAATTTGAATTTCTTCCTCTTTAGTGAAAGCTGAAAGACAGACGTTAGGTAAGGAGCAGTTCTAGAGGGTTTTAGAGTCAGCATCCATTTTTGGAAAGTATTGGATAATGGGGAACATTGGGTTTGGTAATTGGGAAAGGAAAGTCAACTTTCCGGGTTCTGTGCCACGGAGCAAAACTTCTCTCTAAAAAACTTCCCTCTAAATTGTGTTAGATTATCTTTGTCTAAACTTTCGATGTAAAACTTTGATTGTTAATCACAATAAAGCCTCCCTTCAAACCAAAGATCAGATAAACCGTTCCATCTTGCACCACCGTATTCAAGAACGGAACCCGCTCTAACCTTCTGCATTACCAAGAAGACTTTCGATATAAGACTGACACTTTTTACTTGCGAGGTCACCATAGAAGTTCTCTATCGCACAATGCACATGCAAGCCAATTCACTTCACCATGTCCATTTTTGAAAACTTGGTTCTAATACCAATTTGTTCGACTTTTCCAATCCGTATCCAACTTTTCATTAGTATAATATTATTCGTTTTGAACCAAATAATGCAAATTATGTACAGATTTATTTGTGGGCTTCTTCTCAAATGGTCTTACACTAATTGGAATTTATATATTAGACTATTTTTATCTAAATTTTCGATACGGTTCGGAATTTGGATTGTTAATCCAAACACAAGTTGATTGGTTGATGAAAAACATAAAGGTTTTTAGCTCAACTTATCAAGCGCTAATCATACTTTTAAAGAAGAGAATTTGATTGGTTACCTCTTCTATTGCCGCACTCACGTTGTATGATTTTCCTTCCAGCCCAAGTTCTCTTTCAAACTCTTCGAAAGTACTTAGCATAAAATTCAACACGAATTTCAAATAATCAGGCTGTTTATCCATGGTATGATCCTGAGCCCACCTGTAAATCATCATCATCGTATTATTAGTTAACATCATCATCATCATGATCACCACAATCATCATTGTTTACCTAAAATTTTGATACCTTTCCAAGCTGTTGGCAAGGCATTCAGCCTCAGGAAGAGATGCATATCTGTCGAATGTGTCATCTACAATCTCTAAGATTGTAAAGTGCTGAACCATCATAATCCTTTCACGTGAGAGTCGCGGCTCAAAGCACATGGCGAGCATAAAGAAATGATTTTCGACGATTCTGTCTCTGAAGTAAGGTGGCAACTTAGATGAAAACTCTAGCTCCTTGTACCATCTTGCATCCAAAGATATATAATATATAAATATATGGTTAGAATAACTACTAAATAGGGAGATATATTACGTACTAAATCATGAGATATATGACGTACTTTGTAAGGATTTTCAGTTCTTGAAGGTATTGGAGCTGTACTAACTTGAAACTGATCTTAGCAGACTTGAGTAGCATCTCGTCATGGTATTTTTCTTGTTCATAGAATGATATATATTCCACTGGGAATAATATCTCCATGTTCCAGTGCTGAGGTAGACTAAGAGCATTTTGTATACGTACTGAGAGATGAGGCGGGCACGTCCCACCAGCAGCTATCGACTCCAAGTGGCTCGATGTAAACATCAATGCTTCGTCCATTATAAACTCTTTCGTCGTCCTCAAATGTGCAGCTTCATACAAGCTCAACATACCCTTGGCATCTCCGATAAGAGATTCTTTGAATTTTCCATTGTTACTTTTGAATCTTCTGAATATATCTATTGACCAAAATGGATCAAGTTGCTTTACATAAAAATTAGAGACAAGAAACACTTCTATCAAAAACTTATGTAAGAAAATCCTTTACCGGAAGATATGTGGTGACCGTATCTCCTGAAAACCCAGAAGATGATGGAAACTGTGTACAAATCATTTTCACCATCCATCATCTCCTCTATCTTTTTGAAACCTTCCTTTAGAGTCTCATTGATCTCGTCCTCAAAGTGATGTGCAAGACCAAGGCTCACCAACAAATATATCAAAAGGATTCTCTTCTTTTCCGAGGCGATCCCTTGGGAAGACATGAACACGTTCTTCACTTTTGGCTTTAGTATATCGATTTCTTTCCTAAGAGCATCCATTTCCTAAAGCATGTACACATATATTGGCCTTCTCTAATCTATGTACACCAGGTATATATCATATAATATATGGACTTAGTCTTACCGAGACATCGACGGAAACAGAGTGGAACCGATCAGTCCATGGAGAAGGTTGCAATTTCTTGAACGTGCGATTGTTTGCTTGATCATCACAAGTCATAGTAGTAGTTGCCTTCAGACGAACAGACTTCGGAGGCTTAGTGGGAACCGACGACAGCGGAAAGCAAAAGAGTTTGCTTACTGGAAACAAGTTGTTAGGAGGGGGAAGAAAGACTTGAGATCCATGTTTTGGTCCAAAAACTGCAATGGATTCCATGTTCACTAACATTGATATGGAATCCATTTTCATCATCAAATTTATAGGCACGAGTATTTTTGTTCACCTGGCCACAAAGTCAGTGGTTTCTCACGTAAAATAATGTTATTAGATGTAATACAAATTTTAGTTAAAACAAATTGGTATGTACAATATATGAATTAGGTTCGTTGCACATACCACAACATATTTTAGTTAAATCATAACCAATCTATTTCTCACATGTGTACGTAACTCTCTTTAAGTATTAAATTAGAAATTAAGAAATAGTATACTATATTATCTGTTGTAAGAAGAAAGTTATATATCAGATAACATAGTATACTATTTTTAATATCTAACCCTCTTTTATTTGTTGTAAGAAGAAGAAAGTTATATTTGACCAAAAAAAAAAAAAAAAGAAGAAAGTTATAATTCACCAAATGTTGACAAAAAAAAAAGTTATTTAACAATGAACTACACATATTTAAGTCGTGATTTCTCAGATAAAACAGTATATTAAATATAACTAGATTTTGACCCGTACTTAGAAAGTGCGGGTTTAATTTTCTTTACAAATTTTACTTTTTACTTTTTATTCATTTTGTTAATAGTAGTAGTTTAGATTTTTAATTATATAATCTAATTTTGATTATAATTGTTTAACCAACATTATAAACAGTGAGTTAGCAATTTAGTTTTTTTTTTTAAATGAATTATGTGTTATTTGGAGGAGATATATCGTAAGGATTAAGAGATTAAAATAATATTTCACATTATATATTTTAATCTGTGCTGTATCGTAAGATCATAGTTTGGAAAAAAATATATATATGTGAAAACAACTATTGTAAAAGTTATGTGGTATATGTTTAATTGTTATTTTATTTATCTAAAATATTATTTTATAAAATACATGTTGTGGTCGTATATATAATTTGCAAATTTGATGGAACTATCCGTTAAAAACTTCATTCAAACATAAAGCATAATTTGACGCTTCAAATATTTGAATAATATAAGTATGAAATGATTTTAATATTTTATTAATTTTAAAATATATCAACTGAAATTATTTACTATATGCGAATTTTTTTTAGAAAATTTATAATCGAGATTGGCTAATTAATTTTTCAACCCGTTTAATCAATTAAATATTTTTCAGTTTGATGGAAAAACCTGCTAAAAAGTACAATCGTAAAAACATCAATCGTCCTATGTGTATATATATATATATATTTGAAACAAAATAAAAAGATATTAAAATATATTATAAATATATTTTGAATTAAATCATAAATTAGAGAATCTTAATTTATATATAATAGTTGATGTATAAATTATTAATTATATTTATCAATTAATTTGTTTTGATTTTAATTAACGCTTTTGATATATATAATAGTTGATGTATAAATCTTAATTCAACCCTTTTTATTAATTTTAATGATTATATAATTTATAAAATAATTATGTATTAAATTATATAATTATATGTACCAATTGATTTAGTAACTTAATTATGCTTGATTTTATTTCTTTAAGTTAAATTTTAGTTAAGAATAATTTATAATATTTATTTTAATATTAATTTCGAACTTAATTATTATTTTATTAAATTTTTGAAAAAAGATTTTCGTTAGATATAATTAGAATAGAAAAAGGAAAACAAAAGATATTATAAGATATATGAATAAATCAAATATAAATTGTTTTACAGTCTTACCCTTAATGAAGGTTACAAATCCTAATAATATCAAAGGCAAATTCCGGGAACAACATTTATGTACCATTGCAAACCTTCATGTTTTAATAGATTAGATACAAATTTTAATTAAAACAAACTTGTGGTTTTTCTTCTGATTTCTCTACTTCATGGCTCTTCATCACGCATGGCAGACACTTGACACACGTTTCAAATTTTGTTTTTGTTTTTATAGTTTAGACAGATAGTATGGTTATATATTTGATATTATCTTATTTGTTGTGCTAGACCCGGGCTCATTTGCTTTCAACTAAACATTCGAATATTTCCAGATCTGATTTGAGAATCTGAATATTTAAATAAGCATGATAACTATATATGTCTGAAGACATAATTTTATGGCCTTTGTATCTATATTTAATATTATCTCAAATAGTTTATACATAACTTTATGGCCTCGTTTGTTGTGCTAGACACGGACTCATTTGGCTTTCAACTAATATTCGAATATAAGCCTTTTCTCAAAAAAAAAAACTAATATTCGAATATCTCCAGATCAAATTTCATAAACTAAGCATTTTGTATATTAAATCAAAACTAACTTCTTGGCTTAAAAAATACTATGAAAATACTATTGGTTGCATGAAGATTGGTGTTTTTGAATATAAACATATACTAATGATTGACCACTGAGGAACAAGTGTACTGTCTGGATAGATTGGTTTGCGTATAAACATGGTATAACATATACTCATCTCGATTCCCACAATCAAATAAATCACTTTGTTTATCGAACCAATCCCTTCGAACAATACACATCTTTCTTTGTGGTCAACCATTATTATTCTCCTAGTGAAGAATGTTAGTGAATAATATTAGTTCATGTTCAAATGCACCAATCTTTAGGCAACCATTACGGGTTTACGATCGATCATAATTTTTTTTTGAAGTTTTAGGTAACAAGACAAATAATATGATGATATTACAATGATTATATTCTAATGCATTGTATATCAAAATAGTGATTTAGTTAATAGTTATTGTTTTAATTACATAAGTTATGTTTGTTATTGTTTGTTATCATTCAAATTCATTTGTTAGTGTATGTACTTGTATATTAAATTAGTTGTGATGTATCTATATATTAAGTTATATTTGATGTAGTTAGCAAAAAAAATATATATATATTTTGGGTCAATTCGAGTTTAATCGAACAGTACAACACATAGTAACCAAATTAATGGTCATGGAGTTAGCCTTATAATTTATGTTTGTTAGTGTATGCCACCATAAAAATCAATTTACGGGTGTAGTTATAAATATATTAATTTAGTTGGCATGTTTAGTTATGTTATATACTATACCTTGTGTAACTATCAATCATTTTTCCTCTTTGTTATTAAGTCTTTTATATGTTTTGGAGTCTTTTAGAATATTTGCTGGTCTAGATACGTTTGGTGTTTACTTGGAGATTTCGAAAGCTTTTGGAGTTATTTGGTAGAAGATGCAGAAAATTAGAAGTCACTGTATATATTCCTGGTGTCGGTCGACACCGGTTGTGCATCAATATTTTCACGCGAGTTTTAAGAGATTTTGAAGATTTGCAATTTTTATCTAGTAGTTTTTCATATTTACTAAAGAGCCCAAATCATGCTTTAGGTTTATCATTGAGTTTTGAGCCATTGTTTACCCTACGTTTTATTTTACTTTATGAGAGATTTGTAGCAGAGTTTGGGGGGGGGGGGGGGTTTGATCTCCAAAGATTTTAAATCCCAGTTTTTTCTATGCAATCTATTTCATCCATGTTTATTATTTCAATCATCATGTCTGAGTAGTTTGCTAATTAGGTTTAGGATTTTTTTTTAGGGATTTCAAAAACCTAGGTAAGAGACTCCATTACGGGAAGATATGTGGTGACCCTATCTCCTAAAAATCCAGAAGATGATAGAAACTGTGTACAAATCATTTTCACCATCCATCATGTCCTCTATCTTTTCGAAACCTTCGTTTAAAGTCTCATTGATCTCGTCCTCAAAGTGATGTGCAAGACCAAGGCTCACCAAAAAATATATCAAAAGGATTCTCTTCTTTTCCGAGTCGATCTCTTGGGAAGACATGAGCACGTTCTTCACTTTTGGCTTTAGTACATCGATTTCTTTCCTAAGCGCATCCATTTCCTAAAAGTGAAACATGTATTTCCTAGACATGAGGTTACGTTGACTTTCTCTAATCTATATACAAACACCAGCTATAGATATATGACCTTACGGAGTCATCGACAGAAACTGACTGGAACTGATCAGTCCATGGAGAAGGTGGAAATTTCTTGAACGTGCGATCGCTTGGGTGATCATCACAAGTCGTAGTAGTTGCCTTCATACGAACAGACTTCGGAGGCTTAGTGGGAGCCGACGTCAGCGGAAAGCAAGAGAGTTTCCTTACTGGAAACAAGTTGTTAGAATGGGGAAGAAAGACTTGAGATACATGTTTTGGTCCAAAAACTGCTATGGATTCCATGTTCACTAACATTGACATGGAGTCCATTTTCATCATCAAAGTTATAGGCACGGGTATTTGTTCGCCTGACCACAAAAGTCGTGGTTTCTCATATAAAATAGTATATTAAATGTAATACAAATTTTGATTAAGGCCCTATTCAATTTTAAATTTGGGTTTGCGTTAAAATGCTACATCTAAATGAAAACTGTTCGTTTCTTAATTTGTAAAAATATCTAAATACAAAATATATCAAATGACTAAAAATTAATTTTTATTTTATTTTATTATTTTTTATTTTTAATTAAACTAAAATCTACATTACATTATAACTACAAACGATTATTACAGTTATATTACAGTCATATTAAATTTTATATTAACATGATTTAAGATTTTTTTGGGAAACACAATTTCAAGATTTTGTTAGAAAAACGCAATTTCGCATTTTTACGAAAATACTATTTTGCAGTTATGAAAAAAAACTTGATTCTGGTGCCAAATCGCATGAAAATACTATTTTGGCAAAAATACGATTTTGCGGTTTTGAAAAAAAATCATATATTGCGGTTTTGGCAAAAAAAAAAAAACAATTTCACGAGGTGGGAAAATGTGATTTCACAGTTTAAGTGGAAAACACAACTTTGTGGTATTGACGGAGAAACGTGATTTTTTTTGTTTTTACGAGAAAACAAAATTTTGCGGAAAACTTAATGTTTCAGTTTTGGAGAGAAATAATGTTTTGTTGATTTTGTCGGAAAACAAGTTTTTATAGTCTTAACGCTATTTCTGGTTTTGTCGAAAAAACGAGATTTTCATGTTTTAACGAGAAAACACGATTTGATAGTTTTGATAGAAAAACACGGTTTCACACTTTAGATGGAAAAATATAGTTTTGATATATTTTAAGTTATGACGGAAAAACACAGTTTCGAAGTTATGGTAGGAAAACACAGTTTTAAGGTTTTAGCGAAAAATATACTTTTGCGGTTTTGACGAAAAAATTATTTTGCATTATACAGAAAAACATGGCTTTTTATTTGGTAAAAAACTCGATTTCACTATTTAAAAATAATGTGATTTCACAATTTTTGCAAAAATATGAGACACTATATTTGTATCTAAACTCTATCTTTTCTGACATCTCAAATATTTAAACTTTTGAAGTGATTTAGATTTTGCATCTATATACAGCATCTGAATGCAAATTCTAAAGCGTTTAAACGAACAATATTTAAACATTTGCATTTATCTCCTAAAACAAAGTTGTGGTTTCTCTTTTGATTTCTCTTTTGATTTCTCAACTTCGTCAAATAATAGTTTGCATGGCTATATCACACATGGCAGACACTTGACATAAGTTTCAAGTTTTTTATTTTTTTTTATACAGATAGTGATGTAGCGTGATTCTCAAGCTACTAACGGTTTTAGATATTTTCTTTTATTTTCGATATTCTCTTTATTTGGATTTATGTTAATTTTCTAGTTTACGATCTCTTTCAGTCTTTATCACATTAGGGTTTTATCTTCTTTATAAGCAAGATCTCTTGGATTATGAGAGACACGCTTTTTATCATTATTATCAATAAGAAACAAAGTTTTCTTCTTCTCTTGCTAATCGGCTAGATTAACATCTCAACGATTACAAGATCCGTGTGATTGTTTGGGCATTCTCAGACTAAACAATCAATTCCACAACCTATTATCGGTTCCTACATCAGTTGGTATCAGATTTCAGGGAGTTTTTGTTTCTCAACAAAAACTAGATCCATGGCTCCACGTAAGACTTCTACGGAGGAGCAGCAGGAGGAGCTCCGCCAGACCTTAGCCACGTTCACGGCGGGTCTTCAGGAAGCTCTTCAATCCGCGGTTGAAAACGCCCTTACAATGGTGTTACAACAGCAGCATCAACAACATCCGGGCCGTGATCGTCGTCGTAACCCTCGTCATCTCGAACGCAATCCATTATTCGAATCCGATGGTGAAGAGGAAGACGATAACCCGTTTGCTGATCCAGGTCGTGACCACTATCGGACCTTTCCACAAGAACAACAGCGCGACTTACAGCCCGCAATGCGCCCTGCTGTAGCGCAACACGCCCCTGCTGCTCGGTGGGAAACATGATTTCGTTTGGAAATCCCAGAATTCTCAGGATCTCTCAATGCAGAGGATTTTATTGATTGGCTTAACATGGTTGAGGAGATTTTGGAGTTTAAACAGGTGCCGGACAAGATGCGAGTTCCTCTTGTTGCCACTCGCTACAAGAACAAGGCTTCGGCATGGTGGACTCAGCTCAAGGAGTCTCGCCGTCATTCGGGAAAGTCTAAAATTGACTCATGGGAACGTCTCAAAAAGCATATGCGCCGCAGTTTTCTCCCTTATAATTATGAAAGGACACTCTATAACAAGTTGCAGAATCTTCGCCAAGGTTCACGTTCTGTAGAGGATTATGCAACCGAGTTCTTTCAATTGTCAGCTCGCATTCCTTCTCTTGAAACCGAAGATCAATTAATCTCACGGTTTATTGGTGGACTTCGTGTTCAGCTCCAGAATGCATTACAGCAGTTCAACCCTACCTCTGTTTCTGAGGCACATCAAAGGGCAATCAACATGGAGCAACAGTTTCGGAATAATTGGTCTACGCCGGGTTCTCGTTCTCGTGCACCACCTTTGTTACCAACTGCTCACGTCCAGTCTGAAACAGAAACCAGCGGAGTTGACAAAACTACTGTGCCTAGTGATTCCATCGCAACTTCACGACAACCACGCACAGGTGCTTTACGGTGATTTAGCTGTGGAGAACACGGTCACCGCCAGACCGCTTGCCCCAAACATGGTCGTCGCGGATTGTTGGTTCAAGATCAACACATCGACGGTTTACCTCAATACGATGAGTATGATTCCGATAACGATATCAATGAGGAGACTATCAGCGGTGATACTGGTCCTTAATCACAAACACTGGTCTTACGACGCAGTTGTTTGGCTCCACGAGCATTGACCAAATCATGGTTGCGAACCAATCTTTTTCGCTCCACCTGCACGATCAAAGGCAAAATTTGTAAGCTGATTATTGACTCTGGTAGTTGCACAAATGTTATTTCTGAGGAAGCAATTCGCAAATTGGGAATCACAACGACCCCTCACCCATCTCCTTATCAACTCGCTTGGTTGAATGAGTCTGCGGATCTACGTGTTTCAAAACAAGCCATGATATCCTTTTCCATCGGGACGTATCATGATAAGATCGATTGTGACATTGCTCCCATGGATGCTTGTCACCTACTCTTGGGAAGACCGTGGGAGTTTGATCGTGATGTTCTTCACAAGGGCAAAGCAAACACTTATACGTTTGTTATGGATAACCGAACGATAACCTTGGTTCCCTCGCCGGAACATGCTGAATCAAATCGCACTAAAACAACAACAAAGTCGGACACCACTTCTTCGGCTCAAACTTTGTTGATTCTACCGAGAGCAGAGTTCGTGGCTCAGATTCAGGAAGGCGATGCTATATGGGCCTTAGTGGCTTCGCCAGTCAGCTCTTCAGTACCGCATACAACACCACCTATCGTGGAAGAGCTCTTGGGTATGTTCACGGACGTCTTTCCTCCTGATCTTCCTCAAGGATTACCACCGCTTCGGGACATTCAACATCACATTGACTTGGTGCCTAACGCGTCCCTCCCGAACCGTCCTCATTACCGCATGAGCCCTCAAGAACACGATGAGCTTCGTCGCCAAGTTGAGGCATTACTTGAGCGAGGTCATGTACGAGAGAGTCTAAGCCCCACTGCGGTTCCAGCTCTACTCATCCCAAAGAAAGATGGCTCGTGGCGGATGTGCGTTGACAGCCGTGCAATAAACAAAATCACGGTTCGTTATCGTTTTCCTATTCCCCGACTCGATGACTTGCTGGATCAAATTGGGCGCTCTTCTATCTTTTCTAAACTAGACTTAAAGAGTGGATATCATCAAATTCGTATCCGTCTCGGTGATGAATGGAAGACGGCATTCAAAACTCGTGAGGGTCTCTTTGAATGGTTGGTGATGCCATTTGGCCTATCCAACGCACCTAGCACGTTCATGCGCGTAATGAATCAGGCCCTTCGTCCTTTCATAGGTAAATTTGTCGTGGTTTACTTTGACGATATCCTTATCTTCAGTAATTATTGGACAAGCCATGTTTCTCATTTGAAAGACGTTCTAACGGTCTTACGGCGCGAAAAGCTCTTTGCGGCGAAACAAAAGTGTGTGTTTGGTACTAATCAGGTGCTCTTCCTCGGCTATATTATCTCTGACAAGGGGTTAGAGGTGGATCCTAGCAAAGTCGACGCCATTAAGACATGGCCAACACCTAAGTCAATCAGTGATGTTCGGAGCTTTCATGGGCTTGCATCGTTTTATCGACGCTTCGTTCATCACTTCAGCAACATTACTGCACCTCTCACAGACTGCATGAAGGGATCTACGTTTCTGTGGACAGAGGAAGCAAACACAGCTTTTGAGACAATTAAGGCTAAGCTTACTTCTACGCAGATCTTGGCATTACCAGATTTTTCGCTGGTCTTTGAACTCCATTGTGACGCTTGAAAATTGGGCATTGGTGTTGTTCTTAGTCAACAGGGTCGTCCGGTAGCATTCTACAGTGAAAAGATCGCAGGCTCCCGTGCTCGTTATAGCACTTATGACGTTGAATTTTATGCTATTGTTCAAGCTATTAAGCATTGGCGTCATTAACTTTTTCATCAGGAGTTTGTTCTCTTTACAGACCATGATGCTCTGAAACATCTAGGGAGCCAAGACAAGATCTCAGCTCGCCATGCCTCCTGGATCGCGTTTTTGCAACAGTTTACATTCGTCATTAAACACCTTTCTGGACGCACTAACAAAGTCGCAGACGCTTTAAGCCGTCGCCATGCTCTCCTCGCTACTTTACAGGTTTTGGTGGTGGGTTTTGCTGCTTTTGCTGATCTATATGCATCTGATCCATTCTTTGGTCGTATTTGGACTGATGTTACCTCTGGGATACAATCGGACTATGTGATCCTTGACGGCTTTCTCTTCCGTGAGAACCGTTTATGCATACCCGAATGTAGTTGGCGTTTGAAGATCATCAAAGAGCTTCATGACGAAGGCCATGTGGGCAGGGATCGGACACTGCATCTCGTCACTACATCATATTTTTGGCCGAGTCTTCGACGTGATGTGGCTCGGTTCGTCGAGCGTTGCACGGTGTGTCATAAATCAAAGGGACATGCATCAAACAGTGGGTTGTACATGCCGCTTCCAATCCCAACTCAGCCATGGACTGACATTAGCATGGACTTCGTTTTGGGGTTACCTCGGACGCAGAAAGGTCATGATTCGATATTTGTGGTGGTTGATCGGTTTTCTAAAATGGCACACTTTATACCATGTAAGAAAACAACGGACGCAGTGCAAGTGGCTTTACTGTTCTTCCGTGAAATATATCGTATTCATGGTCTGCCATTATCTATTGTCTCGGATCGAGACTCCCATTTTCTAAGTCACTTCTGGCGTTCTCTTTGGCGAATGCTCCGCACGAGTCTCGACATGAGCTCCGCCTATCATCCGCAATCGGATGGCCAAACAGAGGTGACGAATCGTTCATTAGGAGATATGTTACGGTGCTTAGTGGAAGGTAACATTCGGTCGTGGGATTCTATCTTATGCAAGGCGGAATTTGCCCATAATCATGCTGTGAACAGAAGCACCAAGTTCAGTCCATTTCGCATTGTCTATGGCTTCGTTCCACGAGGACCTGTCGACCTTGGCCTGGCTCCGGATGTGACGCGTGAACATGGTCATGCTATTGATTTTGTCGCCGATCTTTCTATCATTCATTCTCAGGTGCACGATAATCTTCAGGTCTCGTCTGCAAAATACAAGCTGGATGCCGATCGTTTTCGTCGCAACATTCAGTTTCACGTCGATGATTTGGTATGGGCAGTACTGACTCGGGATCGCTTTCCTCCGGGAGAGTACAACAAGCTTAAAGCCCGCAAAATTGGTCCGTTGAAGATCGTGGAAAAGATTAATGCTAATGCCTATCGGGTCCAATTGCCACCGGACATTCGATCTTCTGATGTTTTCAATGTCAAACACCTGACGCCATACGTAGATCAGGATGAGGTTGACGATGTGTTTACCGATTCGAGGGCGAATCTTTATCTACCCCGGGTGACCTGATGTAGCGTGATTCTCAAGCTACTAACGGTTTTAGATATTTTCCTTTATTTTTGATATTCTCTTTATTTGGATTTATGTTAATTTTCTAGTTTACGATCTCTTTCAGTCTTTATCACATTAGGGTTTTATCTTCTTTATAAGCAAGATCTCTTGGATTGTGAAAGACACGCTTTTTATCATTATTATCGATAAGAAACAAAGTTTTCTTCTTCTCTTGCTAATCGGCTAGATTAACATCTCAACGATTACAAGATCCTTGTGAATTGTTTGGGCATTCTCAGACTAAACAATCAATTCCATAAACCTATTATCGGTTCCTACATCAGATAGTCTGTTTACATATATTTAATATTATCTTATCTAGTTTATGCATACTATATATGAATCTATGATGACTTGTCTGTTGTGCTACACCCGGGCTCATCTGGCTTTCAACTAATATTCGAATATCTCGAGATCTGATTTGAGAAACTAAGCAATTTGTATATTAAATCAACTCTTGTATTATCCAGCAATCTGATTTGATAAACTGTATATTTAAAGAGAAAAAACATAAATAGCACAAAAAACATCTATTATCATAAATATAGCATCAAAAGAAATAATTCATTTTTTTAGTATTATTTTAATTACAAAGATTTTTATAGCATTATAAATATAATTTAATATTTAAGATTAATTATTTAGAGTTTGGAGTTTATTATTTAGAGTTTAAGGCTTAGTATTTAGGGTTAGGGTTTATTATTTAGGGTTTATGGTTTAGTATTTAAAGTTTAGGGTTAGTGTTAATTTGGTCTTATCCCTTTAATAAATATTATTTTTATAATTTTTCTCTTTATTATTATATTTGTGACAAGACATGTTTTGTGCTTTTTTTACGATTTGCTCATATTTAAATAAGCATAATTACTGTAATATCGATAGCCACCTCACACAACATATCATATTGCTATTTGTGAAGTAATTAGGGATGAGATTAAAAGTAGGATCTGTGTACATAGTATAATATCATTAGTGAATACAAGTAATTTTTTGGATGATTGTTTTTTATTCATAATAAAAATCCCAATAAAAAATACATATATTAAATTGAAATCATATATATATATATATATATATATATATATATATTATTTTCTTAGAGAAAAGGCATAAAATAGCACAAAAAACATATTTTATCATAAATATAGCACCAAGAGAAATAATTTACATTTTTAACATTATTTTAATTACAAAAACTTTTATAGCATTATATAATTTAGGGTTTAGGGTTAATTATTTAGAGTTTAGGGTTTATTATTTAGGGTTTAGGGTTTATTATTTAGGGTTTAGGATTTAATATTTAGGGTTTAGGGTTTATTATTTAAGGTTTAGGGTATAGTATTTAAGGTTAAGGGTTAGGGCTAATTTAGTGACAAAATATATTTTTGTGCTATTTTTATGATTTTTCTTCTTTGTTGCTATATTTGTGACAAGACATGTTTTTTGTGCTATTTTTGCGATTTGCCCTTTTTTAAACATATTTATATTTTGATTCGAGAAAGATGTTTTCTTCTTCGCAAAAGCTAAATTGGTCCGAGAAGGAAGAGAAAGTCGAGATCAAACTTTTTCCCCAAAAAGCTGCTATAATTTTGTTTTGTTTTTCTGAATAAAAAACTGCTTTAGTTTCCATGTTTTTTACTATATATTATTAATTAATTCTTTTCGCTAAAGGGATCGGAATACTACAATCCGGTTGGCCTGGATAAAATTTCGGCGGCAGAACAGGAAATAGATTAGCTGATCACAATAAAAAACTTCAAAAAAAAAAAAAAAATCTAGGTTGCAGAGAAAGGTGAGAAAGCCCAGAAGAGCCTCCAGTCCGACGCACGAGCGTCTAAGCCTCATAAGCGATAGTTTCCATCCGATGTTGATTTGTCTCAAGGATTCTCACTTCAAGAATGTTAAAGTTTTGTATATCTAGGTTAATAAACAACTTATCTAAAAGCTGGTGTCAGAAGCTGAAATAGTGTTCTTGTTGGAATGAAAATTTATAAGTGTGGAGAAAGTGTTTAAGAACTTGAAAGATAAAAGAGAATTTTTGGAAGAAAAAGGTTTTATTATTGCTTAGAGAACAACAATAATACTTGAGTACAAATGAGGGTGGAGGGAGGTATTTATAGCCTCCAAAATACAAAATATCTAAAATATTTTAATCCTAAATCTAGAGAATTGTACCATAATATCTAGATTAAAATATTACAATTATTTAGATTTTTATTTTTAAGGAGGTGGATGAATTCTCTAAAATATTTGAGGAGGTGGATATGTGAAGATATTTTTCTAGAGAATTTCTAGAAGTTGGATCAAGGTCTTGGGCTTATGTTGGATCAATGACCCAACTATTAAACTTGATCCAAAAATCAAGTTTAACTTTCAAACCCCCTCTTAAACTTGATTTTAATACTCCAAGCAAATTTCTCATCTTGATAAAGTCTTCTCGCTTGAGTGGCTTGGTGAAGATATCAACTACTTGATCATTTGTCTTCCCATACTCCAATTGCACATCCATTTTAAACTTATTAATATTCTCTTTAGCATCGCCTTCTTGATTCAAGAATCTTCCGGATTTTTTACTATAGCCTTTTTCCACCAATCTTGTCTTGTATCTTTCAACTTCTCCTTTAAAGTTCTTCTTCGCTTTAGACACCCACTTCACACTG
The DNA here is from genome assembly GCA_030180135.1 of Orychophragmus violaceus. NCBI lineage: Eukaryota > Viridiplantae > Streptophyta > Magnoliopsida > Brassicales > Brassicaceae > Orychophragmus > Orychophragmus violaceus. The sequence goes on along the minus strand of CM058239.1, from coordinate 17,442,291 downwards.
ATTGCCTTATGCCCTTTTGGAAGTAAAGCTAACTTCCATGTGTCATTCTTCTCTATTGCCTTAATCTCTTTATCCATTGAATTTCTCCATGTATTCTTCTCCATAGCTTCTTGAAAATCCATGGGCTCGGAATCCGCAAATAAGCAATATAAAGTAAGATCGTCTTGATTTTCAGTTACCTCATAAAGCTCTTGTAGACTTCTAAAACGTGGAATCCTTTCGCTTGAGCTTTCATCTCCTTGAGAACTTGTTGTTGGTGAGGCTGGCGGGGTAATTGGCTCCTCTCTTGGTTCCTCCAAATGATATTCTTCAACATGCGGAAAGAAGTTGTAGTCTTCATTATTAGATGTCCAATCTCATTCTCCTTCTTCATCAAAGATGACATTCCGGCTGATGATTGTCTTCTTTATTTCAGGATTGTAGAGCTTGTAGCCTTTAGAGATAGCATCATACCCAATGAAGATGTATTTCTCGCTTTTATCATCTAGCTTGCTTCGCTTCTCATCTGGTACATGTGCATGAACACGGCTTCCAAAAACTCTTAGATGTGAAACACCGGATTTTCTGCCACTCCAAGCTTCTTGTGGTGTCTTTCCTGAAACACTTCTTGTTGGAGACCGGTTTGATAGATAAACCGCACATGCAACTGCTTCCGCCCATAACTCCTTTGGTAAGTTTTTACTCTTGAGCATTCTCCACATTTTGGAGAATGAAGTTGAGTTGATAAAGTCACCATCGACCATTCATCAAGCATCGATCGATGCATCCTTGCATCGGTCGACATGGGACCTATTCCACAAAACCACGCCGATATATAAAAACTTTTAAGGAATCACAAAGTGGCCCAGAAGTTCGGATGTTTGCATAAGTGACCCAGAACGTGTTTTAGTCTTTTAATTAGGTTTTAGAGATTATTCTCATTCATACTTTTATACTTTGAGTTTGTGAGAGAGATTAGAGTTTGGGGCTGATGATATATCATGGTTTTTACTAGTTTTAGGCCATGATATAGTTGTGTTTTTAGTGTCTTTTGTGTTCTTTTAGAGTCTTTTACAGGTATAATCAGGTTTGGAGCTAAATTGGAGATAATGGAGCATTTTGGAGATTTTTGGATGTTTGGCCGAGAGATAGAGTTCACTGTCCGAAACAGAGAAAGGTGTCGATCGTTGCATGCCTAGCATCGATCGATGCACCAGCGAGATGGGCCAAAAACTCGGCGGTTTAGAAGAATCAAGATATTGCACTTTGATCCAGAAGTTCCTGATATTTACAAAGAAGCCCCTGGCCGAGATTATACCTATATAATAGAGTTTTTAGAATTTTAATTAGAGACGCTTTATACGCTTTACATTAGACTTTCATAATTAAGAGCAGAGGATTTTTAGAGCTTTTGGGGCTGATCTGAACCTATTACTTCATCTGTATTTGGAGAAGATTTCAAACCCCTTTTACTCTTATTCTTTTATGCAATTTATTCATTCTATGATTATGTTTTCATTATCTATGTCTGAGTAGATTCCTAGTTAGGTTTAGGGTTTCTCACATAGGATTTCATGACTTGCTAGACTTGTTCAAATTCAGTTAAGGATTCAAACTATATATGTTCTTCAATTTAATTGTGCTTAAAGCTAGTTCTAACCTGATCAATTAGAATCTAGATCTTAGGTTGCTAAATACGTCACGGAAGTGGAGTTTAGGAATCTGAACTAATTAAATTGGGCAATTAAACTTTGCGCAAACGGAAGTTTGGTTTAGGATAATTGTGAACATATCAAACTTGGAATTAATGCTAGTTTAATCTGTTAGTTCTCGCAAACGAAAGTTTGGTTTGCTGCACTTAGACTTAGAGAATTATCGCAAAGGAATTTGGTTAATTCTATATCTGTGTTTTGAGTTCTAGAACTGTGCTTAATTAGATCCTTGCTGAATGAACTGTCTGCTTGTCTGATTTCCTGAGAATACCCTAGGCTTGACGCTTTTAATTACTTGCTTCCACAACCGTTAATCTCTGCTACTGATTTACTTTCTCGCACCGCTTTCAATTCAATCACATTGCTTATTTCTAGTATTAGTCTCTACTGTTCTGATCTATTGAGACCAAGTGTCCCTGTGGATTCGATAACCCTATATACTACTTTGACATTGCTGTTCACTTGCAGTTTAGTATAGGGATAAACTTTGAGCCTATCAAGTTTTTGGCGCCGTTGCCGGGGACTCTTAGAGTCTTCGATAGGACCGAACTTAGGGTTTTTACTAGAAATTTTTCTTTTTGTTTTTGCTTTTTTCGTTTTGTTTTTATTTTGCTAACTTTTTCTCTGATTCTTTCTGTCGCAGGTACGAATTTCGCCTTGCGTCGATCGTTGCATCCCTTGCGTCGATCGTCACTAGGCGATTCTGAGACTGAATCGATCGTTGCACTGATAGCATCGATCGTTGCTGGGCGATTACACACAGTTTATGCCAACGCAGAAAACTCGAAGTAATCCGAACTCGAGCTTGCTTAATCTCGGACTAGAGGAACTTGGACGTCTAGAGAGGACTATCAGAAGAGAAAAGAGAGAGAGAATGGTTCGAGAACGTCTGATCTTGATACCAGATGCTGAAGGTACCCTGAGGGACCAAGATAACAACCCGTACAATGCTGCTGGGCATCGGGTTGATGCTGAAGGGAATGTCATCCCTGATCCTCCTGAGCAACAGCAACAGGAGCTGAACCAAAACCAGGGTCAAGGACAGGCCCAAGGTAGAGAGATGGTGGTTCATGAGAGGACACTAGCTGATTACAACAGACCTGATGAGTTTCATGCAAACCGAGCAGCTCTAGTGCTTCCTGCTTTTGAGAGGAATGATTTTGAGGTAAAGACCATCTACTACCAGCTGATGAGACAGATTGCTTTTCATGGTCTTCAAGCAGAGCAGCCTATGGATCACATTGACAAGTTTGAGGACATAGTCACTGGCATGAAGTATGAAGGAGTATGCCCGGACTATCTGTTCCTTAAGCTATTTCCGCACAGTCTTGCTGGAGACGCTAGTGCATGGCTGAGACAACTGGCACCTGGTCAGTATACTACTTGGGCAGCCTTAAAGAGTGAGTTCATGCGTCACTTTTATGATGATGCGCGCTCGGATCAGTCCAGACAAGACATACTCACCTTTTCCCAAGGAGCTGTGGAGCCCTTGAAGACTACCTGGATGAGATTTAAGCAGTATCAGCGTGACTGTCCACACCATGGATTCACAGAAGTACAGCTGATTGGTATTTTCTTCAGAGGCATAGATCTCCCTTATCAGACTGCGCTGGATAATTCCAGTAATGCTAATTTCAACACCAGAACTCCTACACAAGCTAAGCAGTTGATTGAGAACCTGATTGGCAGCAACAGTTGCAAGACAATGGATGAAAGGAGGAAGAAATCTGGTGGAACTGTAGAGAATTCTGATATAGCTAATATAAGATCCAGATTGGACACAGTCTACAATCTCCTGACTAGTAAGAAAGCTGTCCACTTTGCCCAAGATGTAGAAGTGATTCAGGCTGAGGAGGAAACTCAGGAAGAAGATGTGAATTTCATAGGAGGTTCTGGTTTCCAAGGTAATAGATTTGGTAATCAACAGGGGAACAGATTCTCCAATGGTGGACAGAATGGTGGTTTTCAGAAGACCTATGGACAAGGTACTCAGAGAACCTATGGGTCTACATCCTATCAGACTCCTCCTGCACCTACAGCCCATGAGAGCAAAATGGAGGCTATGATGGAACAGCTGATTGAGAGTCATACCAAGATTTCTGTGGACTGCAACAAGAAGTTGGACGCTGTCTATGAAGACCTCAATGGGAAATTTGAGTCTCTGAGCACTCACATGAAGCAGTTGGACACTCAGGTGAACCAGATGTCCAGCTCACTGAAGGGAAAAGGAGTGGCAGACACTCATGTTAAGGCCTGGTCTGTGTGCATTAATGATGGATCTCACCTAGGTGAAAGATTTGAGCTAAGTACAGCTGAGTTGGTGACAGAACAGGAATTTTCGGATATTTGTGAAAAACTCTCGGGTGAAATCTGCTGCAGTGCGTCGATCGATGCAACATCTGTGCCGATCGATACACCCGTCGGGATGGCAACGATCGACACACCCTTAGTGTCGGTCGTTGCAGGGCGAGAATGGACAGAACTGTCGGATGATAATAGCATAGATGCTGACTTGGAGCTTGATCGCCTATTCAATGGAGCCTCTGAGATTACTCAACAGGAGATCTACGAGCAGATCTTTAGACAACACTCCTCAGTGTCTGAAGTGATTAGGCAAGAGATTGAAGAACTGAAGAAATTAGAAGGGATTGGTGAAGAATTGGAAGAAATTCCAACTTCTGATGATCCACCTTATCATCCATGTGTGCAAAGGTACTTGAACAAGATGTTGCCCCTGGATGATGATCTGAAAGACTGGGTGATAATAGTTCCTCAGCATATTAGTGATGTTCTGCTAACTAAGGTCCCGAGGAAGCTGTCTGATCCTGGAGTCTTTGTGCTGGATTGTTTTATCTTTGAGGATAGTTTTAGACGCTCTCTGTGTGATTTAGGAGCTGCTGGAAGTTTGATGCCTTACTCTGTGGCAGAGAAGCTGGGTATGCTGGATTTTACTCCTACTAGGACTTCTCTTGTCCTAGCTGATCAGTCCATACGAGTTCCTGAAGGACTCCTTATGGACATTCCGGTGAGAGTTGGAAACTACTTAGTTCCATCGGATTTCCTTGTGCTGAGATATGACTGTGATCCGTATGAAGCATTATTGCTTGGGAGACCCTTTTTGGCTACAACAGGAGCGTTGATTGATGTTAGGAACAACTTGATAGACCTCCATCTGGGAGATGAACCACTGCACTATGAGATGGATAAGCTGCGAAAGCCACTGATAGATGGGCAGACATTCACCATAAGGGACGCAGATTTTGGGCAGCCTGATCATACCATGGTTATAGATCCTGGAGCACATTTCACTCCATCTTTTCTTGGACATGAGCATTCCGCAACAGCCTACTCACCACCTTGGATGAGGAGACTTGAACAGAGACAGAAAAAGTCTCTGTCAAGACCTCCTGGCACTTGAAAATTCCCATCCGTCCGGTCAAGCTATTGACCTTAAACAAGCGTTGGGTGGGAGGCAACCCACCATTAGGTACTGGTGTTTTTCTACTTAATTTTTGGTGTTTTTGTTAGGATTTTACGTTTGTTTTTGTTTCTGGTGAGTTTATGTTTGCAGGTTTCAGTTAAATCGCAGTGCAACGATCGACGCACTTCTGTGTCGATCGTCACAACACGAAAGGAATCGCATTGCAGCGATCGTTGCGGTCCTGAGCAACGATCGACTATACACGAAAATCGCCAAGTAACGGTCGATGCACTTAGTGCAACGATCGATGCTCAGCGACAGAGGTAACCCGACAGACATAATTTCACCTTTTCAATTTTTATTTTCTTTTTACCGATCCTTCGCTGGACACTACTGGGGACAGTGTGTCTTAAGTGTGGGGGGAGGTGCTACTGACTTTTGTTTTCTGTTTTCTTAAGAGTCAGTCCGTTTTTCAAAAAAAAAAAAATTGTTTTATTGAGTCAAAATTGTTTAAGTAAGAAACTATGATTTTCTGAGAAGATTTACAAGACTTGCAGGAACTTAAGTAACCATTGGGATGAAGTTGCAGGATCTATCTCTGACTATTAGAAAACCCCATCACAGATCAACCTACTGGGAACACCCACATCACTTCAGGTATCAGAGGATCCTTTTACTGACTTCAACTTTAATACTGACTTAGATTTCTCACCTAAGGGCTTGGTATACTTTGTGTCGGATTCCCTTGTTAGTTGTGACACAGCCTGTCAACCTATCCTATTTAGTTCCCTTCTCCCCTTCTGTAAAAAAAAAAAAAAAGATAATAAACTGAGGATGAGTTAGTAACTCCGAAGTGGTCATGGGAATAGTAGCAAACACTATTATCTCTCATGTGATCCATGGAATGTGTCCAAAGTACACCCCATAACAGGAAGAACACTGATAAAATAAAATAAAATGATACCCAGTGGGGAAAAATCAGTTGTTAAAGAAGGGAAAGAGAAGAAAGGGACTAGAGAAAGATAGTATGGTGGTCTAGAGCTGACTAGGTAAGAATCCATGTGCCCTTTGATCGATAATCCTTAGGTGAGACCGCACTTAAATACTTGCAGAAGTCAGTAGGGAGAATTTGAATGCTTGAATGTGATTGTGGAGTTTACCTAGGACAGTTGCTAAGTGTGGGGGAAGTACATTGTGGTCTTGATATCCTGTGATTGATTCTTGCAGTGGTTTACTAAGGGGAATCTGAGTATTGTAGCTTCTAGGATGAAATGAGTTTCTGAAGAGTTTTCAAACCTCTTCACCAAGCTTTAGTTCTATGTTTTGCTTGAGGGCAAGCAAAGGCTAAGTGTGGGGGAGTTGATATATCATGGTTTTTACTAGTTTTAGGCCATGATATAGTTGTGTTTTTAGTGTCTTTTGTGTTCTTTTAGAGTCTTTTACAGGTATAATCAGGTTTGGAGCTAAATTGGAGATAATGGAGCATTTTGGAGATTTTTGGATGTTTGGCCGAGAGATAGAGTTCACTGTCCGAAACAGAGAAAGGTGTCGATCGTTGCATGCCTAGCATCGATCGATGCACCAGCGAGATGGGCCAAAAACTCGGCGGTTTAGAAGAATCAAGATATTGCACTTTGATCCAGAAGTTCCTGATATTTACAAAGAAGCCCCTGGCCGAGGTTATACCTATATAATAGAGTTTTTAGAGTTTTAATTAGAGACGCTTTATACGCTTTACATTAGACTTTCATAATTAAGAGCAGAGGATTTTTAGAGCTTTTGGGGCTGATCTGAACCTATTACTTCATCTGTATTTGGAGAAGATTTCAAACCCCTTTTACTCTTATTCTTTTATGCAATTTATTCATTCTATGATTATGTTTTCATTATCTATGTCTGAGTAGATTCCTAGTTAGGTTTAGGGTTTCTCACATAGGATTTCATGACTTGCTAGACTTGTTCAAATTCAGTTAAGGATTCAAACTATATATGTTCTTCAATTTAATTGTGCTTAAAGCTAGTTCTAACCTGATCAATTAGAATCTAGATCTTAGGTTGCTAAATACGTCACGGAAGTGGGGTTTAGGAATCTGAACTAATTAAATTGGGCAATTAAACTTTGCGCAAACGGAAGTTTGGTTTAGGATAATTGTGAACATATCAAACTTGGAATTAATGCTAGTTTAATCTGTTAGTTCTCGCAAACGAAAGTTTGGTTTGCTGCACTTAGACTTAGAGAATTATCGCAAAGGAATTTGGTTAATTCTATATCTGTGTTTTGAGTTCTAGAACTGTGCTTAATTAGATCCTTGCTGAATGAACTGTCTGCTTGTCTGATTTCCTGAGAATACCCTAGGCTTGACGCTTTTAATTACTTGCTTCCACAACCGTTAATCTCTGCTACTGATTTACTTTCTCGCACCGCTTTCAATTCAATCACATTGCTTATTTCTAGTATTAGTCTCTACTGTTCTGATCTATTGAGACCAAGTGTCCCTGTGGATTCGATAACCCTATATACTACTTTGACATTGCTGTTCACTTGCAGTTTAGTATAGGGATAAACTTTGAGCCTATCAGCTGATCCAATACTTTGTATTGCTTTTGAGAGAAGATTTCGAACCCATGTTTCTTATTCTATTTTATTTTATATGATATCTATTTTGATCATATCTTGTGTTTCATTCGATAAGTCTCTGTCTTTATGTCGAAGATTCCTACTTGCCAAAAGAGATCTTTTTCCCGAAAGGCCGTAATAAGTTACCTCCTTAAATCTTCAAGCTCTTCCAGTGATTTATATTCATCATCTTGTGATATGTCAATTTTATCTTTTAGCATTTCCATAAGCTTTGCGGTATTTGTGGAATTCATCCTCTTCCAAATTGCTATTTCTCTACAGAATAAAGAAATATTTTGGTGAAAATTCTTGGGAACTTAACTATACTAGCACAAAAACATAGGAAAATTACTATAGTAGCATCTGTTTTTTTGTTAGGAAAATGTTTAATTTTTGGACAATGATACCCTTATTAGTCACTGTTAGGAAAAAACATATTACAGAAGTGCCATTATTATTTTTTCCACGTCAGACCGAAATCCACTTATTTACGAAAATACCACCGCGTTTTTAAAATAAATCCACAAGTATTTTTTTGAATAAATCCGCATTCCTTGTTTAGAATTTATTTTTTTCCAGATTTATATCTGCTTTAAAAAAATTAGCATCATCTTGTTGTGGATTTATTTTCTTCGTTACGGATTTAATAAACCTGTAACACGCAAAAAACGTTTCAAAAATTACTATATCAGCACATAGTGTTGCAGATTTTCATATGTGTTGCAGATTTTTTCCTTAATGTTCCAGATTTTTCACTATTTTGCTGACGTGTCATTTCATGTGTTACGGATTTTTGAGTCACTCCGGATTTGTTTTCCAGATTTTTTATAAATCGGGATATTAGTACTCCGGATTTGTTTTATGTGTTGCGGATTTAAATAAATCTGCAACACATAAAATTTATTTTGAAAATTACTGTGTTAGCACCCTTTGTTACAGATTTATGCTTAATGTTGCAGATTTGTTCCTTTTGTTCCGGATTTGTTTTAAATTTAGGTTACAATATAGTGTTGCGGATTTTTGAAAGCTCAAAAATTCAGTTGCCATATTTCCACGATTTTTGGAGATATTTAAGGAAACTAAATATTTTCTCTAAAAATCGAAATATTTAGTTCAAGTGCACGTTTAGATAACTCTTTTTGTCGTTTTGGTTTCCCTTCTACCCTTTTCTTCCCCACCTTCGACGAAGAAACTTAGCCATCTTCTTCATTTTTTTTACTTCAAGCTTTTTACTAGAAACATGGTACAAATGCATCTTATTTCTGGAGAATGGAGGTTTGAAGACAACAAGTGGTTGTTTTTTGTTGATGCTAGAGGAATTGTAGAAGTTGATGTTGATGGAAACACATGTTTCAACCAAAACTACTGAAACCAGCTATCAAAAGTCGATATCGGAGCCAAAACTAAACCAAGAGAAACTAACAAAAGATAGAATAAATCAAACTTGTTAGCCTCATTTGTTTGGATTTTGGCTCCGGTATCGACATAGATCAAACTCTTGTTGACATTTTTTTTTCTCCTAGCAAACATTATTTGAAGCTAATCCGTACATTTAATTTGGTTACTTTTGTATAATTTAGGCAGAATTTATATCAAAAGAATAGAAAAGAGAAGATAAAAGTATTGAAGGGGGTGACTCTTGGCAAGGATGAAAAATTAAACATTGACCCTCTTTCTCAGGTTGATTCTCTAACACGTAAACTTTTTTTTGTAGTCATGATATAATTCCAAACATATCACAAATTGTATTAAATGTTAATCATATGATTAACGTTGAGGTGTTTATATTGTTATAAATGAAGGTTAACAAGGTCATTTTAATCATATGGGCATGCTACTCTAGTAAACATTACTCTCTAATGCTAGTGTAGTAATTAAGTATAAGATTAGTGCTACTAGGAGTAATTTTCACAAAATTCTTTACTAAAACCTCATCAAAAGGTCTCCATCCCGAGATAACCGTCTCCTTAAAATTTGGTTTCCCAATCTACCTTTTGTCAAAGCTAAAGCTTTTTTGGGTCTTCTAAGAGCATCTCCAATGTTCAATTGCATTTTTCATTCCAAAATGGAAAAATGCAAAATGCAATTGGGATTCTCTCCAATGTATTATTCTATATTCCATTTGAGATTGAATATTTTAAGTATATTTTTCTCTTTCTATTTTATTATTAATTACAAATTATACACATTTTCTTCAAAACTTACAAATTGATCCATTTATTTTTCAAAACTTTCATAAATTATTATATTATTTAAATTTAACTATTATAATATAAAAAAACACATAACATTATATAGAAATAATAAGACAAAGTAGATTTTAATTTAATCATCCTCATTCGAATATTTTCCCATAAGTGATCAACTAATGCGTTTCGAAGTGAAAAATGAGTGTCTTTATCTTTGATTTTTCTAAATCGAGCAAGAAAGTTTTGGAACCGAGTATTATCGTCCTCTTCTACTCTTATCAACATTTTAAAAAAAGGAAATAAGTTACTTTTGGAGCAATTATAGAAGACAAGTGCACAAAGACAACACCATTTAGAGATTCAAAGTAAGAACTATGCATTGGAAGAATTTAAGGAAGAAAATAAATTTTTGTTCCAAGACTTGAACTCGATAGAAGATCCGAACTTTCATGCATATGTTCAGAGTAAACAAACACGGATTTTACGAAAAGGGCCGAACAACAACAATACCAACAAAATCCGCCTCAATCCACTTCATTTGGGCAATATTTTGGTGGTTTATGTGGACCCGGAGGCGATTTACCAGAGTTTTAATTCACTAAATGTCTAATCGTTGTTGTACTAAATTTAATTTCCGTTGTTTTTATTTTCAGTATTTTAAATATTTTAAATTTGATATGTTTTGTTATGTTTTCTATTTAAATAAAATGTTATTTGCATTTTTATTTTAGAGCTAAGAGTGTTTTAGTATTATAATTATCAATAAAAAGAAATCATCATCAAAATAATTATTTATGTCTTAAAGTAAAAATATTTAAAATTTAAAGGACTGTTTTATAAATAAAAAATTTCAATTGCAAAATGCAATTGAAAATTAGATGGTTCTATATTTGGAATCAAAATAGCATTATGCCATTTTGCAATTGAAAATGAGATAAGATTGGAGCAGATTTTTTTTCAAAATGGAATTTGACATCCGATTTGGCACAAGGTTGGAAATGCTCTAAGAAAGCCATTCTTTATTTGCCACCGCACTATGTAGTGTGCACTTAACTTTCCCCGACCGTATTTTCTCCACCCACCGCCAGAGTTTCCTTGTGAGTGCCTAGTACTTTGTACTACAAAAAAATAATGAAGTTTTGAATTTAAAGCCAAGTATAAATGGTTGCAGTAATATATTCCAAGTCTAGTAAAGTTAAACACACACACACCCACAAAGCAAAGTGAAAACGTTGGTATTTTTTTAAGGATATCACTAAGAAGGTGAAGAAAATCACCATTACACCCAAAATGACCACAACCGAAAACAATTTCTGTTTTTTTTTTCTCCTTTTCTAAAAGAGTGTTGTTTTTCAGCCGAGATGTTGATTCTAGTTGGACCCTACAATAGTGGATAAAGCTGAAGATGGGAAGGCAATTAAAGGGAACTTGCGGCAAACTTCAATACCGGTTGTTTCAGCTAGATAGTACTGTTCATCATCTCCACGTGGTCTAATCTCGACTCTCCAGTTAAACCTGTTCACAAGGTTGGCCAAGGTCACCTCAGTTAACGCCATTGCAAATCCTATTCCAGGACATAGCCTTCTTCCTGATCCGAATGGAATGAAGTTGAAATCCTGCCCTTGAAAGTCCAAATGTTGGTCCAAATGCCTCTCTGGTTTAAATGCTTCTGCATCTGATCCCCATTGTGCGGTGTCCCGATGGATCGCCCAAGCATTGATGAATACCTGTTCAACAAGGCACATATGATATAACTTTTTTTCTTTATAGTTTGTTTTATATCATATATGATCTAAACAAAAAATGCTTACTATTGTTCCAGCCGAAATGTCATATCCCTTAACTTTGACATCTTGACTAAGTTGTCTAGGAATTAACATTGGACCCGGAGGGTGTAGTCGAAGGACTTCTTTAATCACAGCTTTAAGGTATTTCATATCCTCAACTTCTTCTTCTGATACATATAAGTTATGTTTCGAATATTTTCGGATCTCATCTTGAAGTTTTTTCATTGATTCTGGATGTCTTATAAGAAGGGTCATTGCCCAATCGACGGCCGTGAAAGTAGTTGTCGTTCCCCCTAAGAAAATATCCTACAAAACAAGTACGAAATTTAGCATCATCATTAATTAATATAATAAAAGGATATATATTGTTCTTAATTAAAGGGTGGTTTGTATTGATTACCAAAAGGATGAGTCTGATATCGCTTCTATGAAGCTCGAATCCATTTGTCTTCTCTCTTTGAATTCGTAACAGCATATCAACAAAATCAGATGCCTCTTTATTCTCACCTTCATCTTCATGTTCTTGCACCACTCTTTCTAGAAACTCCACAAACGTTTTGCTTACTTCTTTCATTTTACGATCCAAACCACGGACTTTATCTATCCAAGCCAAACATGGGATGTAATCGCCTACCGGAAATGCGCCTAGAAGCTCCAGGATTTTTCTCAGTTGATTTTCAAAGTCGCTAGGGTTTTCTTCACGGCTATATTTTCTTCCCATAGCGATTCTACATATCACATTGTTTGACATATTAAGGAGTAAATCGCTTAGATTTACCGATGAAGAAGAAGAACTCGCTTTCTCAAGCTTCTCCAAGATTGCATTTATCTCTTCTTTTCGTACGCTCTCAAAGGATTTTACCATTCGCTTGCCGAGGAGATGGACAGTGCATAAACTCTTCATTTAAGGAAGATTTACAAACAATTTTGTCAGTTAATGATGAAATGATAAGTTAGCCTTAAACCAACAATAAAAATATGAGGTAGACTAGCGTGAATAGGGTGGGCAATTAGGGACGGGACTTTGCCAGAACGGGAACAGAACAGGATTTTGGAAACTAAATAGTTGTATCATTGATGTCCCATTAAAATTTTGGGATTTCCAAAAAAAGAGCTAAAAAGTAAAAACATAACAAATTGATAATCATAATTCGTAATCAAAACATATTTGTCAAATATAATAATTAAAAAACTTTAAAATATATGCAGCTATGTTTTTGAAATTTAGAAAAAAATTTAAAATCTTCTTTAAGTAAGAAACATATTAAATTTTTAATAGTTTTGGTAACATATTAATATACCAAAAAAATTAGGAAATTAAATCCCATTGTTTCTAATTTTCTACCATATATTCAGTTATATATAATATTATATTATTAATATATAATTTTTTTCCGAATGGGACGGGAATTGTGCCCACTCTTAAGCATGAAATGTGAATATATTTATATTCACTAACCTACATCTTTATTAGAGGTGACAAAATGGGTTGAAAATAATGGATCAACCCAAACCAATCCAATCCATGGACTTTAATGAGTTGAGAATTTGGATGCTAATGGATAAATGGATTTAATGGATTATTGGGTTTAATGGTTTGGATTAAAATGGTTTGGACTAAAATGGTTTAATAGATAATCCAAACTAAACCAATAAAATTAAATTTACCCATACTCTCTAGCTTAGCTCATCGTCGTCGTCTTCTCTAATCACTTCATGAGAAGTTTTTGATTCAGCTCTCATTCGTAACTCTACTCTAGCATAGCTCATCATCATCGTCGTCGGATTCTTATTTGATTTCTCTTGTATTCGTTTGGTTTCAACATCTGATCTGTCGATCTATATTTGAGGGTTAGCTATGTCAATCTGATTTGAGATTCAATTTTGATTTGTGGGTTCTGCAGAGATTCAATCTGATCTTGTGGGTTTTGTTTACTTTCGATTATAGTAGCTTCTGCTGAGCTAATCCTGAATTGGTTTTCTTATCTCAGTGGATTCCTGAGCTTAGGCATTATGCCCCTGGCGTTCCTATCATCCTCGTTGGAACAAAACTTGGTAGACCATCTTGGTGCAGTGCCGATTACTACAAACCAGGTGTAACACCCGTCTCTCGGTTTACCGGAGATGCGGCATTAGGACGCCTATTGAACCGGATTCGTTCCAACCGGGATGCCAACTCAACTTGTCCCAGGACCCGGCGCTTCCTTCGTATTCAAATACACCAACTATGCCACATGATCGATCAATCTCCCATCCGGACCTGCAAGAAAACGGGGACAGGGAAAGGAAAGGAGGCCTGAGTAATTATTTCAAACACAATTACCCAGTGAGGGCGGATTTAAGGAACCCGCGATCCCGGCTTGCACTACACAACTACGAAGCACAAGTCATAAGCTAATAACACCTTGCAATCAGGCCCGAAGGCTTCACCACGCAATTCTAATGTCCACTCGTGCTTTCACACTCTTGAACCCCTTCCTTCAGCCCGTAGGCCCACACAATCCTTCTTTATCCTTCTTATGGGCTCGTCATTCCCCCGACGACTTCTCAAGGGACATGTACCCCGATAATGTACGCGCCCCTGCCACGCAACACCCTTTCGGAGGGCCCTACCACAATTCTAATCATTCATATCCATCACGCACAAACAACGTTTTCGGTTTTAAGCGATAACCTAGCATTCTACGTTCCACAATCAATCACATCAGCGCTTTACTATCCCTACACTACCTAGGAAAGATGGCATTAACAGAGGACTATCGTCCGAAATTGAGATAGAGCAAGGGAGATAATCAATGGTCCTCACCTTAACCAAAGAAGAGGGCAAAAAAGTAATTAGCCCGAACGGACATCGGATCTGGAAAGAGGACGAGAAATCGAGTGAGATAGGCTTTTGTTTTGTTCGAATCGGGTTTAGGATGTCAAGTTATGGTCCAACGAATTTTGGTTGACTGAAAGTCAACGGTCAGGTCAAAGTCAACTGGTTGACCCGGTCAACCTAAGCCCAGATCCAAACCCATAATGAACCAGGCCCAAATCCATAACCGGCCTAAATCCCAAACCATACCCTAACCAACTAAACCAGGAATCTAATTAAATTAAACCAGGGGAATTGAATTGAACCGAAGGAATTAATTGAACTGATCAAACCGGAAAGAATTTGATTTGAACCAGGGAATGCAATCGAACCGGACCAACCCAGCTAACCGGACCGGTTGGTCAACGGTCAGCGTCAGCGGCGGTCAACGGCAGCGACGGTGGTTGCACGTGACTCTCCGGCGGCGGCGCGTGGGCTCCGGCGCGTGCGGGCGCGTGCGGCAGCGCGTGGCGCTCGGGTCGGCGGCTCCGGTTTCGTCTCGTCACGGCGGTCACGATGGTACGCTCGGTTTCTCGGGATTCGGGGTATTTTGGGAGTTACGAAAAGATCAAAACGTTTTTGGGTTGAAAACACAGATCTGGAATTCCGAGAGGTACCTGATGAGAGAGGGGAGAGGGAAAACGTAAATAGGGCTTTTGGATGCTTCGAAAGGCTCACGATCTCGACAGGGCTTTGCCGAGAAAAGAGAGAATGAATTGCAGAGAGGAGAAAAGCTCATATTTATAGGAGAAAGTCTAGGGTTTTAGGGAAAAGGGCATATGGGCTTGGGCTTTCCTCCTATTTCCACAAAAAATTTCCTGGACGGACCAGGGTCATTACACCAAGTAGGTAACTCCATAAATCCAATGTTCTTACACATAAGTTTTTTTTACCAGACAAGTTTCACACATGAGATGTGTATTAATTGTTTTCTCTTCAGGGAGATGATCTAAAGAAACTTATAGGATCTCTGGTTCAAAGACGCAGCAGGTACACTCATTATAAAATCTTATCTCATATGTCTGTTTGTATGTATAACAGACTGAGATAAATGGATTGTATTCAATGTCTATATTGATTCTAATTACGAGTGTAAGTAAGCATATAATTGTATTCAATGTCTTGTAGAACACTTGTGGTTTCTGAGAGAATTTTCATACCATCACTTACTGTAATAGAGTGAAGAGCCTTTAAGTTTTGACTTAGATTTATCACTGTCATGTCTGGGTGCTGCCAATATTATTTTGTAGATTATGGTCATCCTGTATGAGGAAAGTCAATTAAGAAAGTAGCTATTCGTAGTGTTTTTAAGTAGTCTGAGATCTTGTGCTAATCGTTTGATCCTTCAACTATACATGATCATTTGTTGTCACTTTAGATTATATATCTGTTATCTTATACATTTCTGTGTTTTGAAGTATGGCTTTATTATATGATGTTAGTCAAAGCGGAAAGATTCACACTTGCTCAATATGTTTCAAGTTGTTCACATGCATATTGAAACATATGGATACATTGGTAGTGAATAGTGACGTAAGCGATCTGGAGGATGAAAGAACGTCACTTTCATTCACATATTGAGCAAGTGTGAATCTTTCCGCTTTGACTAACATATGGATACATTTTTTTTTTCCTCTGTATAACATAAGGCATTAAAAATTGTGGTTGTATATTGGTAATGCCTGGACTTGGCTGACTACTGACTGCTGAGTATATATTGAGCATTGTTATTTACCAGTCTCTGATGCTCTAAATAAAAGCAGGATGCTAATATTGCAATGATATTGTGTTGTATAGGGCTTGCTATGGTGTCTTGAGGTTCATCATGGAGAGTGGTGCTAAGAGGTAAGTATAACTAATACATGTGTTCTCGAATTGTTTTCTTTTTCTCCACAATGATCTTAGACATTGTTCATTTCAAATGCTTACTCAGGTCAGGTCCGTGCAGCTCGTGCCAAGTCTTTAGAGTCTGTTTTTTTCAATCTTCGTATTCATATTGTTTTTTGTGGTTAATAATGTTAAATCATAATGTTACTTTTACGGATTGAATTGAATGGAATCCTGTTAAATCATAATGTTATTTTATGGGTTGAATTGAATGGAATCATAATATTTTTTATTATATAAGTGTATTATAATAAATTTTTATTGGGTCAACTCATTAAAACCATTAACCCATTAATTTAAATGAGTTATGGGTTGAACCAATCCATTTGCTTAATGAGTTGGTTTAATCCATGATCCATTAAAGACTAAATCCATTTAGATATGGATTAGTTTGTGTTGGTTTACCTATTTTAACACCCCTAATCTTTATGATAAAGAGATCTATTTTGCCGTGTTCTAGGTTTGTACGACCATATATATGGCGTCTATAAACTATACAATAAAGAATTGTATTGTTTTTAGCTATATTGTGAGATAATACGTTTTAGCTTATATAATCAAATATATGGTGTATATAAAGTTTATACGACCGTATATACAGTTTATACAGTCCTATATATAGTTTATCTGGCCGTATATATAGTCTTATTAGATTTTTTGTCAACACACTTATTCGGTTTATAAAATATTTATTTGATATAATATTTCTAAAAAATACAATTTCATTTAACATCATACTATATGAGTTAATTTTTTAATTTAAGAGTATTAATTGGAGAACATGAAATTTTCAGCATTTTAGTTTTAGAAAAAAATATAAAATCTAACTATAATTTAAATATCATCTTTTATCTATAGTTTACTTTATGTTTATTATTGATGTTTTTAATAAGTTTAGTTTTTTAAATCATAAACTATACTAGTTGTAAATGTATGTTTTATCTAATAAATCAATATAAAATTATATATAACATATATTTTGTATTTATACATATATTTAAATATATATGAATATTTATACGGTATATGGTGGTCAATCGGTAGACTAGCGCCTAGCCTAGCGTATTTTAGAACGACTATTTTGTAAGTTTGTTGGTTTAAAAATAATCTATTTAACGGTAGAAGATCAGATCAATAAAACCAATGAGGAGACCAGGGTCTGAGTATTCATGTGCTGTGTTTTTGAGGAAATTGGTCATCAGAATTCATGTGCTGTGTTTTTGAGGGCCTCTTATCTACTTTATAAAAATTCTTGTCAATATCTATATTTACCCTTTTGTTGTCGTTACTTGTTTTCAAACTATGAGTGATCCTTTGTAAAACATTAGTCATCAGAATTCGTGAAATTGGAGGACGTTTGGCCTTTCAATCAAAACACTATGACGGAGCTAGCACAAAACTTAGGGACTGTTTTAACAATATTTGGTTACTGTGAACGCTTTAAATGTCAAGAATACCAAATTCACAAACCTGGAAAATTAATTTAGGCTTCTGTGTAAAACCTCCAACTATCCCAAAAAAGAAAAAGAAAAAAAAAGATAATAATAATAAAAATAAATAAAATCATACCTTCATCTGTCTCCAATATTCTCCGTAGGAGGAAAAAGCCACATCTCGTCCGCCGTTCATAATTATATCCACCGCTTTCGTTTTCGGGCGGTTGACAAACTTAAGGTCGTGCGTTTTCATGACGTCATGAGCTACGTCGGCGGATGAGACCACCAGAACAGGGACACGGCCGAAGTGAAGGAGCAGGAGCGGCCCGTAGCGGAGACTGAGGGAACGGAAAGAGCGGTGAGGATGAAGACTCAGCTGGTGAAGGTTTCCTAGCACCGGAAGCCGCCACGGAGATGGTGGTGGGTTAAGTTTGGCGATGGTGGTGGTTCGTTTGAATAGTGATTTTAGGAAGAGAAATGCTAAGAGAGTTGTCAAGGACAAAGAGATTACTATTAATTCCATTACGATTCACCACAAAACGTTGCTTGGTTTCTTGCTCTCTGATTTTAGTGGAATTAATATATATAGTAATAATGCATCTGCTCTTCGTCTGCACTCTGTACTTTATAGTAATATATTTATAGGGCTGAGATTTAGGGTTAACCAAATTGGTAAGTTATTTAGGTTTTTTGGTTAATTCAGTTATTAAAAATTCTACCGAAGTTAACCGAAATAAATTATGGTTCAGTTTGGTTATCGGCTAATTCAATTATTAATATTGATAACCCAAATTAATTGGAGTTTTTGTTTTTTTCCGTCAAAAATCAATTAAAATCAAATAAATTCAGGTTAATTCAATATAATTCAGAATATGGTTAACCGATTGGTTACCGGTAACCGAATTGATTTAAGTTTCTCACCGATCAATTCAACCTAAGTAACCGAACCATAACTGAAAACTAAAATCTCGGTTCAGTTTGGTTACTTTGGTTCGGTCAAAATTCCACTAATAATAATGAATTAGGATCACATGATCCACAAAGGCAAAAGGCTTATGACATATAATAATTAATAATGCCCTCAGAAAAAAGAAATAGAGAAATAATGTAAACGACTTAAAAATAACAAAGATTCAAAGACAAAGGTCACACTCATTATTAACAGTGTTTCCAACAAAGGACTTCACAGACGAATCAGATCAAGATCATAAAGAGAAATAATATAGTCCTTAATTTTGCCTTCAGGATGTGTTAAGCCTTCACCATAGCCGTAGGCAACGTTGGTCATGCGTGCACAATTGATGGCTTCTTTGAGAACTCGCCTTGGCACATCTCTTGTCGTCAACAACTCTTCGTTCACTATTTTGTCGTTGTCTACACGCATTTTATGAAGCTCCTTAAAAGCTTCGCTTTTTGTAACTCCATATTGCTTCATAAAACAGTTTACCCCAGTAGTTACATATCCTCTACTCATGTCATCCTAATCAACACACCAAAAATTTATTATTAAAATAGAGAAAATTCCATGAAAAAACATAAACTTTTTAAATTTCATTTAAAATACACGACCTTTCCGATTTAATAAACAAAACTTTAATTTTTTTATCCATTTAACCATAAAATTGCATTTATAGAACGAATCATTTCTTTGTACCTCGAAACCGGCCATGTCATTCATTAGACGCCCATTTATAGATAATGATTGGATGAGTTTTGGTCTTGATTTGAGCCACTCATAAGCTTCCTTCGTAGCAATGTGACCCATGCCCATCAAAGTGCCTGCCATAGTCGCATACATCGTGATCTCGACCTCACCGACCGCCATATAATCCTCAAAGCTAGGCACGTGAGCGATTTGCGCCCATTTGGCAAGGTCAAGGTTGGATTTCACGAGTCTTTTGAACTGCCGATTCAAAATTATATAAAAACGTTAAATTAGGAATCATCATGCAGTCATGCTACATGCATAGTTTATGAGTTTCACCCCAAGAGTGAGTAGCAAAATAGGTATCAGTTTGATAAAATATATAAGAAATTAAATGTTGAAAAGAGATGTAATATAAATAATAGTTAATTTAGGACCATCTATTACTAGTGGTGTTACGTATTAGGACATATAGAATCTCACATCGTATATAAAAGATATATGTCAATCTAATCTATTCAGTTGGTTAAGTGGATCGGAAACCTAGAAAACTTAATATGGTATCATGGTCCGATCTATTATGTCCAACTCGATCCGATCTAAAAATTAGTCATGTTGATCCTTTTCCAAATATTTGAAGATTAATGGCCAAATAACCATTATCTTGAGGGGTCATATTAGAAAATAGAGTCTCACATTGGAAATTGGAAGATATTTTATGTAATATATAAAAGATATGAGTCAATCTATTCATTATCAATTAGTTTTGAGTTGGAAGTCCAATGAATCAATACTATTAAAAAATTAGAGTGGTTAGGAAACTAACCTTTGGGGCATGTGTTATTTACAACTTGTGCCATTGCACATTAATGATTTTATTAAATTTCATTAAGGGTAATTAGGGAATATAATATTATCTCTACAATCCATGTTTCCAAACAAGACAATTATTAAACATGTAGCCAAACAACCAAAATATAATGAGTCATACTTTCCTAATTAATTAAAATTGAAAAATGTATATACAATCATTAAACTATTAAATCAATTGATAAATACAATTAAATAACTTATTTATCAACTATTTATATATATATATATATAAGTTAATATTCTATAATTTATGATTTAATTCAAAAATATTTATAATATATTATAATATCTTTTTATTTTTGTTTCAAAAAAATATATATATATATATATACATATTACAATTGATGTTTTCACGATTGCACTTTTTAGCGGGTTCTTCCATCAAATTAAAAAAATATTTAAATCATTGAATGAGTTGAAAAATAAATTAGCCAATTTCGATTATAAATTTTCTAAAAAAAAAATCTTCGCATGAGTTTAATATATATAAAATTTCAGTTGATATATTTTAAACTTAATAAAAATATTAAAATTATTCCATATTTATATTATTCGAATATTTGAGGCGTCAAATTATATTTTATGTTTGAATGCAATTTTTAACGGGTTGTTCAATAAAATTTGAAAATTACCACTACAACATGTGTTATATATATATAAACGGATTGTTTTATTTCTACTTTCGTAAATATTTAATTATTAAATATAAAACATAATAATTTTTATAATTATCTATAGTTTTATAAAATAATATTTTATATAAATGCAATAAATTAAACTTATACCACATAACTTTTACAATGGTTGTTTTCACACACGCATATATATATATATATATATATATATTAAACTATGATCTTACGATACAACACGGATTAAAATATATAATGCGAAATCGTTATTTTAATATCTCTTCCCAAACAACACACAATTTATTTTTAAAATAATCTTAATTATTAACTCACTTTTTATAATACGTGTTAAACAATTATAATCAAAATTAGATTACATAATTAAAAATCTAAATTACTATAAACAAAATAAACAAAAATTAAAATTTATAAAGAAAATAAATCCGCGCTTTCCAAGCGCGGATCAAAATCTAGTTAAATAATTAAGAATCTCACATTTGCTTGAATAATCCAATATCTAGTAACCTTTTGTTTATGTAACAGCTAACAAATTAACATCCATGATTAATTATATTTTATAAATATAAGAAACATAATTTTCCCCATTTTTTTTTTATGTAGGTACATGTTAAAATGCTTTGATATACGTGTATACTAAGAGTTTTGATTGGTTACCTCTTCTACTGTACTATTCAGGCTGTAAGATCTTCCTTCTGACCCCACTTCTCTTTCGAAATCATTGAATACATCCAGTATAAATTGAAACACGAATTTCAAATAATTTGGTTGTTTATCCATGTCTTTATCAGGAGCCCACCTTGTGCATCATCACAATCATTCTTATCCTCAACGTCGTCATCCATACGATTGTTAATATGTGGAATTTTAAAATGTAGCGTACCTTTCTAGACTATTGGCGAGGCTTTCAGCTTCAGAGATAGAGGCATATCTATCGAAGGTGTCGTCAACAATGGTTTCGGCCGTGTAGAACTTAGTTAACATAATCCTCGCACTTGAGAACTGTGGCTCAAAATACATCGATATCACGAAAAAATGTAACTCCACTAGTCTGTCTCTGAAATAGGGTGGCAACTTAGATGCAAAGTCGAGCTCCTTGTACCATCTTGCATTCAGAAAAACACACACATATATTTATATATGATGAAAACAGGGAAAATTTCTTCAAGAGCTCTATTTCAAACTATATAGCAATGTTAGTTACTGAGGAAATTATATACTTTGTAACCATTTTGAGCTCCTTGAGGTATATAAGTTGTAGTAACTTGAAATTGAGCTTTGAAAACTTGAGTAATGTCTCGTCATGGTCTTCTTCTTGTTCGTAGAATGAGATATATTCCATAGCCACTAATATCTCCATGTTCCAATGTTGAGATAGACCAAGAGCATTCTGTATAAGCCTTGAGAGATGAGGGCTTGCTTGTCCTGCCAACGACTCCATATGTTTCGTTGTGAAACTCAACGCTTCGTCCATTATATAATCTCTTGTCGTCCTTAAATGAGCGGCTTCATACAAGCTCAACATGCCCTTAGCATCCTTGGTTAAGGAGTCCATAAAATTTCCGTCATCCCCTATGAATCTCTTGAACGCATCTATATATATCAGATATTGTAAGATCTTGTTATACCTTTTGGTCGAAAAAGAAATGAACATGTTAGTTAATATGTAGCGAACTAAATATAAGCATAATTAACTTACCTGCCGACATGTTGTAAGCATACGTTCTGAAAACCCAAAAGTAGATGGATATTGTGTAAAGGTCATACTCATTTGCGATCATATCATCAATCTTCTCAAAGGTGTGTGTCAAGGTCTTTTCGATCTCATTCTCAAAATGATATGCAACACCAAGACTGATCATCAAATAGATCAAAAGTACTTTTCTCTTCGCGAGGTCATGACCTTCTTCTTGGTAAGAGGACATGAACATGTCCCTGACGTTGGGCTTGATTGCTTCGAGTTCCCTTGTAAGGACATCTAGTTCCTAAAAGAAGATATGCAAGTCAGTACCATGTCTTGTTAAAAACAATTTACCAGGTGTAAGTTAAAATGGTGACACTATATAACAACACTAATACGCATCACTATGATATATATATCAAGTTCAAATTTGTTGTCATCGTTTCTCATCCGATTAATCTAGCAACAAAATCTATAGATAATCTATTTTTTTCTAATGTTCTATTTTTCATTGACACGTGTGTATATATATATTGATAGTAAATAGACTCACCAATTCATCGACTGGGACGTAGAAGAAGTAATCAACCCATTGAGAGGGTTGCAACATTTTAAACTTGCGACCGCTTTCATGCTCCAAATCAGTTTGAGATCCCATATGAGAGAGAGAGAGAGAGAGAGAGAGAGAGAGAGAGAGAGAGAGAGAGAGAGAGAGAGAGAGAGAGAGAGAGAGAGAGAGAGAGAGAGAGAGAGAGAGAGAGAGAGAGAGAGAGAGAGAGAGAGATGGTCAGCAAGCAAAGCGTCGGTACGAAATTTGAAGAGGAAAGGGGGGGGGGGGGGGGGGGGAGAGGGTCGCCGTATAATGTATATATTACATGTGGACGATAATCAAAGCTTCAGTCCAAAACAAACAGATATTTGGAGCTTTACAAAACATATATATTTGTGTAGATAAAATGGGGCGGCCAGGATGATAAGAAAAACGTAGATAAAATGGTGAAGGAAAATTTTAAGACTATTTCCAATCCCATTTAATTTTTCACTAAAGTTTGGAGTAAATCTTCTTCAATCCTATTGTATTTTCAACTTCAAAATGAAGTAATAATGGGATGACTATAAATATGAAGTAATTATATTCATCAGACCATTTACAACCCTGCTCCATTTTTTATTCCAAAGTGCATGTTGCAGTAAAATTTGCTCCAACTTTATTCCATTTTCAACCGTAAAACGGAGTAAAAAATAGGATTACTCTAATATTTGAAGTAAAATATGGGATTATTTCATTTTTTGTTCATTACTTCATTTTCTACTCCAAAATGGAATATGATTAGAACAAAACACAATTGCATTTTGGAATCAATCTATTTTGGAATAAAAATATAGTTTTACATTAGAGATGCTCTCACTCCATTTTTTACTCACGGCTCTATTTTTTATTCTAAAATAGAGTATAGTTGGAGTACAACTCAACACCATTTTAGAGTGACATCATTTTGAAGTAAAAAATAAAATTATACATTGGAGATGTCCTAAAAATCTCTATTTTATGATCTTATACGGTACTAACTTCATTATAAACCCCTTCGCTCTATAAACAAATTTGTTAAGCAAAGGTGTTTAGTTTATAATGTTTCCTTGGTTACCAAAGTTAACAAGACTATATTCGCTCTGTTTTTTAAAGTATGATGTTTTAGGGAAAAAAATTGCTTTTAAAAATGGCCTTTTAGGCTTTCTATACAACTTTTATTAGTTAATGTTTATAATTCAAAAACTATATTAAAATACTATTGGTTAATAATTATGGGAAAGTATTTTTTTTTTTCCAACAAGATACAAACTAGAACCTATCTCTTTAAAATCCAAGTTGGTGGCTCCAAACCAACATGAAAGCTCTGTGATCATCTTAGCCGAGTACTCCGTGCTAACTTATCTGCCATCAAATTTTGCGTGCGAAATATGTGCTTGAGTTCAAATGCTGTAAAGTATGACTTACTTCTATTGTATTCCTCTAAGTGAACGAGAGAGCTGACTATTCTTTTGGTTCTGACACTATCTTAATCAATCATAAACAGTCAGTTGCAAATGTAATATGTATGTGCCTCAAATCCTTTATGCATTCTATTGCTTAAATTAGAATTTCAAATTCCGCATAAAGAGGAGATAAACTTGTTCTGATATTCATTGAATCGTAAAATGTTTTAATAAAAGAGAAATATACATTTATAACTAAATATCAATTATTTCTTAATTTATATGAAAACTCTAAAACATTATTCTTTAAGAAACAGAGTGACTATTTTTTAATAACTAAATGGCATAAAAATTATTTCCGTTTAGTGTTCAGAGTTGGTATAATGAAAACACAATTGAGCACAAGTGAATAAAAGCACACTTACCAATAAGTATTTATTGTTACCATTTACGGTTCACCAATCCCATAGGAAGATTCAAGGACAATATGCCCTTTCTGTTCGTAGATCAGATGCTTCTCTCAAGATCCCATAATTATGCGTGTCTTTATGATCAACTATCACCCATTTGCAATTAGAAAACAAAGCATTAAAATAATTCTTATTTTTGGCACTCAAATTAATAAAAGAATGGAGTTAAGAATCAGATTGAGTTTGGGTGGAAGATAACCGTACAGGACACGCGTGAGTAACGGCGGTAAAGATGATCGGAGGTGGAGATGGTGCATGCATGGCATGGTGCCATGGTGGCAGAAGATGAATGCTCGTGTGAGAAAGTGAAGTGAGAACTTGGTGCTTCGGTTACAAATGTAATCTCCATGCAAAACCGTAAGTGGAATGAATCTTTGCAACAAATCATTCAATGCTCTCCACGTATTCCAGTTTCTCCGTTATATGGTCACCGTCTGTGATTATATAAATCAATTTCTTTTTAACCGTAAGTTAAGAGTTTTGAAAGAGGTGTGAATGTAATAACGAGAGCAATGCTGTTTTGAGTTAGTGAAGATGATATTTGAACCAAAATAATGATTTACATTTGCAATTTATATAGAAGAGTTCGAGAGAAGAAATGAGTTTTTAACACCTTTAAGATTTCTTAGAATCCATGGGCAAACACAAAAACAAATAAGTTAACAAAAAATATTCGCGTTCAATATTGTCATATATTATATTAATTCAGAGACACCAATATGGATGACGTAATCATTTTAAGTTTTGTAGGTTCATAATTTGTTGAAAAAAGGTGAAAGCTTCACCATTAGATAATTTTCCTATTACATTTTTACCAAAAGCTGTAAATCTGACGGCTTTCGATGATTTAAACAATTTGTATCATAATTTATTTTATTTTCTTATACTATGTCTTATTAAGATACATTAGAACATGTCCATTGATGATTTTTAAAGGTTTCTTAGCATAATTTTTTAGGAAAAGTTTGATAAAATAATAGTATATATGAGTCCCAGCTAAGGATCAGGTTGTTAAAATCCTTCTGCAAGGACATATCTTTGCATTGTTTCTATCATGTGTTTCATTGCTATTTGTTATTTTTTTTTTTTTATCGATTTTTGCTTTTTTTTTTTTTACTTTCCACAAAAAAAAAATATTAAATTTTTTTTTAAGAAACTCCCCTTGAATTTCATGGATGTACATGGTCTTAGAATATTTCTATTGGAGATATCTCAATAAATATTCACTATAAAATAACTAAAAAAACAAGAGAGAGAATAGGAAACGGGTTTTCCTTTGAAAATTTGTGAATACTCATAACACATTTATCCTTTTATAAGTGGCTTAATTTTATCTGAAAATATTGAATTTAATTATATTATTAATTCATAATAAAATAGCAATATTATTTTTGTTGAGAAATCCAAAATGAGGTTTTCATGAGTGGAGATGCTCTTATAAGCTTTAGAGGTTAATTGGTTCTCTCGGTAACACCTAAAATAATGGGTTTGCGGATAATAGCAGTTGTTGGCATTTGAAAACAATCACATATATTATTGAGAATCAAAATTTTCTTTCTCCGAACGCCTGCGGTTGCGGATGAATCGTTAAAAAAATTTGTTCAAAATTAGAAAACAAAATGTATTTAAAATTAGAATATATATAATAACTTTAGAAAAATAAGACTTGAATATTATAATTATGATATATGTGAACTTTCTACTAATCACTTATCATATATTTATATTTATATGATCTTTAAACTAAAACTCTTTATATATATCTAACAACAAAAAGTAACTAAATCCAATCAAGTCCTATTGGTTTTGAAAACATTTCCACGTAATTTATATTAAAAAAATAATTTCCCATAAAAATCGTTTTAAAAGTGTTTCACATGTGTTGTATTGAAATGGATTCGTTGACAAAGAAAAAAGGTATTGAAATCGATTCTATTTAATATTCGAGTTTTCTTTCTCAGTAAAATCGAGGTATTGAAATCGATTCTATTTAATATTCGAGGTATGTGTTCTATTTAATTTGTTTCTTTCAAGCAGATCTCAATTCTCCAATAGCTCCTTTTTAACTGCATTATGGCTTTTATTTGGTCGTGCGGCCAATTTTACGCCTTTAGCTAGCAAAACTTTCATAACATGATTTGGATCTTACAAACATAACGATGTATTGCTGTATGAACACATATTCTACTATAGGACATAAGATATTTGTAAAGTGAATATAGACGATTATTATAATGTAAAAATGATACCAATACAAGAATTTGGAGAAGAATGGATTTACAGAGGTAAGATTTGATCTCTTTCCTTAATTTTGAAAATGTTCTGTAGTGTGAGGGTTGCATGGCGTTCTGAATTTCAAGATATAACTGCATACTTCTTATGATTTATACCAACTAAATCTATAAGCTTACGAACCCCTTTTGTGTTGTACTTTCAAAAAGATGAAAGAATATAAAGAGAGAAAATGTGTGGGAAGCATAAGAGATTGTTGTTGTTTTTTCGTCTGAACATATATTTTGATTAAACCTGGTGAAATATATCGGTGAAATACAAAAGTTGGTAGATAAAGAACCATCTCCGGAAACTAGGCCCATAAGAAGGGACCTAAGCCGACGGATTCATGAAAAAACCCCGGAAGATAATCCAAAAGACGGGAAACTAAAACCTACAACTATAACAGACAAAGATCAGAGATAATCAAAACTTAGCAATAACAACCACACTTGCAAATCTTGACTCCCGTAAAAAACTATGAACGAGATTTATCGAAGTTTCCCACGGTCCACCAAACGATAACATCCGCAACCTGGAGATCCACATAGACACACACTCTCAAACCCGAACTCAAACCCATAGAACCAAGACTTCATAACCCGACAAGATAGAACCGCTACAGGTTCTACTAACACTCTTTCGGATACGGTAGAGACACACATTCTTGCGCTCGATAATCACCTAAATAGAAGCCCTATACGAACCCTAATCTCCAACGAAGCCTAACCAACAAAAAATTCCAAAATCAAAGAAACCCGGAATAATCAGAAAGAAAACCGTTCACAACTAACCTCACAACTACCCAAAAATCTGCAAACTAAGAAGTTAAAGCCAAGGATTAACCATTTGAACTGTCTGAATAGAAGATGAACCTAATTTTATCTAAAGTCGAAAAGCCAAACCTCACTAACCCACGGCAAATCCGGATCCAACACCATACCAACGCAACAAAACCAACCCGAGACCACAGCCTTTAACCGCAAAACACACACAGCCCCACTAAACCAGACCAAACAAGACCGAGAGCACGACCCAACCGGTAGAAACCCGACTAGCTCGGCCAAAATTACCGGAAGAAAACCGACACTCCGATAACCACGACTCCAAAACCGCACCAAAAGGACTCGATGGAGCTACAATACGGCGGATGAAAGGAGAGACAACGGAGGCAGGTCCATAAGCCAATAGCAATCGCGGTCTGAGCAGAGGAAGACAGCGAGGAGAATAAATCGCAGCGGCGAGAGGAGTGTGCGAGACACCGGCGTCGGATAAACCGTCGCAAAAACCGAGGGAAAGGAGGACAGCAAAGCTAAGAGACTCGACGACTAGCAATCCCTCCCCGACCACGGCAATCAATGCCGGCCATGGAGAAAACGAGAAACTCTATCTGAAGGCGGGTCCTCAAAAACGGCGTAAGGGAGAAGAAGAAGCTAGGGCGAACTCCTGAGAGATTTTTGTTATGTTCTTATTAATATAATAGAATGAGAAAGAGCATAATATCTCTTAGAAAAACCAAAAAAGTTTTTGGTCATTAGTGGAGATACATTTTGTATTAATTATGACATTAACTGTATAATTCATAACAAAATTGAAGAGACAATTTATTTTCTTGACCAAGACTAATTCTCTACGGAATTATTACTTTTTGACCAAGAATAATTCTTTAAAAGAATTATTTACTTTTTACCAAACTTAAATTTATGTAGTGATCAATAACACAAATAAATTTTGATACAAAAATAGGTTATTGGACCAATGTCCATCTATTTGAACCGTATCTAAACCTGAACCGAAGCCCCAACCCATATTGTTTCGGCTTGGTGTGCATGCATGGTTTACTATGGGTTCACTCTTCTCTATAGTTGTCCTAAGGTATTTAACATTGTTAGGACCTCTCCACAATATATGCTATGCCCATTTTGTGCCTCTCTACGAACAAACATATATGACAAACATTTCTCATTCAAATAAACTCTCATTTTAAACACATGAATACACATGTCTTTAAATTAAGTTCAAACAATCCCCCACACGAATAGAAATGATTCTAAACAAATGAAAACTCGAAAAATATTTTTGAGAGTACAAATGAAAAATCCACTACATATAAGTTGGTAGCATATTTCAGCATTGAACCAGTCATTGTTAATATCTATCAGATTTACTCGACCAGAAGGTGAATATGATGTCTTGAACCTCCCAGACTCTGATGTAAACCGAGACAATAGCTATAACACAGTTTCATTTTCTCACAAAACTAGGTTCTCGATTGTGTTCATTTTGGTCATGAACGTGCCTGGTTAATCATGAGTGAATTTGGAGAATATAGCCTCAATTCCATTCTCCTAGAAACGGTCCCATTTCACACTCACAAGGTGATTTCCATTAGCTATGTTTCAAGGAGTATCATGTACTACTTCACTTATATCTCATGCTATGGAAACAAATCATTAAAAGCAAATACTTATCCTCTATACTATACATGTAGCACTATAATATCATCTTAGGAACTAGGTAGAGACCGCAATCCCAAAGTTCTTTTGATAGATTCAGTTTGACTTAGTTTTCCCCTTGAACCTATTTCATGGGATCTCTAGTCATTTAGGTAGGGTTACCATCAAACATCCTCTCTTAAGTCATAGGCTTTAAAACCCATTCCTCTTAATGATTTTACAATATGATTTCGTGACACACCTTTTAATAAATGGATCTCAGGTTGTCATATGATTGAATATAATATACTGAGATTATTCCATTTGAGATCAATTGTCTAATGGTTTTATGTCATCTTCTTCAAAGATCTGACTAATCATTATTCACTAAACTCAGTGTCCGAGCTATAGTCGACTGACTATAATTATGTACACATAATACTTGCACTAGTTTTTCCCACATGAATATCTTCCAAAAATTTAGAAGCCACTTTGCTTCCTCTACAGCTAAGATTCCATGTCGATCTGGCCAACATAGTTTGTTTGGAAGATTTCCAAAACACTATTTGCACCGCTAAGTGTAAAGACATATCCACTTATGGATTTTGATATTTTGGAGTCGAAATTTCAGTTGGTATCATTGCATCCTTACAAAATTATGTGTTCTTTACCATAGTGCAGCTTATAACTTTCAGTATAACATAATTAGTTCAATACTCTAGTTATGACTATTCATTTTGTTTGACTTGGATTACTCGTGTAGCGACTAATTACATTAACCGAATATCGTAGATCAGGTCTAGTGAAATTTGTTAAGTACATTAGACTTTCAATTACACGAGCATGCTCCAATTCTTACACCGCTTCACCTACAGTTGTGAGACGGGTCTACAAGGGTTTTTGCATTCCCACTTGAGTAGAATTAAAATCTCTCAAGTATCATTTCAGCATAATGAATTTGAGACAAGATTTTTCTTTCAGAATTTTGAGTGATCTTAATCTCTAGAATTACATCCGCTATTCCCATGTCTTTCATATCAAACTTGCTACTCAGCAAAATCTTAAATTGACTGGTCATATCTCTATTACGTCCAATAATGAGCATGTCATCAACATACAATTAGAGCATAAAATATCCATGTGAAGTACTTTCGATGTATATACACTTATCTTATTCATTATGCTGAAACCATTTGACATTGATATGACATTGTCAAATTTGTCATGCCATTATTTTGGAGCTTACTTAAGTCCATTCAACAACTTCAAAAGTCCACAGACTTTGTGTTCTTGTCTTGAAATAACAAACCCTTTGATTTGTTTCATATATAACTCCCCTTCTAAAGGCAGTTTTGTCATCCGTCTGATGGAAAATCTAGGTCTCGTAATGTTGCAATTCCTATCAGTATTCTGATTGAAATTATTCTCGTCACCGAAGAATAAGTGTCAATGAAATTTAGACAAATTATTTATCGGAAACTTTGCACCACAAGCCTAGAATTGTACTTATCAATTGAGCCATCAGTTTTCAACTATTTTTTGAAAACCTATTTACACCCTTAAGGCCTTAAGCCTTTATGATAAACGAATTATCTTCCATGTATTGTTTTTTCATAACGAGTTGATTTCACTATAGATGGTTTCCTTCCATGAAGGTGCGTCTGATGTAGACATGGTCTTAATGAAATTTCTAGGTTCATTCTCAAGAAGAAATACTATTAAGAAATCTTTACCATAATATTTTTTCTTACGAGCTCTTTTGCTACATCAAGGTTTATCTTCCAATAATTCTGCATCATCAATTTATATGCCAGAAATACTTGTCTCATTCATTGAGGTGAATGCATCTCTTTCTTCATTAATCCTTTTTAGATTTTATTAACCATACATAGAAGCACGTGTTCAAAGAAATATGCATTCCTTGATTTCACTATTTTTTTATATGGATATGCGACATATCTGATTTGTAAACCAGAAACCGGTAAACACTTTTTCAATGCGCATATCCGATAAAAACATAATGTATCATTTTGGTCTTGTTTTGAACTTTACGAGGTAGCTCTTTTACTTTTGCCAGACACACCTCCCCCCCCCTGCCCACATTTTGAGGTATTTGTAAAAATGTATTTAATTTTCTCAAGTTCATATGGCATTTTTGCCATTCATTTTATGTGGTTAGAAACGCCTCCCCCCCCCCCCCCCCCCCCCACATTTCTTGAGATAACTCAGAAGATGCATCTTTGCATTTTTCATTTCACCAAGAGTTCAACATTTTTGTTTTACAACTCCAGTAGATTCAAGCGAATAAGGAGTAATTTTTCGACGAATAATGTCATGTTCTCTAAAGAACACATTTAATTCTCATCAAACTCACCTTCTTTATCACGCATAACTATTTTATAGTTTTCTCAAGTTAGTTTTTAAATTCATCTTGTATGCTTTAAACTTTTACAAAGCCATACTCTTGCTTTTTAACAAGTATACATAACTATCACAATATATATCATTGGTGATAGCAGCGTAGTGCCACTATTTCATTCGATTTCCTAACCATATTCACTTATGAAACTTCATTACATGTGTTTGAGATTTTTCATTTGTCTCTGCATAGTCAATTTGCCTTGACATTCATTAGCATTGCTATAATGTGTCAGATTTTTGACTCATCATGCCACACTAATAACAATTCACATTGAACTTCTTTTAAGAATTGTGCTTTATGAAGCTAGTGGAGGCTTTCATAGAAACCTCTTATTTCTCTTTATGCTTGTGTCTACTTTTTTCGCATATTGTTCAAAAGATGAACACCATATGGTTTGCGGTTTTGTAGAATTAATTTGTTTTCTGACAATCAAGTCTTTAAGCTTCTCAGCCTTTCGATTATGCCATGGATAATTTTGAAATATTTCCAAGTTAATGGAGATTTTTCAAAAGAACAATCGACCTGGTATGTCAAAGAAATTGACCTCCCTTCAGCCATTATCTCATGCATCATTAATCACATCTTTTGACTTTTTTGATGGACTTAAAGTCTACCAATTTAAAGTCCAAAACTTGATCATTGCGAATGTGTGTTCAAAACTTGTACTTCTTATCAAAGAAATTCAAAATTCCTTAGAAGTATTCATGTCATGATAGACTTATACAATGTTTTGTTCAAGCGGATTTGATCCACTTTGGCACAAACATCGTCACAAATATAAGATTCAACATTGACTAGAGTTCTAACATTAGTATTCTCAAGAGAAAGTCATATGTTATCCTCCTTGAGTTACTTATCTAGTTTCATATGGTCATCGATATAAATATCTTCACATGCCACATAATGAATCGAGTTCCATCGATTTTGTCTAGCATTAGTCCTATGCTTACAGAACTAGGCACTAACATGACAATCCGATATAACATCAGAACTTGGCCAGTCCATGGAAGACCACTACCAAACTGAATTTGGTGTGTCGACTCACTAGACTCGTAACCAATAATACCTCCACCGCAACCGGTATAAATAGAGTATGGACATTCATATAAACATCAAAATTTCAATCTATAAAGCACACAATGACGTGGTAGGTAGCAGACCATTTCCATATTGGGTTGTCAACTCACCATACCTATTGTGATCTCAAATGTTTATGTAAACGTTCTCATTTTAGTGATATTGTTTATTTGCATATATGCAAATCCGAACTAATATACTAAAAATAATAATAAGAAGTTCAAATGCAAACTAATACTTTAAATTGCATTCAATAATTAAATCAAAATTTCTAGAGTTAATAAATTCAGAATTTAATAATTTAATTAAATGCAGAGACAATAAACAATTTAATCAAATAAATCACCAAATATTTTAATTACTGTCGAAACTGTCGAAAAAATAAACAATTTTCAGAACAAGTAAATCAAAATTTCTCATATTTTTAGTGATAATTCAACATCAGTCATTCTAATTGTAAAGACAATTTAATCTACGCAATTTAAGATAATTAAATCACAAAATCAGATTAAAATAATTTTCAGATATTACAAAATCAATAAAACTCTACAAGACTACAATCATCAGATTAAATAACATAAAATTATTTAAAATTTTCTCATACCTTCTTTTTGGAATATATCAACGAATGATCATATTTACCGATGCAAATCTGCAATTTAAACTTATTAAATCTGCATAAAGAAAATTCCAAAGTCTAAATCACATTATGTGCAAAGACATATTTAAATAATTTATATAGCTCGAATAAATTGAATATGCACCTTATAAATAATTTTTCAGAATTAAACAAAACTGAAAAATACAAATAATTGAGAGATACTTTTCTGAATATTTGTTGAATAAACAACAAATTTCAGAACAAGAATAACCTGAAAGGGATCCAAAAAAAATTGAAAACAGGTTATAGATCCATATTCATGTATTTTTCAACAAAAATACTCAGCAAAATAATCAATTTTCGTTAGTACAACAAGCAAAAATGAAAATTTTCAGAATTAAAATTGTAGGAACGCATATTGGCGAACTGCTATTTGTAAAGTAAATATAGCCGATTATCATAATATAAAAATAATACAAATACAAGAATTTAGAGAAAAATTGATTTGCAGAGATAAGATTTGATCTCTTTCCTTAACTCTGAAAATGCTCGTAGTGTGACGGTTGCATGGCGTTCTGAATCCCATAATACAACTGCATATTCCTTATGATTTATACCACCTAAATCTATAAGCTTACGAACCCCTTTTGTTGCTCTCAAGAAAGATGAAAGAATATTAAGAGATAAAATGTGTGGAAAGTGTAAGAGATTGTTGTTATATTCTTATTTATATAATATAATCTAAAAAACCAAAACAGTTTTTGGTCATTAGTGACAATGAATTTTGTATTAATTATGACATTAAACATAAAATTAATCACAAAATTGAAAGACACAATATTTTTTTGACGAAGATTAATTCTCTAAAGAATTATTACTTTTGACTAAGAATAATTCTCTAAAAAAATTATTTAATTTTAACCAAACTTAAATTTATAAAGTGATCAATTACACAAATAAAATTTTGATACACAATAGGTTATTGGATCAATGTCCATCTACCTGAACCGTATCTAAACCTGAACCAAAACCCGAACCCATTTTGTCTCGGCTTGGTATGCGTGTTTGGTTTACTATGGGTTCATTTTTTTCTATAATTGTCATAAGATTTTTAACTTTGTTAGGACTTTTACACAATATATATTATGTCCATTTTGTGCATTTGTAGCAATAAACATACGACATATATTTCTCATTCAAATAAACTCTAATTCTAAACACATGAATATATTTTAAGTTCCAACGATTGCAAGCTTTCAACCGTAACATCTTTCATTAATATATTATATATCCCGTTGACCAAAAAAAAAAATATATATCCTCACTTGGTGGGAAAAAAAAAAACAGATTACACCGCCCTTTGTTTTCGCCTTCACCCGCCCGTTTTACAATATCTTAGATTAAAAGAAAAAAAACAAATTTCCTCCCATACGTATTGTTATTGAATTCCTTTCACAACCACCCTCTGAAGTTATTATACGCACAACACTACGAGAAGTTCGTTGTAAAATTATGCTTAATCATTGAGCCAAAAGAGTAGTGGCCGACATTTCCAAAATTTGAACCTAACATGTGTCCATCCGCAAAATATCAGATAAGATATTGTGTCCCAAATTATTAATTTTCATGGCCCTCAATACTGACGTGAGGTGAGCCGCTTCAACAAGTTTTAACTATATCTTTTAATGTTGTTTAAAATGGTTCAACTGACCATGTTTTCTGCTTCGGGTAAATGAGGTTTCCGCACCGTGACATGTTTTCTCAAGCTCTCTTTACCGACTTTCCCTCTTTCTCTTTGGGCTATTAATGTTGTTTCTCTTTGGGGCATCATTCTCATTCCATCAATCATTTTAAAAACTTAGCAATAAACCATTCTTAAATCATTTATTTTTTTAAAAAAAACCAAAAACATTTTTTTGCTAACAAAAAAGAACCCAAATATATAAAGGTCTTGAGAAAGAAGAAACCTAATAAAAACTCATGCGACTCCCAAAAACCAGCACTATATGGCCTTGACTTTTCTAGTTACTTAGTAAACTCACCTAAAAAAGAGAGATAAATTTGAATTATCTAGTGAGTGTGAGCCCAAGAAACCCAAAAGTTCACTACAAGTGGTCTTACAACCACTACAAACGCAAGTCAAGACCTGAAGCAAGCAGCATCGCATCATGTATGTTGCATATATCAATGAAGATCATGAGGATCTGAATGAGAAGAAAGCAGGCAAACAAGAAGAAAATTGAATCACGTGACCAAAAAAGAGGTGCAGGATGCACAAGTGTAGCCGTTGCTACAGGCGATAAAGCAAAGGCAAAAGCAAAGGCAAAAGGTGATTTGTCGGGTAATGAGAACAAATATATAAGGCTGAGATTCTCATTAAATGAGCTCGTACAAAGGCTGCGTTTCAAGGCTGCATCAAGAACATTAGGTTTACTTTGATTCATGTATATATAGATGTATGAATAAATTTAGGGAGAGTGACAAAAGTAGAGAGAAAAATACATCAAAGCATAATCTTGTATATTGTTTTCAGGGATACAGGGGAAAGAGAGAAACCAGGAGAGAGTCTTGTAAGGGGCTTTGGGGTTGTCTTGTCTTTTGTAACACCTCTGTGATCTAGTAGATTACAGGAGTGAGATCCCAGCCAGACGTACCACCTTAGTTAACAGGTGTAAAATGGATAAAATTGTTGTGTGTTCTTCATTTCACTTTCTCTGCAACTCCTATGTTTCTTCAACAATCAACTTTGCATCTTCTTCTCATATGTTTGCTCTCTTTTGTGTGTGGTGATAACTTGATAACAACCTTATGAGACGTCATTAGGTTGAGGTTTTCTTCACATATTTGTATCACAACCACATGTTTTGGTAGCCAATGGTTCTTCGCTAAGAATCATGGCATTGTCATAAAGAGTAGAGCTATAGAAGTTTGATGGTCATGGAGATTATAAGTTATGGAAGGACAAATTGTTGGCTCAGATAGATCTACATGGTTTGAGAGTAAAGCCTTGGAAGAATCCGGAAGAACTAAAGAAAGGGTCTGAGATCCTGATGAAACAAAAAAAGGAAGAAGGGAAGCTGAAGAAAAGGAAGAAAATTTAGTAGAAAAAATGAGGAAAGCTAGAAGCACCATTGTTTTGAGCGTAAGAAACATGGTTCTGAGAAAGATTAGGGAAGAGGAAACAGCTGCAGGCATGTTGAGGGCACTGGATCAGTTGTATCTGGCTAAAGCTTTACCTAATCGTTTCTACCTCAAGCAGAAAGTGTACGGCTACAGAATTTCTGAAAGCTTGTCCACTGAGAGAAACATTGATGAATACCTTCATCTCATAATAGATCTTGGAAACATCGATGTTGCAGTCTCAGATGAGGATCAAGCAATATTTTTTCTCATGTCTTTGCCAAGACAATTTGATCAGCTATTGGACACACTAAAATATGGCTCAAGAAGAACAACTTTTCCGCTAGATGAAGTTTATGCAGCCATTTATGTAAAAGAACTAGAGATAGGTTCAAACTATCATAATTCTAAAGGTCAAGCAGAGAGCTTGTATGTCAGGGAAAGGGAAGATCAACGAGGGAGAACATATTACAGAGACAAGTCACCAAGACAGACATTCAAAGTCTTGGTCAAAGTCTAAAAATAGAAAAGTTTGTTGGAGTTGTGGGGAAGAGAGTCATTTCAAGAATAATTATCCAAGCAGAAACAAGTCTTAGAGAAAATCCAAAAATCAAGGAAACCGTAGCAGAGGAGAATCTGATATGGTTAAGGACGTCAAGAATGAAGTTGCATGGTTATATGTCTCAGAAGCCTTACTTTGGACATATATAAGTTTGGAAAATGAATGGGTAATGGACATAGACTCTTATATGAATCATAAGAAAGAATGGTTTGAAGTATTGAGATAAGACATTGGAGGATCAGTACGCATGGGAAACAAAACTACTTCAATGGTAAAAGTAGTTGGGAATGTCAGAATCAGAAATGAGGATGGTTTGTTCATTTGTATTACTAACCAAAGTAAGGTACATTCCAGATATGGACTGAAACATGTTATCTATGGGAGTATGGAAGAACATGGATGTACTTTTGAATCTACATGTGGGATTCTAAGTGTCAAAGACGGCACCAAAAAAACACTTATAACAGGAAAAAGGCATGAGACGATGTATCTGCTTCAGGGAAAACCGGAATGTGACCAATTGTTGGTTCTAGAAAAAGAAGCACTGATACATTACTATGGCACATGAGATTATGCCATATGAGTCAGAAAATATGGACCTAATGGTGAAGAAGGCGCTCTTAGACATGAATAAGATCGTAACATTGGAAATGTTTGAACATTGTGTCTATGGCAAAGCAAAAAGGGTTAGCTTCTCTGTTGCCACTCATGATACTAAATACAAGTTAGATTATGTTCATTCTGACTTATGGGGAGCACCATCAATACCATTCTATTTAGGAAAGTGTTAGTACTTCATCTTGTTTATAAATGATTACTCAATGAAGACTTGGATCTACTTTCTGAAACATAAAGATGAAGCCTTTGCAAGTTTTGTTGAATAGAGTGTGATGATTGAGAATCAAACCGAAAGGAAGATAAAGATGTTGAGAACTGACAATGGTCTTAAATTCTGCAATCAAATATTCAATGATCTCTGTAAGGATGCATTATTGTGAGGAATAGGACTTGTGCTTACATGCCTCAACAAAACGAAGTTGTTGAGCGAATGAATCGTATCATTATGGAGAAAGTAAGGGGCATGTTGAGTGACTCTGGATTACCAAATGTATTTTGAGTTGAAGTTACACATACTGCAGTTACATTGATAAACAAGATACCGACATCAACAATAAACTTTGATATTTCAGACAAGAAATGGTCATAAATAGCAATGGTGTATAGTTATCTGAGAACGTTTGGGTGTGTATGCTTTGTTCACTTAGATGAAGGGAATCTATGTGAGAGTCTAAACTCGCACTATCAATGTTTATAGAGCAAAACTTTTAGGGAACATAAATTTCAAGAATAAACAACACGACAAGAGACCCAAATGATATTTTATTGATAAGTTGAATCGAAAACAAAGAAGAAAGAGAGAAAAGCTTAAGAAATCTATAAGTATAAATGCTAGTGATTTTTCGAGATCCCTTGATCGTAGGAAGTCCTTTGTCTGATATAGTCGCGGAAAGTCGGCTTCGGGGATATTCACCTACAAGATTTCGTGAAATATTCTAGTTATCGTATATTCCATTTCCGTTTGAATTTAATTTTTTTGCTCGGGATTATCTTCTCCTTTTATTCTTCAAGTTTATCTTTCCATTTTTATAATTATCCTTCTGCGGTTTAACTTGATCTGCCAAATGGGACGAAAAAATGGACGATCGGAGTCGTTTGAGCGTAAGTTTCTTGACTCGGCCCAAAGTCTAGAAAATACGGGTCTTGTGGTTTAGGCCAATTTCGTATAACTTATTCGGCAATTCCGTTAACGTCTAGGAACGTATAAGTTATCATTTCGAAGATGGGTTGAGGCTAGTCGTGCATCCGAAGAGAGATACTGGCAAATGTCAGAGCATATATTCTAAGCAAAGTGTCGGTTTGGAAGATTCAGGGAATATGTTCTGCTCGGGTTTAGGGTTTCGACTAGTCAATGCAACCACAGTATATACTATTATTCTTCATTAACTGATCTTTATGACATGTTTTGTCTGTTACCGAAAATGGATTAAAACACGTCGGCCGAAAACGTTTCGAATTGTACATTAACGTTTAAGAAGAAGTTATTGTGAAACATTATCTAACTTGTGAATTTCATAATATTCTTCAAATAGAGACGTTTAATTTTTAAACTCATTCTTAATAGTACATATATGTGTGACCAATAAAAAATGTATAACCCTAAACCCTAATTGAAACTCTATACCCTGTTTCGTCGGAATTCCGTCGGAATTTTTTGACGGTTCTTCGTCGGAATTCCGTCGGTTTTCTGCATTAAACGGTCAGAATCTCAATTAACTCCCCTCTCTTCCCCATGCAACGCTTCGGTAAGTGTCTTTTCGGTAATAAAATCAATTTCCGACATAATTTCGTCGGAAATTCCGTCGAAAATTTTTGTATAAATATGTACGGACGTTACTAAGTTTTTTCCATCATCTACTCTAAGATTCTCTACCAAAAAAAACAAAAACTTACCGAAAAGGGATTTCGTTTTTCTGCCCTTCATGGCGCTCTTGGTTAATTCGGGAACTAACTCAACCGGGACGAGAACATCTTCCTGTTCTGGATCATTACCGCCGAAACCGGACCATTTGGTTCGGTTACAATGTTGCAATTCCCACTGTTATTAGCGACGTGATAGAGGCTCAGTTTGTTGGAGGATATCTGGCTTACTACAATGTCCCGACAAATGTTAAGGAGTTATGGTTCGAGGATTTCATGGTAAATAATTTATATTTTTATCATTATTTTAAAATTCTAAATTTAATAATTCTTCACTTATTAAATTTCAGGCTTATTTTAATTTTGATCCGGAAGTAATCTTCGCGGTTTGGCAAGAATTCCACCGAGTCGCTAGGCGTGTTTTCCAGACCAAAATACGTCGGGTGAAACTGCAATGGCTAAGAAGAGAAGGAAGACCGTCATGGATGTTAGTGGTGGATTGGAACCGCATGGTCGAGCTTTGGAAGGAGACTGACATCGGAGATTGGTTCGGGAACGATTCCCCGAATAATGACTGAATAATTTTATAATTATGCTATTTTTTTATCATGTAATGTTTAATATATTTTTAATTTTCGTTATTAATATATGTTATGTT
The DNA here is from genome assembly GCA_030180135.1 of Orychophragmus violaceus. NCBI lineage: Eukaryota > Viridiplantae > Streptophyta > Magnoliopsida > Brassicales > Brassicaceae > Orychophragmus > Orychophragmus violaceus. The sequence continues at coordinate 17,401,489 of CM058239.1, read as the reverse complement.
ATGTTTTATTTTTTATTTTTAATAATCAAAACAATAGCATAACAATAAATACAATTACCATGTAAAGATAAACGAGTGATTGTAAATGGCACAACTGGTTTAAAGAGAAAGAACATAGGTATCAAGGTGGGGGGTTCGAACAGAGCCATAAACAATTTTATGCTTATTTGTTTTTTCAAACGGTTAAGGATATATAGAAATACTATGTAATCGTAAACGAATAACATTAAATGGATCAACTGGTTAAGGCTATACACTATATGGTTCGAGGTGGGGGTTCGAACAGAGCCTTTCACCAATTACCTTTTTTAATTTCCGACGGATAACCGGTGGCGCCATAGAACACGAAATTTTTCGTGTTAACCGCCAAATTTTGGCGAAAACAATTGGACCGCCAAATTACCGACGGAAAACCGACGATAAATGATTTCCGACGGAAATCCGTCGGAAATCAATTCATATTCTCCCGATCGAACTTCTTCTTCTCCATTTCTCTGAAACTTCTCTCTCTCATCTCGCGATTTCAATAGCTTCTCTCTAACAATCCGTTGTATTATCGCCGTTAATCCTCAATTCCGACCGCCACAAACACCACAAACATGTAAGTTATCCTTTTAACCGATTGATTTTGCATAAATCTCTTGTTTAGGTTCTAGAAATGGTTGCATGTGTTGATTAAAAGGTAGTATAGGTTTAGACTAATGGATTGAACAATATAGTTGCTAGGATTTAGGATTGTTTGGCTAAGAATTTTATGAATGCTTTTTTTTTCTCCAAAAGATTTAAACGCTATTTAAAATATTTTTAAACGTTTTAAAACCTTTTGAACCATAGAAGTATGCTAAGAATCATAAAATATATTTTTTGGGTAATTTTTGAATTTTGTTTTGGATTTTTAAACGTTTTTATAATTTTTATGAGTTCTAAAACGTTTTTCAAATTCTTTTCAAACTTAAAATAACGTTTTTGTAATTTATTTGGAATTTTAAAACGTTTTAAAAATTAATTTTGTTGATTTTAAAACGTTTTTAAATTTTTTTATGATTTCTAAAACGTTTTTGATATTCTTTTAAATCTTAAAAAACGTTTTTGATATTTATTTTAAAACATAAAAAAGTTTCGGCTTTTAGTTTGGAATTTTAAAACTGTTTCCAATCTTATAAAAGACTTTTCAAAGTTTTGTTTAATTTTTTTTTTTATAAGTTACATATAGCAATTTTAATCTAATTTTTTGATTGGTTTGTAGGGATACTTTTCTTATCTTCAAGGACATTATGAGCGAAATCCCGTTGAATGAGGTGCCACAGCCGCCGGTCCAGCAACCACAACCGAGAGCCCGACGGCCTCGGTCGACTCAGGTGCGACCCACACCGGATCAGACACAGCCGGGAACGTCTGAGACTATGCCGGAGGCTCCTAGTGGGAGTCATTATGTGTCTCAGGCGCCACATTATGTCACGCCGTCCATTGCCGATGAGATATCGGCATTAGTCTATCAACCGGGACGCGAGCTGCTCAAACGTCTCGACCCTTACTACGAGACCATCCCTGGCACTTTCTGGTATTAAAATTTATACTTTAGATTCTCATTTACACTTTTTAGTATATACATTTTTGTAAACCTTTGTTTTTTTGTCTTATTAGATTTACGTTGACCGAATCCAAGGTCACGAAGAGCATCTTGGCAATGATGTACAACATGCTCCGGTATGGGTACCCGACGTACAAGGAAATGCCTTTATCCGATAGGCATAACTGGTTCCGCCAGTTCGCGGTAATTACCTCGTCTAATTTGTTATATGTTATTATTATTCTATATAATTTATTTAAAAAGTTTTTAATTCTAACAAATGTTTATTTTTGGTTTTGTATAGCTTCCAAGTATACTCTTTTGGTGGAACAGGAGTTTCACCAGAAGGCATCAACGCATTACTCGAACGTCATCAACACTTGGAAACAGAAGTGGTGCCGTAATGAAACTCCAAAGGGTATTAACAAAGAGGGTGATATTTGGAAGGGCCTTATCCGTCATTGGAGTAAGCCTGCCACCGCATCTCTCTCTTCGACGAACTCCCTGAACCGTAATAGTGATAGGGAGGGTGCCGGGATCGCAAATCATAATGCGGGAGCAAGGAGCACCGCATCAAGGAAGATAATTTTGGTAAGCAGTTCTTTTTTTAAATTTTCAATATGTTAAGTTCTTTTTTATTTTAAGTTCAAAATTGTTTTTGCAGAAACAAAAGAAAGGAGGGCGAGATCCGACTCATATTGAGCTCATCGAAGATGGCCACAAGAACAAGGAAACGGGCGAAATCCAGGATCCAATTGCTCGGAGGATTGTGGAGTCGACGAAGAGGCGTTTGGATGAGGTGGTTACCCAATCCGAAGGAATCGGTTCGACGGAGGAGATACCTGACGATCAAATCAACCAAGTCTTCCTCACGGTAAATCTTTAATTTAAATAAAATTTGAATTATGTTTAACCTTAAACTCTAACTTAAAATTCATGACGTATTTACTTTACAGGAAACTGAGAAGAGAAGAGGACGAGTTTTTGGTTTGGGAAATTTGGCGGACAAAGTGTTGACACCGCATTCCCGTTTTCGTTCGGAAGGCGAGGACTATGCCCAAGTCTTGAGGCAAAAGGATGCGGAGATCGAAGCGTTGAAGGCTAGTCATTCGCGGATGGAAGCCCGGATGGCAGAAAAAGAAGAAGAAAACGCGAAGAAGTTCGAAGAGATGAATAAACGCTTTGAGTACTTTATGCAGCAGCAAGCCCAACTTCCAAAAGCCGCACCGGCGAACCCGAGTGAGGGCGGGAAGGGAAAGGGAAAGAAGGTGAAGAAGAGGACTTGAGCGGGAGCGGGATGCGGGATCCCGTTTGATGTAATTTTTTTTTTAATGGACGAATGTAGTTTAAAAACATGTTTTGAATAATTTTAATAAATTTCTTTTTCGTTTTGTTTATTCTAATTAATTAATTAATTTGCGAATATATATTTTTTAATTTTTAATTATCCGTCGGTAAACCGTCGATAACATTTCATCGGAAAACCGTCAGTAATATGCCGTCGGAGAACCGTCGGTAAACGGCCCTCGGAATGCCGTCGGAAACCTTCGTCAGAATATCGTCTGTAAACGTCCGTCGTAATATTCCGTCGGTATACCCTCGGTAATATACGTCGGAATACCGTCGGTAATATACGTCGGAATACCGTCGGTATTATCCGTCGGAATACCGTCGGTATAGTTCGTCGGAATACCGTCGGTACATACAGTCGGTTTGTGGTCGGTAAACCGTCGGTATATACCGTCGGTTTAAGGTCACAAATCCGTCGGTAACGTACGTCGATAAACCGTCGGTGATCCGTCGGTTTTCTACCCGACGGTGATCCGTCGGTTTTTATAGACGAAAAACCGACGGATAACTTTTTCCGACGAAATAGAAATGACGGACTTTTTACGTCGGAATAGGCGTTTTCCGACGGAAACCCGTCGGTTTCTTCCCTCGGTAATGGCCTGTTTTCTTGTAGTGCCAAGATAATTGTCTCCTTAAAATTTGGTTTCCCAATCTACCTTTTGTCAAAGCGAAAGCTTTTTTGGGTCTTCTAATAATATCGATTGTATTTGAGCTGGGATCGGTCTATAGTCTTTAACCCCCATAGTTGTAAATATTATGTCGTCGTGTGCGTGAATTAAGAGAGCCATTCTTTATTTGCCACCGCACTATGTAGTGTGCACTTAACTTTCCCAGACCGTATTTTGAGTGCCTAGTACTTTGTACTACAAAAAAATAATGAAGTTTTGAATTTAAAGCAAAGTGAAAATAATGGTTAGCAATAATATATTTCAAGTCTAGTAAAGTTAAACTAACACACACACACACACAAAGCAAAGTGAAAACGTTGGTATATTTTTAAGGATACCACTAAGAAGGTGAAGAAAATCACCATTACACCCAAAATGACGACAACCGAAAACAATTTCTGTTTTTTTATTTTTTCTCTTCTTTTCTAAAAGAGTGTTGTTTTCTAGTTGCACCCTACATAGTGGATAAATCTGAAGATGGGAATGCAATTAAAGGGAACTTGCGGCAAACTTCAGCTAGATAGTACTGTTCATCATCTCCACGTGGTCTAATCTCGACTCTCCAGTTAAACCTGTTCACAAGGTTGGCCAAGGTCACCTCAGTTAACGCCATTGCAAATCCTATTCCAGGACATAGCCTTCTTCCTGATCCGAATGGAATGAAGTTGAAATCCTGCCCTTGAAAGTCCAAATGTTGGTCCAAATGCCTCTCTGGTTTAAATGCTTCTGCATCTGATCCCCATTGTGCGGTGTCCCGATGGATCGCCCAAGCATTGATGAATACCTGTTCAACAAGGCACATATGATATAACTTTTTTTCTTTATAGTTTGTTTTATATCATATATGATCTAAACAAAAAATGCTTACTATTGTTCCAGCCGAAATGTCATATCCCTTAACTTTGACATCTTGACTAAGTTGTCTAGGAATTAACATTGGACCCGGAGGGTGTAGTCGAAGGACTTCTTTAATCACAGCTTTAAGGTATTTCATATCCTCAACTTCTTCTTCTGATACATATAAGTTATGTTTCGAATATTTTCGGATCTCATCTTGAAGTTTTTTCATTGATTCTGGATGTCTTATAAGAAGGGTCATTGCCCAATCGACGGCCGTGAAAGTAGTTGTCGTTCCCCCTAAGAAAATATCCTACAAAACAAGTACGAAATTTAGCATCATCATTAATTAATATAATAAAAGGATATATATTGTTCTTAATTAAAGGGTGGTTTGTATTGATTACCAAAAGGATGAGTCTGATATCGCTTCTATGAAGCTCGAATCCATTTGTCTTCTCTCTTTGAATTCGTAACAGCATATCAACAAAATCAGATGCCTCTTTATTCTCACCTTCATCTTCATGTTCTTGCACCACTCTTTCTAGAAACTCCACAAACGTTTTGCTTACTTCTTTCATTTTACGATCCAAACCACGGACTTTATCTATCCAAGCCAAACATGGGATGTAATCGCCTACCGGAAATGCGCCTAGAAGCTCCAGGATTTTTCTCAGTTGATTTTCAAAGTCGCTAGGGTTTTCTTCACGGCTATATTTTCTTCCCATAGCGATTCTACATATCACATTGTTTGACATATTAAGGAGTAAATCGCTTAGATTTACCGATGAAGAAGAAGAACTCGCTTTCTCAAGCTTCTCCAAGATTGCATTTATCTCTTCTTTTCGTACGCTCTCAAAGGATTTTACCATTCGCTTGCCGAGGAGATGGACAGTGCATAAACTCTTCATTTAAGGAAGATTTACAAACAATTTTGTCAGTTAATGATGAAATGATAAGTTAGCCTTAAACCAACAATAAAAATATGAGGTAGACTAGCGTGAATAGGGTGGGCAATTAGGGACGGGACTTTGCCAGAACGGGAACAGAACAGGATTTTGGAAACTAAATAGTTGTATCATTGATGTCCCATTAAAATTTTGGGATTTCCAAAAAAAGAGCTAAAAAGTAAAAACATAACAAATTGATAATCATAATTCGTAATCAAAACATATTTGTCAAATATAATAATTAAAAAACTTTAAAATATATGCAGCTATGTTTTTGAAATTTAGAAAAAAATTTAAAATCTTCTTTAAGTAAGAAACATATTAAATTTTTAATAGTTTTGGTAACATATTAATATACCAAAAAAATTAGGAAATTAAATCCCATTGTTTCTAATTTTCTACCATATATTCAGTTATATATAATATTATATTATTAATATATAATTTTTTTCCGAATGGGACGGGAATTGTGCCCACTCTTAAGCATGAAATGTGAATATATTTATATTCACTAACCTACATCTTTATTAGAGGTGACAAAATGGGTTGAAAATAATGGATCAACCCAAACCAATCCAATCCATGGACTTTAATGAGTTGAGAATTTGGATGCTAATGGATAAATGGATTTAATGGATTATTGGGTTTAATGGTTTGGATTAAAATGGTTTGGACTAAAATGGTTTAATAGATAATCCAAACTAAACCAATAAAATTAAATTTACCCATACTCTCTAGCTTAGCTCATCGTCGTCGTCTTCTCTAATCACTTCATGAGAAGTTTTTGATTCAGCTCTCATTCGTAACTCTACTCTAGCATAGCTCATCATCATCGTCGTCGGATTCTTATTTGATTTCTCTTGTATTCGTTTGGTTTCAACATCTGATCTGTCGATCTATATTTGAGGGTTAGCTATGTCAATCTGATTTGAGATTCAATTTTGATTTGTGGGTTCTGCAGAGATTCAATCTGATCTTGTGGGTTTTGTTTACTTTCGATTATAGTAGCTTCTGCTGAGCTAATCCTGAATTGGTTTTCTTATCTCAGTGGATTCCTGAGCTTAGGCATTATGCCCCTGGCGTTCCTATCATCCTCGTTGGAACAAAACTTGGTAGACCATCCTGGTGCAGTGCCGATTACTACAAACCAGGTGTAACACCCGTCTCTCGGTTTACCGGAGACGCGGCATTAGGACGCCTATTGAACCGGATTCGTTCCAACCGCGATGCCAACTCAACTTGTCCCAGGACCCGGCGCTTCCTTCGTATTCAAATACACCAACTATGCCACATGATCGATCAATCCCCCATCCGGACCTGCAAGAAAACGGGGACAGGGAAAGGAAAGGAGGCCTGAGTAATTATTTCAAACACAATTACCCAGTGAGGGCGGATTTAAGGAACCCATGATCCCGGCTTGCACTACACAACTACGAAGCACAAGTCATAAGCTAATAACACCTTGCAATCAGGCCCGAAGGCTTCACCACGCAATTATAATGTCCACTCGTGCTTTCACACTCTTGAACCCCTTCCTTCAGCCCGTAGGCCCACACAATCCTTCTTTATCCTTCTTGGGGGCTCGTCATTCCCCCGGCGACTTCTCAAGGGACATGTACCCCGGTAATGTACGCGCCCCTGCCACGCAACACCCTTTCGGGGGGCCCTACCACAATTCTAATCATTCATATCCATCACGCACAAACAACGTTTTCGGTTTTAAGCGATAACCTAGCATTCTACGTTCCACAATCAATCACATCAGCGCTTTACTATCCCTACACTACCTAGGAAAGATGGCATTAACAGAGGACTATCGTCCGAAATTGAGATAGAGCAAGGGAGATAACCAATGGTCCTCACCTTAGCCAAAGAAGAGGGCAAAAAAGTAATTAGCCCGAACAGACATCGGATCTGGAAAGAGGACGAGAAATCGAGTGAGATAAGCTTTTGTTTTGTTCGAATCGGGTTTAGGATGTCAAGTTATGGTCCAACGAATTTTGGTTGACTGAAAGTCAACGGTCAGGTCAAAGTCAACTGGTTGACCCGGTCAACCTAAGCCCAGATCCAAACCCATAATGAACCAGACCCAAATCCATAACCGGCCCAAATCCCAAACCAGACCCTAACCAACTAAACCAGAAATCTAATTGAATTAAACCAGGGGAACTGAATTGAACCGAAGGAATTAATTGAACTGATCAAACCAGAAAGAATTTGATTTGAACCAGGGAATGCAATCGAACCGGACCAACCCAGCTAACCGGACCGGTCGGTCAACGGTCAGCGTCAGCGGCGGTCAACGGCAGCGACGGTGGCTGCGCGTGACTCTCCGGCGGCGGCGCGTGGCTCCTCCGGCGCGCGTGGATCTCACGCGCCCGGCGTTCCTCCGACGAGTGCGGGCGCGTGCGGCAGTGCGTGGCGCTCGGGTCTGCGGCTCCGGTTTCGTCTCATCACGACAGTCACGATGGTAGGCTCGGTTTCTCGGGATTCGGGGTATTTTGGGAGTTACGAAAAGATCAAAACGTTTTTGGGTTGAAAACACAGATCTGGGATTCCGAGAGGTACCTGATGAGAGAGGGAAGAGGGAAAACGTGAATAGGGCTTTTGGATGCTTCGAAAGGCTCACGATTTCGACAGGGCTTTGCCGAGAAAAGAGAGAATGAGTTGCAGAGAGGAGAAAATCTCATATTTATAGGAGAAAGTCTAGGGTTTTAGGGAAAAGGGCAAATGGGCTTCGGCTTTCCTCCTATTTCCACAAAAAATTTCCTGGACGGACCAGGGTCATTACACCAGGTAGGTAACTCCATAAATCCAATGTTCTTACACATAAGTTTTTTTTACCAGACAAGTTTCACACATGAGATGTGTATTAATTGTTTTCTCTTCAGGGAGATGATCTAAAGAAACTTATAGGATCTCCGGTTCAAAGACGCAGCAGGTACACTCATTATAAAATCTTATCTCATATGTCTGTTTGTATGTATAACAGACTGAGATAAATGGATTGTATTCAATGTCTATATTGATTCTAATTACGAGTGTAAGTAAGCATATAATTGTATTCAATGTCTTGTAGAACACTTGTGGTTTCTGAGAGAATTTTCATACCATCACTTACTGTAATAGAGTGAAGAGCCTTTAAGTTCTGACTTAGATTTATCACTGTCATGTCTGGGTGCTGCCAATATTATTTTGTAGATTATGGTCATCCTGTATGAGGAAAGTCAATTAAGAAAGTAGCTATTCGTAGTGTTTTTAAGTAGTCTGAGATCTTGTGCTAATCGTTTGATCCTTCAACTATACATGATCATTTGTTGTCACTTTAGATTATATATCTGTTATCTTATACATTTCTGTGTTTTGAAGTATGGCTTTATTATATGATGTTAGTCAAAGCGGAAAGATTCACACTTGCTCAATATGTTTCAAGACGTTCACATGCATATTGAAACATATGGATACATTGGTAGTGAATAGTGACGTAAGCGATCTGGAGGATGAAAGAACGTCACTTTCATTCACATATTGAGCAAGTGTGAATCTTTCCGCTTTGACTAACATATGGATACATTTTTTTTTCTTCCTCTGTATAACATAAGGCATTAAAAATTGTGGTTGTATATTGGTAATGCCTGGACTTGGCTGACTACTGACTGCTGAGTATATATTGAGCATTGTTATTTACCAGTCTCTGATGCTCTAAATAAAAGCAGGATGCTAATATTGCAATGATATTGTGTTGTATAACTAATACATGTGTTCTCAAATTGTTTTCTTTTTCTCCACAATGATCTTAGACATTGTTCATTTCAAATGCTTACTCAGGTCAGGTCCGTGCAGCTCGTGCCAAGTCTTCAGAGTGTTTTTTTTTTCAATCTTAGCTCGTATTCATATTAGTTTTTGTGGTTAATAATGTTAAATCATAATGTTACTTTTATGGATTGAATTGAAATTTGAATGGAATCATGTTAAATCATAATGTTACTTTAGGGGTTGAATTGAATGGAATCATAATATTTTTTATTATATAAGTGTATTATAATAAATTTTTATTGGGTCAACTCATTAAAACTATTAACCCATTAATTTAAATGGGTTATGGGTTGAACCAATCCATTTGCTTAATGAGTTGGTTTAATCCATGATCCATTAAAGACTAAATCCATTTGGATATGGATTGGTTTGGGTTGGTTTACCCATTTTGATGACACCCCTAATCTTTATGATAAAGAGATCTATTTTGCCGTGTTCTAGGTTTGTACGACCATATATATGGCGTCTATAAACTATACAATAAAGAATTGTATTTTTTTTAGCTATATTGTGAAATAATACGTTTTAGCTTATATAATCAAATATATGGTGTATATAAAGTTTATATGACCGTATATACAGTTTATACAGTCTTATATACAGTTTATCTGGCCGTATATATAGTCTTATACGATATTTTGTCAACACACTATTCGGTTTATAAAATATTTATTTGATATAATATTTCTAAAAAATACAATTTCATTTAACATCATACTATATGAGTTAATTTTTTAATTTAAGAGTATTAATTGGAGAACATGAAATTTTCAGCATTTTAGTTTTAGAAAAAAATATAAAATCTAACTATAATTTAAATATCATCTTTTATCTATAGTTTACTTTATGTTTATTATTGATGTTTTTAATAAGTTTAGTTTATAAAATCATAAACTATACTAGTTGTAAATGTGTGTTTTATCTAATAAATCAATATAAAATTATATATAACATATATTTTGTATTTATACATATATTTAAATATATATGAATATTTATATGGTATATGGTGTTCAATCGGTAACGCAACTCTTTTTTCCTCTCTCTCGAACCTGAGTTCGCCCTAGCCGCTCGTTACAGATCCGCCGTTTACGGCGAGCCACCGACGATACCGGCCTTCTCTGCTGGTGTTGGGTGCGATGGCTCGCTGTCCTTTTCTGTCTTTTCCGGTTTCCTCGGCTTAGCTCGGAGCTCTCGTGCTGCTTCTCCTCTACGGCAACGGATGAAGCTTTTCTTTCCTCCGGTGGCTCGTGTTTTGGTGGTTTTCTGGACAGATGAGTCGCCTGCTGACTCTTTTGCTCCGGTGGTCGTGTGCGGCCGGATTGGTGGTCTCCTCCGGTCTCAGAGCTTCGCTCGTGCTCTGCCTCCTCTCGTCTCTTGGGATGGGTCTTCGTCGAAGCGAGTGTGGGTTCTTTTTCGGATGGTTTCGTGTGCGAGGCTTGTTGGCTTATCCGCTTTGCTCTTAGTCTGGTTTTTGATTGGTAGTTAGGGTTCTTCGATTAGATTCCTGGTAGGATTTGATTTTATCGTTATAGATCTAGATTTAGTTTTTCTATGGTCTAGAAGTGGTTCTGTATTTTGAGGTGGTTTGCGGCGATTTGGTTGGATTGTGCCGGTTGTTGGTGGTCTGGAGATTTTTGCTTGTTGGGAGTTTGCTTAGCTACTGGCTCTTTGATGTTTCGGTTCTGGTTCGGAGATATGGAATCTGTGGCGAGTCTGGCGCCAGATGTACAGATCGAGGATCTGTTGACGGTGCGGTGTAGCTGCTTGGTGCGGTACAGGTGCTTTCGCTGACGTCTCTGCAGGTTTTTTCTTCATCTTTAGTGCTGTTGCTGAATATCGTGTCAGGTGTGCTTGTTGCTCGGTTGTGTCGCTTGTGCGATTGTTGGCCTTCTTGGGCTTGTGCGTTTTCCTCTTCTCCCGTGCTTGGTTTTATGGTGCTCCCTCCGTGTCTTCAGATTGCCGTCTCGGTTTTGGTCTATTCCAAATTGTTCTTTATTGGAACTGATGGTGGAGTTTTCGGTGACTATCTTTAGCAATGGTGATCCGTCTAATGATTTTCGGTAGGTTTTTGGCTTCTTTTCGGTGATTGGAGATGGCTTGAGGCAGTGTTTCCTTGTTCAGCAGTCTCTTCTGGCTGATCATCTCTTATCTGTTCTTCGGATTGGTTGTCAACCTTATCGGTGCGGTCGGTTCTACCTTTGCTTTCTAGCAACCCGTCTGATTTGATCTTTCCGAACATCTACCTTATTTCTCCTGTTGAGAATTTACCGTCATTTCCTGTTATATTTTTGAGAAGTATTAGCTTCCTTAGTTTGCCTATCCTTTGGGTTTTAGATGCCTGTTGTTTGGGCTTCAGTTGCCTGTCAGTTGGGCTTTAGGTGCCTGGTTTTGGGCTTTAGTTTCCTATGTTTAGGATCATGTATTGTATTTCAGTTTCGAATCTTTCGATATATATAATTCCATCAGATGACAAAAAAAAAAATGGTGTTCAATCGGTAGACTAGCGCCTAGCCTAGCGTATTTTAGAACGACTATTTTGTAAGTTTGTTGGTTTAAAAATAATCTATTTAACGGTAGAAGATCAGATCAATAAAACCAATGAGGAGACTAGGGTCTGAGAGCAGCTCCATTGATGTTTTTAAGGGTGGGTCTCTTAAAAAAAATATTAAAATAATGTGGGTCCCACGTGGGACCCACTTTTTTTAAAAAAAACCGTATCCGAAATGCCTTGTCTAAGGGACGCTCCTTGTCTCCGTCTCGCCATGTGGCGAGCTCCCATTGGTCGGCTTTTTTTTTGTATTTTTTTTTTTCGACTTCAAAAAAAAAAAATTAATAATAAAAAAATAGGGGGAAGAGATTCACCTCCGGTCCTCTGATGGAGATGCTCTGAGTATTCATGTGCTGTGTTTTTGAGGAAATTGGTCATCAGAATTCATGTGCTGTGTTTTTGAGGGCCTCTTATCTACTTTATAAAAATTCTTGTCAATATCTATATTTACTCTTTTGTTGTCGTTACTTGTTTTCAAACTATGAGATCATCTCCAATGTATTTCTTTATATTTGCCTCTATTACTCTATAATAGAGATGGGTTTTGCTCCAATGTATTTCTTTATATTTTCTTATAAAAAAGTATATTCTTTTTTTATTTTACTAATAATACATTTTGTTTTTAAAAGTTGCAAATTAACCCTTTTTATTATTTTTTATTTTACAAAACTTTTATAAAAATATAAAATATTTGAAAAAAAAACAAAGAAATTGTATATATATGTATAAAAGCAACAATGAAATAATGTTTTTTAATATTTATTTTGGTTATAATTGTCAAATATAAAAGTTAAAAGGGAATTATGTAAACAAAAAAATTTGACTCTATTATAGAGGAATGCTATTTCTTCCTCTATATATAGAAGAAAAAATAACAATCTCTATTTTAGAGCAAGATATAGAGGTGGGTTAGAGCTCATTTTCCTCTATTATAGCATTTAGAAGAAAATATAGCAATGAGTTGGAGATGCCCTGAGTGATCCTTTGTAAAACATTAGTCATCAGAACTCGTGAAATTGGAGGACGTTTGGCCTTCAATGAAAACACTATGACGGAGCTAGCACAAAACTTAGGGACTGTTTTAACAATATTTGGTTACTGTGAACGCTTTAAATGTCAAGAATACCAAATTCACAAACCTGGAAAATTAATTTTAGGCTTCTGTGTAAAACCTCCAACTATCCCAAAAAAGAAAAAGAAAAAAAAAAGATAATAATAATAAAAATAAATAAAATCATACCTTCATCTGTCTCCAATATTCTCCGTAAGAGGAAAAAGCCACATCTCGTCCGCCGTTCATAATTATATCCACCGCTTTCGTTTTCGGGCGGTTAGCAAACTTAAGGTCGTGCGTTTTCATGACGTCATGAGCGACGTCGGCGGATGAGACCACCAGAACAGGGACACGGCCGAAGTGAAGGAGCAGGAGCGGCCCGTAGCGGAGACTGAGGGAACGGAAAGAGCGGTGAGGATGGAGACTCAGCTGGTGAAGGTTTCCTAGTATTAGTATATAGAGTCAAGGCTATAGTTGTAAATGATTAATACCTAGTCTCATGTATGTCGTGTACTATATATTCCTTGTATTCTCATTACAATAATCAATACATTGAGTATTTCCATATGGTATCAGAGCTAAAGTATCCTACAAACCTAATTTTTTGAAAACCCAGCCGCCAATCTTATTCAACGTCTTCTTCTTCCTTCTACGAAGCTTTTTCTCACTCAAATCCATGGCGCACAACACTGATTCCATCGCAGTCACTGAAACCAAATCAGTCTTGTCGGTCAATATGACCAATGTCACTAAGCTCACTGCATCCAACTTCCTCATGTGGAGCATCCAGGTTCACGCTCTTCTCGATGGCTATGGTCTCGCAAGTCATCTCGATGGATCGATTACACCTCCTGATCCAACTGTCACGAATGCTGGTATTGTGTCTGAAAATCCAGATTATCTTGTCTGGAGAAGACAAGACCGGCTGGTGTACAGTTCTCTGCTCGGCGCAATCACAACAACGATTCAACCCATTCTCTCTGCAACAACAACGGCGTCTCAGATTTGGGACAAGCTATCGGCAACGTATGCCACACCAAGTCGTGCTCACATCAAACAATTGCGACAACAACTCAAGTTCTGGACGCAAGGCACGAAGACAATCACGGAATACATCCACGGATTGACAACACGTTTTGATGAACTCGCTTTACTCGGCAAGCCAGTCGAGCATGAAGACCAGATCGAGTATATCCTTGAAGGCTTGTCGGATGATTACAAGCAGCTGGTTGATCAAATCGAAGGACGAGACACTGCTCCATCCATTACTGAAATCCATGAAAAGTTACTTAATCATGAGGTTAAGCTTCAGGCGACGATGTCGACTCCAACACCAGTTCCGGTCACGGCAAATGTGGCTCACTATCGTCCACAGTCAGGAGGTTCCAACAACCAACGCCATGGTCAACACAAAAACAATCGTCAGAACTCACAAAGCTGGCAACGTCCGAACCTGCAGCCTCGACAGGATCAGTTCACACCACGAGGCTATCAAGGCAAATGTCAGCTGTGTGGAGAATTTGGGCATAGCGCACGTCGCTGCTCGCAATTGACTACTGGAGGAAACTCGTACACGGCTGGAAACCGTTATCAGAACACGGGCCAAAGGTACTCGTCTGCTGGGTCGTCTACCGGTTCGTGGCAGCCTCGAGCCAATGTTGCTCTTGCATCTCCGTATAACAGTAGCTCCTGGATTGTCGACAGCGGCGCTACTCATCACCTCACCAACGATCTCTCGAATCTGGCCATTCACCAACCGTACAACGGTGGTGAAGATATCACCATAGCTGATGGTTCGAACATTCCAATCTCGCATATCGGTTCTTCTTCCATCTCTACTCCTACTCAAGTGCTTAATTTACAAGATGTTCTTTGCGTACCTAACCTTCACAAAAACCTTATTTCTGTCTATCGTCTTTGCAATGCTAACCAAGTATCTGTTGAATTCTTTCCTGCGTCTTTTCAGGTGAAGGATCTCAGCACGGGGGCGAAGTTAATCCAAGGTCGCACTAGAGAAGAGCTATACGAGTGGCCCATACATCCCCAGCCTGTCCGATCCTTCTATGCGTCACCATCACCCAAAACAACTCTCACATCTTGGCATTCTCGACTTGGCCATCCCGCTTCTTCTGTTTTACAGCTTCTTGTTTCAAAATTTTCATTACCACTTCATTCTTGTTCTCAAAAACATTTATCTTGTTCTCATTGCTTATCCAATAAAAGTCACAAACTTCCTTTTAACACAAACACTATACACACTTCTGCTCCTCTCGAATGTCTATATTCTGATGTTTGGAGCTCACCAATTGTCTCCATCCACAACCACAAATACTATCTTGTTCTTGTCGACCACTACACCCGTTATACCTGGCTATACCCATTAAAGCGGAAATCTGATGTCAAAGAAACTTTTATTGCTTTCAAGAAGCTGGTCGAGACTCGTTTCCAAACCACCATCAAAACCTTATACTCCGATAATGGGGGTGAGTTCTTGGCTCTGCGTCCTTTTCTCACAGCCAATGGCATCTCCCACTTGACCTCTCCACCACACACTCCGGAACATAACGGCATTTCAGAAAGAAAGCACAGGCATGTCGTAGAAACTGGCCTCACCTTACTGCACCAAGCATCATTACCGCCTCATATGTGGTCTTATGCTTTCACGGCTGCGGTTTACCTGATAAATCGGCTCCCCACACCAAAACTGCACAATGAATCCCCGTATACGAAGCTCTTTGGTCAACAACCAAACTATCTCAAGCTGCGAATATTTGGATGTCTCTGTTTTCCATGGCTTCGTCCATACACGGCGCATAAACTGGAAGCACGGTCTCAGCCGTGTGTTTTTGTTGGGTACTCTTTAACTCAGAGTGCCTATCTATGTCTGGAGCCACGGTCTGGACGCTTGTACGTATCGCGTCATGTGCAGTTCGTTGAGTCCGAATTCCCTTACAATACTATCCGCACTCCACCACCTACTGATCATGAACCACCAACCAATCCTAGCCATTCCTCTCCAACCTTGATCTCCGTCCCACAGCCACTCGTCATAGCTCACTCACCATCGCCCCCACGCTCGGACCTTCACCGCTCACCATCATTGGCACCGGGAACATCTTCGGATGCTCATGATTCAGGTGATACAAATCAGGTTTCTGATATACGTGCAGGATTGAATTTGACAGGTACAACGCGAGACGAAGCAGGAAATTCCAACCAGCCACTATCACCACCCGATATACCACCTCCGACCATCTCCACCACCCAAACACAGCGAACGACTTCGTTAACCATACCACCACCAGCACCAAAACGTCCCACAAAAACAAAAACACGCCCAGTCCCTCAACCCGATAACAACCACACCATGAGAACCCGAGCCAAAGACGGAATATCCAAACCCAAAATTAAAACCTCCCTCCTAGCTGTCCCTACACCACTCAAACCAGAAATTCCTAAAACCGTAATTCAAGCACTAGCTAATGAGAACTGGAGGAAAGCGATGGGAGAAGAATTCAATGCGCAGATTCGGAATCGTACCTTCGACTTGGTGCCACCTTCACCGGGCCAGAATGTTATCGCTACAAAGTGGATTTTTACATTGAAATACTTACCTGATGGCTCTCTTGACAGGTACAAGGCTAGGTGGGTTGCCCGAGGTTTTACTCAACAATACGGAGTAGATTATGCTGAGACATTCAGCCCTGTTGTCAAGTCTGTCACTATACGGCTGGTACTTCAGATTGCGGTCTCAAACAACTGGAAAATCCAGCAACTTGATGTTAACAACGCGTTCTTACAAGGATCAATCAACGAGGAGGTATATGTCTTGCAACCGCAGGGGTTCGTCGACAAAGACCGTCCTCATCATGTATGTCGCCTCAACAAAGCATTGTACGGCCTCAAACAAGCACCACGCGCCTGGTATTGTGAGCTGAAAACATTCTTACAAAGTATCGGATTTGTCAACTCACATGCGGATACCTCTGTTTTTGTACACACCACGGCTGCTGCGATCACTTACCTTCTCGTATATGTAGATGATATAATCATCACCGGCAGCGCCCCGAGTCAAGTCTCACGGATTATCACCTTGCTTGCAGCCAGATTCTCTTTGAAAGAACCATCGGATCTTCACTATTTCTTGGGCATCGAGGCGTATCGCACATCCCACGGTCTTCATCTGATGCAACGGAAGTATATAATGGATCTGTTACATAAGACAAAAATGTCTGATGCAAAATCAGTGATGACTCCGATGGCTTCAAATCCGAAGCTTACACTTAACTCTGGCCACACGCTCTCCGATCCCAGCGAGTATAGGACTGTTGTTGGCAGTCTGCAATATTTATCATTTACTCGTCCGGATATCGCTTATGTGGTTAATCGACTCTCCCAGTTTATGCATCGTCCCACCGATGATCATTGGCAGGCCGTCAAACGTGTCCTACGGTATCTGGCAGGCACTACATCACACGGGATCTTCCTACGCAGCAACTCTCCGATGTCGTTACACGCATTCTCCGATGCGGACTGGGCTGGCGATACTGACGACTTCGTCTCTACCAATGGATACATTCTATATCTTGGGACGACACCGATTGCGTGGTCCTCCAAGAAACAACGAGGCGTCGCCCGATCGTCCACCGAAGCTGAATATCGAGCTGTCGCGAACACTGTCTCCGAGCTAGTATGGGTATCCTCACTTCTCTCTGAACTCGGACTGAAACTCACAGCTGCTCCAGTTGTATATTGTGACAACGTAGGTGCTACCTATCTCAGTGCGAATCCGGTGTTCCATTCCCGGATGAAGCACTTAGCACTGGATTATCACTTCATTCGTGAGTATGTTCAGTCCGGCGCACTACGTGTAGCTCATGTTTCCACAAAAGATCAGCTAGCTGATGCTTTGACGAAACCGTTACCTCGACCACGGTTCCTGGAACTTTTTCACAAGATTGGAGTCGCTCCTCCGCCTCCATCTTGAGGGGGCGTATTAGTATATAGAGTCAAGGCTATAGTTGTAAATGATTAATACCTAGTCTCATGTATGTCGTGTACTATATATTCCTTGTATTCTCATTACAATAATCAATACATTGAGTATTCCATACCTAGCACCGGAAGCCGCCACGGAGATGGTGGTGGGTTAAGTTTGGCGATGGTGGTGGTTCGTTTGAATAGTGATTTTAGGAAGATAAATGCTAAGAGAGTTGTCAAGGACAAAGAGATTACAATCAATTCCATTACGATTCACCACAAAACGTTGCTTGGTTTCTTGCTCTCTGATTTTAGTGGGATAAATATAGTAATAATGCCTCTGCTCTTCCTCTGCACTCTGTACTTTATAGTAATATATTTATTGGGCTGAGATTTAGGGTTAACCGATTTGGTACGTTATTTCGGTTTTTATGGTTCAGTTTGGTTATCAGCTAATTCAGTTATTAATATTGATAACCCAAATTAATCGGAGTTTTTGTTTTTTCGGTCAAAAATCAATTAAAATCGAATAAATTCAGGTTAATTCAGTATAATTCAGTATATACTGGTTTTAAAAAAAATATGGTTAACCGATCCGTTACCAGTAACCGAATTGATTTAAATTTCTCACCGATCAATTCAACCTAAGGAACCGAACGATAACCGAAAACTAAAACTCGGTTCGGTTCGGTTACTTTGGTTTGGTCAAAATTCCACTAATAATAATGAATTAGGATCACATGGTCCACAAAGGCAAAGGCTTATGACATATAATAATGCCCTCAAAAAAAGAAATAGAGAAATAATGTAAACCACTTAAAAATAACAAAGATTCAAAGACAAAGGTCACACTCATTATTAACAGTGTTTTCAACAAACGACTTCACAGACGAAACAGATCAAGATCATAAAGAGAAATAATATAGTCCTTAATTTTGCCTTCAGGATGTGTTAAGCCTTCACCATAGCCGTAGGCAACGTTGGTCATGCGTGCACAATTGATGGCTTCTTTGAGAACTTGCCTTGGCACATCTCTTGTCGTCAACAACTCTTCGTTCACTATTTTGTCGTTGTCTACACGCATTTTATGAAGCTCCTTAAAAGCTTCGCTTTTTGTAACTCCATATTGCTTCATAAAACAGTTTACCCCAGTAGTTACATATCCTCTACTCATGTCATCCTAATCAACACACCAAACAAATTATTATTAAAAGTAGAGAAAATTCCATGAATAACATAAAACTTTTAAATTTTAATACACAAAACTTTTAAATTTTTTATCCATTTAACCTTAAATTACATTTATAGAACGATTTCTTTGTACCTCGAAACCGGCCATGTCATTCATTAGACGCCCATTTATAGACAATGATTGGATGAGTTTTGGTCTTGATTTGAGCCACTCATAAGCTTCCTCCGTAGCAATGTGACCCATGCCCATCAAAGTGCCCGCCATAGTCGCATACATCGTGATCTCGACCTCACCGACCGCCATATAATCCTCAAAGCTAGGCACGTGAGCGGTTTCCGCCCATTTGGCAAGGTCAAGGTTGGATTTCACGAGTCTTTTAAACTGCCGATTCAAAATTATATAAACACGTTAAATTTGGAACCATCATGCTTCATGCATAGTTTATGAGTTTCATCCCAACGAGTAGCAAAAAAGGTATCAGTTTGATAAAATATATAAGAAATTTAATGTTGAAAAGAGATGTGATATAAATAATATAGTTAATTAAGGATCATCTATTCTTAGTGGTGTTAGGTATTAGGACATATAGAATCTCACATCGTATATAAAAGATATATGTCAATCTAATCTATTCAGTTGGTTAAGTGGAAACCTAGAAAACTTAATATGGTATCATGGTCCGATCTATTCTGTCCAACTCGATCCATAATCGATCCGATCTAAAAATTAGTCATGTTGATCCTTTTCCAAATATTTGAAGATTAGTGGCCAAAAAACCATTATCTTGAGGGGTCATATTAGAAAATAGAGTCTCACATTGGAAATTGGAAGATATTTTATGTAATATATAAAAGATATGAATCAATCTATTCATTATCAATTAGTTTTGAGTTGGAAGTCCAATGAATCAATACTATTAAAAAATTAGAGTGGTTAGGAAACTAACCTTTGGGGCATGTGTTATTTACAATTTGTGCCATTGCACATTAATGATTTAATTAAATTTCATTAAAGGTAATTAGGGAATATAATATTATCTCTACAATCCATGTTTCCAAACAAGACAATTATTAAACATGTAGCCAAACAACCAAAATATAATGAGTCATACTTTCCTAATTAATTAAAATTGAAAAATGTATATACAATCATTAAACTATTAAATCAATTGATAAATACAATTAAATAACTTATTTATCAACTATTTATATATATATAAGTTAATATTCTATAATTTATGATTTAATTCAAAAATATTTATAATATATTATAATATCTTTTTATTTTTGTTTCAAAAAAATATATATATATATATACATATTACAATTGATGTTTTTACGATTGCACTTTTTAGCGGATTCTTCCATCAAATTGAAAAATATTTAAATCATTGAATGAGTTGAAAAATAAATTAGCCAATTTCGATTATAAATTTTCTAAAAAAAAATCTTCGCATGAGTTTAATATATATAAAATTTCAGTTGATATATTTTAAACTTAATAAAAATATTAAAATTATTCCATATTTATGTTATTCAAATATTTGAGGCGTTAAATTATATTTTATGTTTGAATGCACTTTTTAATGGGTTGTTCAATAAAATTTGAAAATTATATATACCACTACAACATGTGTTAAATATATATATAAACGGATTTTTTTTATTTCTACTTTCGTAAATATTTAATTATTAAATATAAAACATAATAATTTTTATAATTATCTATAGTTTTATAAAATAATATTTTATATAAATGCAATAAATTAAACTTATACCACGTAACTTTTATAATGGTTGTTTTCACACACGCATATATATATATATTATTAAACTATGATCTTACGATACAACACAGATTAAAATATATAATGCGAAATCGTTATTTTAATATCTCTTTCCAAACAACACACAATTCATTTTTAAAATAATCTTAATTATTAACTCACTTTTTATAATACGTGTTAAACAATTATAATCAAAATTAGATTACATAATTAAAAATCTAAATAACTATAAACAAAATAAACAAAAATTAAAATTTATAAAGAAAATGCGGGTCAAAATCTAGTTAAATAATTAAGAATCTCACATTTGCTTGAATAATCCAATATCTAGTAACCTTTTGTTTATGTAACAGCTAACAAATTAACATCCATGATTAATTATATTTTATAAATATAAGAAACATAATTTTCCCCATTTTTTTTTTATGTAGGTACATGTTAAAATGCTTTGATATACGTGTATACTAAGAGTTTTGATTGGTTACCTCTTCTACTGTACTATTCAGGCTGTAAGATCTTCCTTCTGACCCCACTTCTCTTTCGAAATCATTGAATACATCCAGTATAAATTGAAACACGAATTTCAAATAATTTGGTTGTTTATCCATGTCTTTATCAGGAGCCCACCTTGTGCATCATCACAATCATTCTTATCCTCAACGTCGTCATCCATACGATTGTTAATATGTGGAATTTTAAAATGTAGCGTACCTTTCTAGACTATTGGCGAGGCTTTCAGCTTCAGAGATAGAGGCATATCTATCGAAGGTGTCGTCAACAATGGTTTCGGCCGTGTAGAACTTAGTTAACATAATCCTCGCACTTGAGAACTGTGGCTCAAAATACATCGATATCACGAAAAAATGTAACTCCACTAGTCTGTCTCTGAAATAGGGTGGCAACTTAGATGCAAAGTCGAGCTCCTTGTACCATCTTGCATTCAGAAAAACACACACATATATTTATATATGATGAAAACAGGGAAAATTTCTTCAAGAGCTCTATTTCAAACTATATAGCAATGTTAGTTACTGAGGAAATTATATACTTTGTAACCATTTTGAGCTCCTTGAGGTATATAAGTTGTAGTAACTTGAAATTGAGCTTTGAAAACTTGAGTAATGTCTCGTCATGGTCTTCTTCTTGTTCGTAGAATGAGATATATTCCATAGCCACTAATATCTCCATGTTCCAATGTTGAGAGAGACCAAGAGCATTCTGTATAAGCCTTGAGAGATGAGAGCTTGCTTGTCCTGCCAACGACTCCATATGTTTCGTTGTGAAACTCAACGCTTCGTCCATTATATAATCTCTTGTCGTCCTTAAATGAGCGGCTTCATACAAGCTCAACATGCCCTTAGCATCCTTGGTTAAGGAGTCCATAAACTTTCCGTCATCCCCTTTGAATCTCTTGAACGCATCTATATATATATATATATATCAGATATTGTAAGATCTTGTTATACATTTTGGTCGAAAAAGAAATGAACATCTAATCTATTAAAACAGGAAGGTTTGCCATGGTACATAAATGTTGTTCCCGGAATTTGCCCTTGATATTATTAAGATTTGTAACCTTCATTAAGGGTAATTAGGAAATATAACATTATATCTACAATCCATGATTCCAAACAAGACAATTATTAAACATGTAGCCAAACAACCAAATTCTAATGGATCCCACTTTCCTAATTAATTAAAATCAAAACAAATTAATTAATAAATATAATTAATAATTTATACATCAACTATTATATATAAATTAAGATTCTCTAATTTATGATTTAATTCAAAATATATTTATAATATATTTTGAATATCTTTTTCAAATATATATATATATATATATATATATATATATATATATACATATTACGATTGATGTTTTTACGATTGTACTTTTTAGCAAGTTTTTCCATCAAACTGAAAAATATTTAATTAATTAAACGGGTTGAAAAATTAATTAGCCAATCTTAATTATAAATTTTCTATAAAAAAATTCGCATATAGTAAATAATTTCAGTTGATATATTTTAAACTTAATAAAAATATTAAAATGATTTCATATTTATATTATTCAAATATTTGAAGCTTCAAATTATGTTTTATGTTTGAATGAAGTTTTTAACGGATAGTTCCATCAAATTTGCAAATTATATATACGACTACAACATGTATTTTATAAAATAATATTTTAGATAAATATAATAACAATTAAACATATACCACATAACTTTTACAATAGTTGTTTTCACATATATATATATATATTTTCCAAACTATGATCTTACGATACAACACATATTAAAATATATAATGCGAAATCGTTATTTTAATTTCTTAATCCTTACGATATATCTCCTCCAAATAACACATAATTCATTTAGAAAAAAAATTAAATTGCTAACTCACTATTTATAATGTTGGTTAAACAATTATAATCAAAGTTAGATTACATAATTAAAAATCTAAACTACTATTAACAAATTTGATGGAACTATCCGTTAAAAACACATAACAAAATGAATGAAAAGTAAAATTTATAAAGAAAATTAAACCCGCACTTTCTAAGTGCGGGTCAAAATCTAGTATTAATTAATAGAGCTATCAAATGGGTTGTCCACCTCTATATGCATATATTCAATATTGACCATTTTAATTGCGGACAAATAATAACCGTATCTATTAACGACTTTGTCATTTTTAATTTCCATGTCAATTAATCAACCGACATGTTGTAACCATACATTCTGAAATGTTAGTTAATACTAGAATCCGACCCGCATTGAGCGTACGGGTATTTTTTTCATTTTGATTCACATTAAAGAATTGTTTGATTTTTTTATTTATGTTAATAGAAATTTTTTTGTATTAATATATAGTAGTTAAATAATCTAATCTATTAAAACAGGAAGGTTTGCCATGGTACATAAATGTTGTTCCCGGAATTTGCCCTTGATATTATTAAGATTTGTAACCTTCATTAAGGGTAATTAGGAAATATAACATTATATCTACAATCCATGATTCCAAACAAGACAATTATTAAACATGTAGCCAAACAACCAAATTCTAATGGATCCCACTTTCCTAATTAATTAAAATCAAAACAAATTAATTAATAAATATAATTAATAATTTATACATCAACTATTATATATAAATTAAGATTCTCTAATTTATGATTTAATTCAAAATATATTTATAATATATTTTGAATATCTTTTTCAAATATATATATATATATATATATATACATATTACGATTGATGTTTTTACGATTGTACTTTTTAGCAAGTTTTTCCATCAAACTGAAAAATATTTAATTAATTAAACGGGTTGAAAAATTAATTAGCCAATCTTAATTATAAATTTTCTATAAAAAAATTCGCATATAGTAAATAATTTCAGTTGATATATTTTAAACTTAATAAAAATATTAAAATGATTTCATATTTATATTATTCAAATATTTGAAGCTTCAAATTATGTTTTATGTTTGAATGAAGTTTTTAACGGATAGTTCCATCAAATTTGCAAATTATATATACGACTACAACATGTATTTTATAAAATAATATTTTAGATAAATATAATAACAATTAAACATATACCACATAACTTTTACAATAGTTGTTTTCACATATATATATATATATTTTCCAAACTATGATCTTACGATACAACACATATTAAAATATATAATGCGAAATCGTTATTTTAATTTCTTAATCCTTACGATATATCTCCTCCAAATAACACATAATTCATTTAGAAAAAAAATTAAATTGCTAACTCACTATTTATAATGTTGGTTAAACAATTATAATCAAAGTTAGATTACATAATTAAAAATCTAAACTACTATTAACAAATTTGATGGAACTATCCGTTAAAAACACATAACAAAATGAATGAAAAGTAAAATTTATAAAGAAAATTAAACCCGCACTTTCTAAGTGCGGGTCAAAATCTAGTATTAATTAATAGAGCTATCAAATGGGTTGTCCACCTCTATATGCATATATTCAATATTGACCATTTTAATTGCGGACAAATAATAACCGTATCTATTAACGACTTTGTCATTTTTAATTTCCATGTCAATTAATCAACCGACATGTTGTAACCATACATTCTGAAATGTTAGTTAATACTAGAATCCGACCCGCATTGAGCGTACGGGTATTTTTTTCATTTTGATTCACATTAAAGAATTGTTTGATTTTTTTATTTATGTTAATAGAAATTTTTTTGTATTAATATATAGTAGTTAAATAATTATTTTTCTATTTATATTTTAGATGTTAAAAAGAGATGGTTTTATTTCTGAGTTTGTTTTTAATTAGTTTTGGACAACATTTGATTTTGTTTTATTTGTTTTTAAAGCATTTATAATTGATTATATTTACTCCCAATTGTTATTTCCATTTATGATAAATATTAAACGCGCTGAACGCGAAGTATTAGTTTGATGATTCTTTTCTATTTATTTTTGATCGATTTCTTATTCGAGATCTTTATTTTTTATATTACTATTTGTTTTATATAGTTTTTGGATCTACGTAGTAATCTTTTTTAGATAATTTAGTGTGGATATTTATCTGTAATATATGATGGTTAATATATTTCAAAAATATTGTTTTCAATCTTTATTAAATATTGGCACTAAAAAAATCTGGAATTTTCATATATAATTGAAAGAGTATATCTATATTTCTAAATTGAAAAAAGAAACAAAAATGTTTCTAAAACTATAAATAGAGATCCAAGTATATTTAATATTTATCAACATATATTTAATCACAGATTAATTCAGTAGAAATAACGATAACCACAATCTCTAAATATAACTAATAATATTAATTTTAGATTTTCATAAATAGTATTTTAACAATAATAAATAAGGTTGAAATCAAAGTTTCATAAATAAAATAGTTTTTGTTTTCTATAATTCTGATATTGTTATGATTTAAAAGATATAGTAGAATATTAAAAAATTGTGATTTATTAAAATTAAATGTAATTCAAAATTACTTTTTATGTTGAGCTTAAATTTAGGAAATGCGATATTTATGGAATTTTAAAATCAAGATATATCATTTCCATAATTGAAAAATAAAATTTATTAAAATTAAATGCCATTCAAATTTGCTTTTTAGATTAAAATTAGTAATAAAATATTTAAAAATTTTAAAATCGATATATAATATTTACATAACGGAAAAGGTAAATTAATTAAATAAAAAACTTTCAAAACATATATCATTTAATAATATTTGACACTAATACATAACTATATTATTTAATAATACTTGACACTAATACTATCTTAACAATAATAAATAGGGTTAATATGAAAGTTTTATAAATATAATAAATTTTGTTTTCCATAATTCTGATATTGTTATGATTTAAAGATATAATAGAATATTAAATAATTATGACTTATTAAAATTAAATGTAATTCAAAATTATCTTTTATGTTGAGTTTAAAATTAGGAAATGAGATATTTATGAGATTTAAAGTTAAGATATATCATTTCCATAATTAAAAAAATAAAATCTATTAAAATTAAATGTCATTCAAATTTGATTTTTAAAATTAAAATTAGGAAATAAAATAATTAGAAAATTCAAAAATCAATATATATTATTTACATAACGGAAAAAGGTAAATTAATTAAATAAGAAACTTTCAAAATATATATCATTTAATAATACTTGACACTAATGCGTAACTATTGTCACTAACAATAATATAACAAAAAAATAATATATGGATGTTACATCAAACTAATATTTAATGGGTGTGTAAGATATATATGTAATATAAATAATAAAAATAATATAAATATATATACATATATAAATATATATATAAAAAAAAAATATATATATATATATATATATATATCAATAATTGAATTACTTAGTAAAAATCAATATCAATACCTTTTATTGTTACAATTTTCCATTGAGAAAATCCAACTCATTCATCATGTAACAATACTATTAGTACTAAAACAGAATTAAAAAAAATATATATATATAGAAATCCATATTAAATCGTTACAAAGAAGAAAGTAATAGAAATGATAATGGATGATTTGATAAAAAAAAAATTAATGATCCGGAAGAAGACTGCCATAGCCAATGAGAAAACAAAAAATGAGAGAAAGCTTCTTGAAAATCGATTTGTTTACTACCAAATCAATGCCGACAACACTTACTCGGACTATAGGCTCATTAGGACAACCGGGACTTGTGATATGAACTAACAACGTTTTGGCAACAACCATTATTTGGACTTTTAGATCTAAACTATAAATTCACACTCCTTTCTATATAAATTCTCAGACGTTTGTTAGTTCACCTCACATCATTAAACTTTAGCATCTTCTTTCATGGGACCAAACGAACAAAACAGAATTAAAAAAAAAAACAAAAACATAAAATCCTTTCAAAATCGATAAGAAGAAGAAAGTAATAGAAATGACAACAAATCATTTGACCAAACCTTTGATGATCTGGAAGAAAACTTCCATGGCCAATGAAAAAAAAAATAGAGAAAGTTCTTGAAAATATGGAAGATGCAAACTATTGTGTTTCTAGAACACCCCAAGCTCCCTTTATATATGATTACACAAACTTCTCTCGAAAGCTTGATATATGCCATATAATTTTTTTTTCAAACTCGAACTAATAAAATTCAAAAAGATATTGTGCATTTTTAGAAAATAAATTAATAAAATAAATTAAAATCGATATTCATCATGATGGTAAAGAATATTCGTCAAAATTGCAGATTTCTGTTTCCTAAAATATAGGTTACGAAAATAAATATATATGGTAAGTCGGTTGACAAAATGAATTAAAAAATAAATAAATAGTAGGATTAAGAAACCCAACTAATCCGACGGATAATATTAAATTTGAACGATCAAGATTTAAAAACAGGATCCGCGTGTATATCTGTATTCCAAATTCAGATCCGTCCAAATATTCAGGCGTGACCAAATTATGAATTTTCTACTTTTACCCTTAATGAAAAAAATACACTTTGTAACGAAATCAAGGAAAATTTTCGAAAATACAACATATATGTACCAAGGATGGTTTCCTGTTTTATAATATAGATGTAGCGAACTAGATATAAGCATAATTAACTTAC
Organism: Orychophragmus violaceus; assembly: GCA_030180135.1. Taxonomy (NCBI): domain Eukaryota; kingdom Viridiplantae; phylum Streptophyta; class Magnoliopsida; order Brassicales; family Brassicaceae; genus Orychophragmus; species Orychophragmus violaceus. Next base: position 17,373,561 of record CM058239.1, on the reverse strand, counting down.
CAGCCGACATGTTGTAACCATACGTTCTGAAAACCCAAAAGTAGATGGAGATTGTGTAAAGGTCATGCTCATTTGCGATCATATCATCAATCTTCTCAAAGGTGTGTGTCAAGGTCTTTTCGATCTCATTCTCAAAATGATATGCAACACCAAGACTGATCATCAAATAGATCAAAAGTACTTTCCTCTTCGCGGGGTCATGACCTTCTTCTTGGTAAGAGGACATGAGCATGTCTCTGACGTTGGGCTTGATTGCTTCGAGTTCCCTTGTAAGGACATCTAGTTCCTAAAAGAAGATACGCAAGTCAGTACCATGTCTTGTTAAAAAACAATTTACCAGGTGTAAGTTAATATGGTGACACTATAACAACACTAGTACACATCACTATGATATATTGTTCATCGTTTGTTGTCATCGTTTCTTATCCGATCAATCTCGCAAAAAAACCAATAGATAATTTTTTTCTTTCTAATGTTCTATTTTTCATTGACACATGTGTATATTTTTACGTAACGGCATATATATTGATAGTTATTGAGATATTGTAGAGATTAATGGGCCATGAGGCCTTAATCTCTAGAGAGTGTGTAATTGTCTCACATTGGAAGTGGGAAGGGACCTTGACTAATATATAAGGGACTTGGGCCAATCAACTCAAAACCAGTTAGCCATGAGTGGATTGGCCCAAGTCCCTTATATATTAGTCAAGGTCCCTTCCCACTTCCAATGTGAGACAATTACACACTCTCTAGAGATTAAGGCCTCATGGCCCATTAATCTCTACAATATCTCAATAATAGTAAATAGACTCACCAATTCATCGATCGGGACGTGGAGGAAGTAATCAGCCCATTGAGAGGGTTGCAACATTTTAAACTTGCGACCGCGTTCATGCTCCAAATCAGTTTGAGATCCCATTTTAGAGAGAGAGAGAGAGAGAGAGAGAGAGAGAGAGAGAGAGAGAGAGAGAGAGAGAGAGAGAGAGAGAGAGAGAGAGAGAGAGAGAGAGAGAGAGAGAGAGAGAGAGAGAGAGAGAGAGAGAGAGAGAGAGAGAGAGAGAGAGAGAGAGAGAGAGAGAGAGATTAGTGGGAAGAGATGGAGTCGTGAAATGTATATTTATAGGTGGTCAGCAATCAAAGCGTCGGTACAAAAACAAACGGATATTTACTATCATAAAAAATGGAGATTTTGCAAAATTTGAAGAGGAGGGGGGAGGGGAAGAGGGTCGCTGTATATATATTACGGGGTGTATTGAACTAAACATTTGGAGTGATTTGAGTTTAATTAAGATTTTAGATGATTTTGATAGTTTTGGTGATTTTAAGGAAGTTGTTGTGATTTTATATTAAAATACCCTACAATATCACCTAAAACCATGAGATTTGGATTTTTTATTTTTAACTAAGAAAGTCATCTAAAATCTTCTAAAATCCCCTGCAGTCATTAAAATCCCAATACTTGAAAATATTTTCAATAACAGTGGATTTAATATGATTTTAACAAATTGTTGTTTGAATAACAGAAGATTTTAAATGATTTTGAGTGATTTTACATAAATCTCATGTTCAATAACAATGGATTTGAGAAGGTCTTTTAAAATCATTAATTGAATAACAGTAAATTTTAAAACACCTTCAAATCTCTTAAAATTCATAGTTGAATACACCCCCCTACATGTGGACGATAATCAAAGCTTGAGTCCAAAACAAACAGATATTTGGAGCTTTACGAAATATATATATATGTGTGTGTAGATAAAATGGCCATGATGATAAGAAAAACGTAGATAAAATGGTGAAGGAAAATTTTAAGATTATCTCCTACCCATTTAATTTTTAACTCCAAACTTTATTTTGGAGTAAATTTTCTTTGACTTATTGCATTTTCAACTCTAAGATGAAGTAAAAAATATGATTACTATAAATTTGGAGTAATTATATTCATCAGATCATTTACAACCCTACTCCATTTTTTAATTCAAACTGCATTTTGCAGTAAAGTTTGCTTCAACTCTATTCCATTTTCAACTATAAAATAGAGTAAAAATAGGATTACTCCATATTTAAAATAAAATATGATATTATTCCATTTTTTGTTCATTACTTCATTTTCTATTCCAAAATGGAATAGTGTTAGAACAAAACACAATTGCATTTTGAAATCAATCCATTTTGGAGTAAAGAAAATAGTTTTACATTAGAGATGCCCTCACTCCATTTTTTTACTCATGGCTCTATTTTTTGTTCCAAAATGGAATATGGTTGGAATAGAATGCAACACCATTTTGGAAAGACTGATCCATTTTAAAGTAAAAAATAGAGTAATAAATTGGATATGTCCTAAAAATCTCTATTTTAATAACTTATACACCCCTTCACTCTATAAACAAATGGTTAAGTGTTTAGTTTATAATGTTTCCTTGGTTACGAAAGTTAACAAGACTATACTTCCTCTGTATTTTAAAGTATGATGTTTTAGGAAAAAAATTGTTTCAAAAAAATTGATGTTTTAAGTTTTTTATGCAATTTTTATTAGTTAATGCTTATAAATTGTGAATTCGAAAAACTATATTAAATTATTATTGATTAATAGTAATGGATAAATGTTTTAATAAAAGATATATATTTATAACTAAATATTAATTATTTCTTAATTTATATGAAAACTCTAAAACATAATTTTTTTTTACAACAAGATAAAAAAATTGGAAATTTTTTTATCCATATCGGTGATTCCGGTCCAATATAAACACTAAACGATTGTCTAAGGCGTGCACTTCGTGCGAGCCTATCTACTGTCGAATTTCTTGTACGCGATATTTGCTTAAGCTCAAAGGATGTGAAGAAATCCTTGCTTCAGGAGTATTTATTATAACTAAATGGCATAAAAATTAATTCCGTTTAGTGTTCAGAGTTGATGTAATGAAAACACAATTGAGCACAAGTGAATAAAAAGCACACTTACCAATAAGTATTTATTGTCTCCATTTGGTTCACTAATCCCATAGGAAGAGATTCAAGGACAATATCCCCTTTCTGTTCGTATATCCGATGCTTCTCTCAAGATCCCATAATTATGAGTGTATTTATGATCAACTATCACCCATTTGCAATTAGAAAACAAAGCATTACAAGAATTCTTATTTTTGGCAGTCAAATTAATAAAAGAATGGAGTTAAGAGCATCACCATCCATGAATCCCTTATGGGGTTCTTAAAAAAAAAAAAAAAATTTGTTTTTTGGGGGAAAGTGTAAAAAAAAAAAATTGGAAAAAAATAGACGAATGACAATCTGCCACGTGTGAAGAACAGTGTAAGGACCGGTTCTTAAATAAGGATTTTTAGAACCTGGTTCTTAACTATTCACGTGGGACACACAATATTTTAATAATTTTTTTAAGAATTTCACCCTAAGAATCTTCAATGGACATGTTCTAAGAATCAGATTGAGTTTGGGTGGAAGATAACCGTACAAGACACGCGTCAGTAACGGCGGTAAAATGATCGGAGGTGGAGATGGTGCATGCATGGCATGGTGGCAGAAGATGAATGCTCGTGTGAGAAAGTGAAATGAGAACTTGGTGCTTCGGTTACAAATGTAATCTCCATGCAAAACCGTAAGTAAAATGAATCTTGGCAACACAAATCATTCAATGCTCTCCACGTATTCCAGTTTCTCCGTTATGGTCACCCCGTCTGCGATGAGATATAATTATATAAATCAATTTCTTTTTAACTGCAAGTTAAGAGTTTTAAATGAGGCGTGAATGTAATAATGAAAACAATGAATATTCGGAGTAATTTCTCATCACTATATACTGAATTTGAGACTTTGATTTAGGTCATAAAATGTGTGAGATTTTTTTAACAAAAAAAATGTTTTCGTTACACTGTTCTGAATTAATGAAAATGGTATTTGAACCAAAATAGTGATCTGCATTTGCAATTCATATGGAGGAGTTCGAGACACGAAATGAATTCTTCAACACCTTTAAGATTTTTTAGTTCTTATGGACAAAAACACAAAAGTGAATAGGTTAGCAAAGAATACTCATGTTTAATCGTCATATAGTCCACATTAATTAAGAGACACCAATATGGATGATGGAATCGTTTTAAGTTTTGTAGGTTCATATTTTGTTTTTAAAAAAACGTGAAAGCTTCCCCATTAGATAATTTTCCTATTACATTTTTTACCAAAAGCTATAAATCTGACGGCTTGCGATGATCTAAACAATTTGTATCATAAATTTATTTTATTTTCTTATACTTTGTCTTAGTAAGATACATTAGAGTATTTCTATTGGAGATATCTCAGTAAATATTCACTATAAAATAACTAAAAAAATAAGACAGAGAAGAGAAAACGGGTTTTCCTTTGAAAATTTGTGAAATACTCAATAATACATTTATCCTTTTATAAGTGGCTTAATTTTATCTGAAAATATTAAATATAATTATATTATATTAGAGATATATTAGGTAGCAAGATGAGTATATTGTATACCAAGTAAAGTGGACCATAAGAGCCCGATTATAAAGTGAACCCCAAGAAGCCCAACCGAAAAATATTCCGATATATATCATATTCTCATAAGGATTAGATATTCTTTGTGATAAAGATTAGGAAGATTTACATTATTTGGTGTTATCAATATGTCAATGATAAACACTATCTATATGAGTCTTATGAGTCTTGTATCATCAAACCTAATTCAATATATTTTATTTTATAAAAAAGAGTTTATTATCGGTCCACAAGTGGGATTCGGTTCGAGATGGGCTGATAAGAGCCATCATCTCGAGGGGGCGTGTTAGGATCTCACATCGGAAGTATGAAGGGACCAACACTAATATATAAAGGGTTATGGCCAATCCACTCATTGCCAATTGGTTTTGAGCTGGAAGCCCATAATTAAGCCCAAATTAACATGGTATCAGAGCCTCGTTTAACCCAAGTAGGGTGGCCCAAAAAGGGTTTACTATCGGTCCTAAAGTGGGATTCGGTTCGAGATGGGCCGATAAGAGCCATCATCTCGAGGGGGCGTGTTAGGATCCCACATCGGAAGTATGAAAGAACCAACACTAATATATAAAAGGTTAGGGCCAATCCACATCTTCTGCTTCATGTCTCACAATGATAAGTTTATCAAATTTTAAGTAGAAATTGATAAATTTGGAGAAACCTTAGAAGTTGTAAATGATTTTCTCAACTTTATTCATTAGTCAATAAACTTATTTATACAAATGATTAACTTGTCGTGCAAGTTCTTTACATAAGAGAATAGGAAATATTCCTAACTAGAATATACACAAATATATTGCCTTGCCTAATTTAATATATTGACAAATATCGACATATTTCCATAACCGAATCTCGATCTCGGTTTGTAGTCTCCGTCGATCTCGGTTCGTTATTTCATCTGGTTAAGTCGATCTGGTCGATTTCTCAATACCCTCCCACAAGCTCATACATGGTAACACGTATGAGATTGGACAATCATCAATTCATCTTCACGATGTTTATACCCCACCGTAGGACCGTCAATGGCATTTATACCTCGCCATAAGGTCATCGGTTCAATAGAGAATACTGTCGCAGTTGTATATCTCCATCGTTTCACATCACCATGTGAACTGAACGAACCCATCAATTGGTTCATGCTCATAGTCCACGGCAACTTCATCACTCCACCGGATCCGTATATATCCATCGGAGTCATAATATCTTTGTAGTATCTATCAAATTTGTAGTAGATAGAAAACCACACGAAGACCAATTTAAGAAATCAAATCACAATCATGTGATATTGTATCAAATCTCTGATGAAAGAGACGAACACCATCTTCTTCTTTTTTTTGCTTTTTTTTTCTTCTTAATCAATCAAAACAAAAATGTATAATTGATGCATAATAAGAAATCTCTTAGAAAACCAACGTAGCAGAAGACTTTTTTTTTTTAAGAAAATCAAAACGTAACTAAAGGAGGAAAGAAAGATTAATCAAAGAAACAAAAAACAAACGAATTCTTTCAAAAGAAAAACAAATCAAAGCAACGAAGTTTTTTTTTAAAAATAAAAATCAGAAAATAAGAAATAGATAGTAGATAAATCCGCAGCGGTAGGCGGCCAAGATAGAAACCAAAAACCTTTTTGTAGTTAGGTTAAGGTTCTGATACCATGATAAATTTGAGTTAATTATGGGCTTCCAACTTAAAACCAATTGGTGATAAGTGGATTGACACAAGTCCCTTATATATTACTTAGGTCCCATATAAACTCCCGATGTGGAATATTTTCACACGCCCCCTCGAGATAATAGCCCATATAGCCATTAATCTCGAAACAATCCCAGTATAGGATTAATTGTAGATTATATTGGCCAGACTAATTTTTGAGTCGGGCCGAATTAAGTAGAAATAGATAGTTAAAAACGGGCAGCGTGTGTTCGGTTATGTAAAGATGAGCATGAACCAATTGATGGGTTCGTTCAGTTCGCATGGTGATGTGAAACGATGGAGATATACAACTGCGACATATCTCACAGTTGATAGATATGTACATCTCTGATAGCACATATCTGTTGGGCTTAATTATGTGCTTAATTATGGGCTTCCAACTCAAAACCAATTGGCAATGAGTGGATTGACCATAACCCTTTATATATTAGTGTTGGTCCCTTCATACTTCCGATGTGGGATCCTAACACGCCCCCTCGAGATGATGGCTCTTATCGGTCCATCTCGAACCGAATCCCACTTTAGGACCGATAGTAAACCCTTTTTGGGCCACCCTACTTGGGTTAAACGAGGCTCTGATACCATGTTAATTTGGGCTTAATTATGGGCTTAATTATGGGCTTCCAACTCAAAACCAATTGGCAATGAGTGGATTGGCCCTAACCCTTTATATATTAGTGTTGGTCCCTTCATACTTCCGATGTGGGATCCTAACATATTAGAGATATATTAGGTAGCAAGATGAGTATCTTGCATACCAAGTAAAGTGGGCCACAAGAGCCCGATTATGAAGTGAACCCCAAGAAACCCAACCGAAAAATATTCGATATATATCATATTCTGATAAGGATTAGATATTCTATTGTGATAAAGATTAGGAAGATTTACATTATTTGGTGTTATCAATATGTCAATGATAAACACTATATATATGAGTCTTTTATCATCAAACCTAATTCAATATATTTTATTTTATATTATCTTTTATATTACTAATTTGTAATAGAATATCAATATTTTCTTATTGAGAAATCCAAAATGAGGTTTTTATGAGTGGAAATGCTCTTATAAGCTTTAGAGGTTGATTGGTTCTCTCGGTAACACCTAAAATAATAGGTTTGCGGATAATAGTAGTTGCTGGCATTTGAAAACAATCACATATATCATTGAGAATCAAAATTTTCTTTTTTCCCAACGTATGCGGTTGCCGGTGAGTCATTACAAAAAAATGTTCAAAATTAGAAAACAAAATGTATTTAAAATTAGAAAATATATAATAACTTTAGAAAATTAAGACTTGAATATTATAATTATGATATATGTGAACTTTATACTAATCACTTGTCAAATATTTATATTTATATGATCTTTAAACTAAAATTCTTTATATATATCGAACAACTAAAAGTAACTAAATCTAATTTTAATATTCACCAAAAAAACATTCTTCATTGAAATCAGAACTTTCATCTAAACTAATAAAAATTAAGAAATAAACATAAGTATTATACATAACGTTTTCATAGTTTTTCTTTACTAATTATGTAAAACTATTAATTTATGTTTATTATAATAATATAATTTTTATGTTTTTATAATTAATTAATATATAATATTTTATATTATTAGTTTATTATTTAATTGCTACTATACCTGCTAATTAACCAATCATAAATATCTTGTAAACACACTTGTTTTCAACCGTTGCATAGTCTCATATGTATCATTTAATAACTTTTGAAATTGTAACCACACGCACCTAGTTACGTTTAAACCAATCAAGTCCTATTGGTTTTGAAAACATTTCCACGTAATTTATATATATATATTTTTTTAAACTAATTTCCCAAAAAAATCGTTTTAAAAGTGTTTCACATGTGTTGTATTGAAATCGATTCTATTTAATATTCGAGTTTTCTTTTTCCGTCAAATCTACACAAAGCTCTTCCTTGTAAAATATTTTGCCTAGGATTGTCTCGGTCTTCAACCAGATCTCAATTCTCCAATAGCTCCTTTTTAACTGCATTATGGCTTTTATTAGGTCGTGCGGCCAATTTTACGCCTTTAGCTAGCAAAAAACTTTCATAACATGATTTGGATCTTACAAAACATAACGATGTATTGCTGTAGGAACACATATTTTACAATAGGACGAAGATATTTGTAAAATAAATATAGACGATTATCATAATATAAAAATGATACCAATAAAAGAATTTGGAAAAAAATGGATTTGTAGAGGTAAGATTTGATCTCTTTTTTTAATTAGTTAATTTTAAAAACATCCCGTAGTGTGACAGTTGCATGACGTTATGAATCCCATGATATAACTGCATACTTCTTATGATTTACACCACCTAAATCCATAAGCTTACGAACCCCTTTTGTGTTGTACTCTCAAAGATGAAAGAATATAAAGAGAGAAAATGTATGGAAAGCATAAAAGATTGTTGTTATGTTCTTATTTATATATAATAGAATGAGAAAGTGTATAATATCTCTTAGAAAAACCAAAACAGTTTACGGTCATTAGTAGAGATGAATTTTGTAATTATGACATTACCATAGAATTAATCACAAAATTGAAGAGACAATTTATTTTCTTGATCAAGACTAATTCTCTAAGAAATTATTATTTTTGACCAAGAATAATTCTCTAAAGAATTATTTACTTTTGACCAAACTTAAATTTATATAGTGATCAATTACACAAATAAAATTTTGATACAAAATAAGTAATTGGATCAATGTCCATCTACCCAAACCACATCTAAACCCGAACCGAAGTCCCAGCCCATCTTGTTTTGGTTTGGTGTGCACGCATGGTTTACTATGGATTCACTCTTCTCTACAATTGACCTAAGGTCTTTAACATTGTTAGTACTTCTCCATAGTATATGTTATGCCCATTTTGTGATTATAGCAAAAAAACATATGACAAAAATTTCTCATTCAAATAAACTTTAATTTTAAACACATGAATATACATGCCTTAAAATTAAGTTTCAACAACCCCCCCCCCCCCAACATGAATAGAAATGATTCTAAAAAATGAAAACTCGAAAAAATATTTTTGAGAGTACAAATGAAAATCCACTGCATATAAGTTGATAGCATATTTCAGCATTGAACTAGTCATTGTTAATAGCTATCGGATTTACCGACCAGAAGGTGAACATGATGTCTTGAACCTCCCAGACTCTGATGTAAACCGAGACAATAGCTATAACACAGTTTCATTCTCTCACGAAACTAAGTTCTCTATTGTGTTCATTTTGGCCTTGAACGTGCATGGTTAATCATGAGTGAATTTGGAGAATATAGCCTCAATTCCATTCTCCTAAAAACAGCCCCATTTCACATTCTCAAGGTGATTTTCATTAGCTTTGTTTCAAGGAGTATCATGTACTACCCCACTTATATCTCAAACTATGGACTCAAATCATTAAAAGCAAATGCCTATCCTCTATACTATACATGTAGCACTGTAATATCATCTTAGGAACTGGGTAGAGACCGCAATCTCACAGTTCTTTTGGTAGATTCAGTTTGACTTAGTTTTCCCCTTGAACTTATTTCCTAGGATCTCCAGTCATATAGGTAGGATTACCATCAAACATCATCTCTAAAGTCATAGGCTTTAAAACCATTCCTCTTGATGATTTTACAATATGATCTCGTGACACACCTTTAATAAATGTATTTTAGGTTGCCATATGATTGAATGTAATCAACAGAGATTATCCCATTTGATATCAATTGTCTAATGGTTTTATGTCATCTTCTTCAAAGATCTGACTAACCATTATTCACTAAACTCATTGTCCGAGCTATAATCGACTGAATATCATTATGTATACATAATGCTCGCACTAATTTTTCCTACATGAATACTTCCAAAAAATTCAGAAGCCACTTTGCTTCCTCTGCAGCTCAGAAGGCCAACATAGTTTGTTTGGAAGATTTCCAAAACACTAGTTGCACCGCTAAGCATAAAGACATATCCACTTATGGATTTTGATATTTTGAAGTCAAAATTTCAGTTGGTATCATTGTATCCTTAAATTATGTATTTTTTACCATAGTGTAGCTCATAACTTTTAGTATAACGTAAGTAGTTCAATACTCTAGTTATGACTATCCATTTTTTTTACTTGGATTACTCGTGTAGCGACTAATTACATTAATTGAATATTGTAGATAAGGTATAGTGAAATTTGTTAAGTACATTAGACTTTCAATTACACGAGCATGCTCCAATTCTGACACCGCTTCACCTACAATTGTGAGCCGGGTCTACAAGGGTTTTTGCATTCCTACTTGAATAGAATTAAAATCTCTCAAGTATATTTTCAGCATAATTAATTTGAGACAAGATGATTCTTTCGGATTTCGAGTGATCTTAATCCCTAGAATTACATCCGCTAGTCCCATGTGTTTCATATAAAACTTAATACTCAGCAAAATCTTAATTTGACTGATCATATCTCTATTACATCCAATAATGAGCATGTCATCAACATACAATTAGAGCATAAAGTATCCATGTGGAGTACTTTCGATGTATATGCACTTATCATATTCATTAATGCTGAAACAATTTGACATCGATATGACATTGTCAAATTTTTCATGCCATTATTTTAGGAGCTTACTTAGGTCCATACAACAACTTCAAAAGTCCACAGACTTTGTGTTCTTGTCTTAGAATAATAAACACTTTGATTTGTTTCATATAAAACTCCTCTTATAAAGGCATTTTTGTCATCCATCTGATGGAAATTCTAGGTCTCGCAATGTTGCAATTCTATCAGTATTCTGATTGAAATTATTCTCTTCACCGAAGAATAAGTTTCAAAGAAATTTAGACCTTCTATTTATCGGAAACTTTGCACCACAAGCCTAGAATTGTACTTATCAATTGAGCCATTAGTTTTCAACTCTGTTTTGAAAACCTATTTACACCCTTAAGGCTTTAAGCCTTTGTGATAAACGACTTATCTTCCATGTATGGTTTTTTTCATAATGGAGTCGATTTCACTATAGACGGCTTCTTTCCATGAAGGTGCGTCTGGTGTAGAAATAGCCTTAGTGAAATTTTTAGGTTCATTCTCAAGAAGAAAGACTATTAAGAAATCTTCACCATAAGATTTTTCCTTACGATCTCTTTTGCTACATCAAGATTTATCTTCCAATAATTATGCATCATCAATTTATATGCCAGAAGTAATTGTCTCATTCATTGAGGTGACTGCATCTCTTTCTTCAGGAATCCGTTTTGGATTTTGATTAACCATACATAGAAGCACATGTTCAAATAAATATGCATTCCTTGATTTTATTATTTTTACATGGATATCAGAGATATCTGGTTTGTAAACCAGAAATCGGTAAACACTTTTTCAATGTGCATATCCGATGAAAATATAATGTATCATTTTGGTATTGTTTTGACCTTTACGTTGGTACCTCTTTTACTTTTTCCAGACACCCCCTCCCCCCCCCCCCCCAACACATACACACATATTTTGAGATATTTGTACAAATGTATTTGATTTTTTCAAGTTTATATGACATTTTTCCATTGATTTTATGTGGTTAGCAACGCCTCCCCCCCCCCCCCCCCCCCCACATTTCTTGAGATAACTCAGAAGATGCATCTTTGCATTTTTCATCTCATCAAGAGTTCAACATTTTTGTTTTGCAACTCCAGATTCAAGTGAATATGGAGCATTTTTTCGACGAATAATGTCATGTTCTCTAAAGAACATATTTAATTCTCATCAAACTCACCTTCTTTATCACACATAACACATAGTTTTCTCAAGTTGTTTTTTAAATCCATCTTGTATGCTTTAAAAAATTTCAAAGCCATACTCTTGCTTTTTAGCAAATATACATAACTATCACAATATATCATTGGTGATAGCAGTGTAGTGTCACTATTGCATTCGATTTCCCAGCCATATTCACTTATGAAACTTCATTACATGTGTCTGTTTCAGTCAGATTAGTCTGAGATTTTTCATTTGTCTCTGCATAGTCAATTTGCCTCGACATTCATTAGCATTGCTATAATGTGTCAGCTTTTTGACTCATCATCCCACACTAATAACAATTTCCATTGAACTTCTTTTAAGCATTTTCCTTTATGAAACTAGTGGAGGCTTTCATATAAACCTTTTATTTCTCTTTATATATACTTGTGTTTACTTGTTTTTCGCATATTGTTTAAAAGATGAAAATCATATGCTTTGCGGTTTTGTAGAATTAATTTGTTGCCTGACAATCAAGTCTCTAAGCTTCTCAACCTTTCGATTATGTCATGGATAATTTTTGAAATATTTCCAAGTTAATGGAAAGTTCTAAAAAGAAAAACCGACCTGGTATATCAAAGAAATTGACCTCCCTTCAGCCATTATCTCATGCATCATTATTCACATCTTTTGAATTTTTTTTATCATGGACTTAAAGTCCACCAATTTAAAGTCCAAAACTTCGTCATTGTGAATGTGTATTTAAAACTCGTACTTCTTATCAAATAAACTCAAAATTCCTTAGAAGTATTCAAGTCGCGATAGACTTATACAATGTTTTGTTCAAGCGGATTTGATCCACTTTTTGCACAAACATCGTCACAAATATAAGATTCAAAATTGTCTAGCATTAGTCTTATGCTTACACGACTAGGCACTAACATGACAATTCGATATACATCAGAACTTGGCCAGTTTATGGAAGACCACTACCAAACTGAATTTGGTGTGTCGACTCACTAGACTCGTAACCAATAACACCTCCACCGCAACCGGTATAAATAGAGTATGGACACTTAGATAAACATCAGAATTTCAATCTATAAAGCATACAATGTCGTAGGTAGCAGACCATTTCCATATTGGGTTTTCAACTCACCATACCCATTGTCATCTCAAATGTTTATGTAAACGTTCTTATTTTAGTGATATTGTCGATTTGCAGATAAGCAAATCCGAACCAATATAGTAAAAATACTAAAAAGAAGTTCAAATGCAAACCAATACTTTAAATTGCATTCAATAATTAAATCAAAATTTCTAGAATTGATAAATTCAGAATTTAATATTTTAATTAAATGCAGAGACAATAAACAATTTAATCAAATAAATCACCAAATATTTTAATTACTGTCAAAACTTTGTTGAAAAATAAACAATTTTCTGACCAAGTAAATCAAAAGTTCTCAGATTTTTAGTGAAAATTCAACATCAGTCATTCTGAATTGTAGAGACAATTTAATCTATGCAATTTAAGATAATTAAATCACAAAATCAGATTAAAATAATTTTTCAGATTTTAGAAAATCAATAAAACTCTACAAGACAACAATCATCAGATTAAATAACAGAAAATTATTTAAAATTTTCTCATACCTTCTTTTTGGAATATATCAACGAATGATCACATTTATCGATGTAAATCTGCAATTTAAACTCATTAAATCTGCATAAACAATATTCCAAAAATAAAAATAATCTGAAATTTCCAAAAATCTATATCACATTATGTGCAAAGACATATTTAAATAATTTATATAGCTCGAATCAATTGCATATGCACTTTATAAATAATTTTTCAGAATTAAACAAAACTGAAAAATATAAATAAACTGAGAGCTACTTTTCTGAATATTTGTTGAATAAACAACAAATTTCAGAACAAGAATAACCTGAAAAGGATAAAAAAATAACTTGAAGACAGGTTATAGATCCATATTCATGCATTTTTCAATAAAAATACTCCACAAAATAATCAGTTTTCGTTAGTACAATAAGTAAAAACGAAAAATTTCAGAATTAAGATTGTAGGAACGCATATTTTACAATAGGGCGAACTGATATTTGTTAAGTAAATATAGACGATTATCATAATATAAAAATGATACTGATACAAGAATTTGGAAAAGAACGAATTTGCAGAAGTAAGATTTGATCTATTTCCTTAATTCTAAAAATGCCCCGTAGTATGACGGTTGCATAGCGTTCTAAATCCCAAAATACAACTGCATACTTCTTATGATATATACCACTTAAATTCATAAGCTTACAAACTCCTTTTGTGTTGTACTCTCAAAAAAGATAAAAGAATATGAAGAGAGAAATGTGTGGGAAGTGTAAGAGATTGTTATTGTGTTCTTATTTATATAATAGAATGAGAAAGAGCATAATATCTCTAACAAAAATCAAAACAGTTTTTGGTTATTAGTGGAGATGAATTTTGTATTAATTTTGATATTAAACATAGAAATAATTACAAAATTGAAAATACTTTTTATTTTCTTGACCAAGACTAATTCTCTAAGGAATTATTACTTTTGACCAAGAATAATTCTCAAAAAAACATTATTTAATTTTGACCAAACTTAAATTTATGTAGTGATTAATTATACAAATAAAAAATTTGATACAAAATAGGTTATTTGATCAATGCCCATCTACCCTAACCGTATCGAAACCTGAACTAAAGCTCGAACCCCCTCTTATCTCGGTTTGGTGTGCACGCTTAGTTTACTATAAATTCACTCTTCTCTACAATTGTCCTAAAATGTTTAACTTTGTTAGGACTTTTACACAATATATATTATGTCCATTTTGTGCATATATAGTAACAAACATAGAACCAACACATGAATACAAATATCTTAAAATTAAGTTTCAACAATTGCAAGCTTCCAACCCTCACATCTTCTTTTTTTTTCAGCTGAAATTATATATATTAGATTAATCATGCGTTTTTATGATACAAAACCGGCAGAAAACAGAACTTTCTCTGGAACCAAAACCCATAAAGAGAAACTATATATCCCCAATTCCCCGTTGACAAAAAAAAATATATATATATATATATCCCCACTTGGTGGGGAAAAAAAAAACAGATTTCACTGCCCTTTGTTTTCGCCTTCACCCGCAACCCAGCCCGTTCTACAATATCTTAGATTAAAAAAAAAAAACTAACAAATTTCCTCCCATACGTACTGTTATTGAACAACCACCCTCTGTAGTTATTATACGCACAACACTACGAGAAGTTCGTGGTAAAATTATGCTTAATCATTGAGCCAAAAGAGTAATGGCCGACATTTCCAAAATTTGAACCTAACATGTCCATCCGCAAAATATCAGATAAGATATTGTGGCCCAAAATTATTAATTTTCATGGCCCTCAATACTGACGTGAGGTGAGCCGCTCAAACACGTTTTAACTATATCTTTTAATGCGTCTATTCGTTTGTCAGACGCAAATGGTTGCGGCTGCGGCTTGCGGCTGTGGCTGCGGTCAGACGCAACAATTGTTGTTCGTTTGATAGACGTGCGTCTGGCCGCAGCCGCAACCGCAGATCTCTTCGTTTGTTAGAAGCGAGTTTTTCCGTAGACGCAGACGCAAGCAATTCTGAACGTAGATGCTGAATTTTCTTGCAGTCAAAAATTCTAGCAGCAGGCCGCAGTGTTTAGACGCAGTCGCAATCGCAGGAGACTGCGTCTATCAAACGAACATATTTTAGACGCGGCTGCAGCCGCAAGAGGCATGCGGCTGACAAACGAATAGATCCAATGTTGTTTGACTATGCGATTTGATCATGTTTTCTGCTTCGGGTAAATGAGGTTTCCGCACCGTGACATGTTTTCTCAAGCTATCTTTACCGATTTTCCCTCTTTCTCTTTGGGCTATTAATGTTGTTTCTCTTTTGGGACATCATTCTCATTCCATCAATCAGTTTCAAAACTTAGCAATAAACCATTCTTAAATCATTTATTTTATTAAAAAAAAAAACCAAAACATTTTTTTGTTAACAAAAAAGAACCAAAATATATAAAGGTCTTGAAAAAGAAGAAACCTAATGTGGAAGCACCGTGGCCTAGTGGTCAAGTGGTTAAAGCTTTACACCGACAGATATTGGGTTCGAATCGCCGAAGGCGCAAGTTTTACAAGATTAATGGAGGCAAACTTATAAGGAAATTTCCAAAGCAGGTGCAACCGTTGATCGTGATTGTGATTCTCGTAGAACGGAAGTAGTATTATCTATAAAATTGTCCTTGTAATAGTTCTCATAATCTGTATCAGCGTTAAAAAAAAAAGAAACCTAATAAAAACTCATGCGACTCCCAAAAACCAGTACTATATGGTCTCGGCTTTTCTAGTTATTTAGTAAACTCACCTAAAATGAGAGAGATGAATTTGAATTATCTAGTGAGTGTGAGCCTAAAAAACTCATAAGTTCACTGCAAGTGATCTTACAACCACTACAAACGCAAGTCAAGACCTGAAGCAAGCAGCATCGCATCATGTATGTTGTATATATCAATGAAGATCATGAAGAGCTGAATGAGAAGAAAGCTTGGAGAGCAAGCATACATGAAGAAGATTGAATCGTGTGACCAAAAAATGGGGTGTAAGACTCTTGGAAGTGGGTTTAGCATTCATTTTAGGTTCGGCCTAATAGCTGAACGGCCTATCAAAAATCTAGTCCAAGCGAGTTGATGTTGAACCAACACGTAGGAGCGCGGTGTCGACCAAGCAGCTCGGTGATAATTTCTCAGCCGACTTACACCGAGAAAGATAAATATGTTAAAATTACATATTTATAAAATGGAAGCAAATAAATACAAATCTCGAAAAGAAAACAGAATCTAGGTTAGTTTAGATTTTGTAAATAATATCAGAGAAAATCTAGGGAAAAATCCTAGATCTTCTGATATAAATATCCTCCCCCTGCGCGGGAAAGACTAAATTGACAATTCATACTCTTGTACTCAGAAAATCTAAACCTAGCGAGGCTACTCGATTTCGGCTTGTTCTAATAAAGACTAGATTTTCGGTCTATCTTTGTTATTATCTTTCAATCCTTTAATCTTTATTATCCTAGTCCCTTATTTTTTCATTGAATTAATCTTTGTGGATTCTCTGAATCAACAATTGGCGCTGTGTGTGGGAACTTTGGATACTTTTGATTAACCAAAAGAAAGATCGGCATGACAGAAACGCCGCTCTCATTGCAGGAGACATGAGGAACCAGCAACGCAGATAACATCACCTGTGTCAACGGTGCTGCAAGAGGAGGGAAAACCCAGTCCGGCTCGTCCCGGCAAACCGTGACCGCAACGGCGCAAAAGAAGGCGAACCCTCCGAAGGAGTTAGACCGAGACAATCCCTGATAGGAGCTGATTGATACGTTAAGATTAACGACCAGAACCCTGAACAGAGCGTAGAAATCGGAGCCGACCTCGATCCTGACATAAGGGCCGAACTGATCGACTTCCTCAAGCAGAACATATCAACGTTCGCATGGTCGGTCACAGATATGTTAGGAATCGACCCAAAAATCGCGTGTAGCTCAGCGTCGATAGAACGTTCAGTCTTATCAAACAAAAAAAAAGAAGGAAGCTCGGAGCAGAAAGAGAGAAAGCAATAACGACAAGGTAGACAAGCTATTAATGGTCAGAACCATCACAGAGGTGAAATACCCCGAGTAGCTCGCTAATCCGGTGGTGGTCAAAAAGAAGAACGGCAAGTGGAGAGTATGCGTGGACTTCACGGACTTGAACAAAGCCTGCCTCAAAGACTGTTTCCTGCTACCGCATATTGACCGACTGGTCGAGGCGACCGCCGGCAATGAGCTTTTACCGTTCATGGACGCCTTCTTCGGATACAACCGAACACTGATGCACCCAGATGATAGAGAGAAAACATCGTTCATAACGGATCGAGGAACCTTCTGCTATAAGGTCAAGTCGTTCGGCTTGAAAACGCAGGAGCAACGTACCAACGCCTCGTTAACAAGATGTTCGCTAAGCACCTTAGCCGAACTATGGAAGTTTAAATCGACGACATGCTAGTAAAATCATTGTCAGCGACGGACCACATCACCTGTAATACCCTGTATTCAAAAATATGGTCAACGGACAGAAGAAAAGTCAACAGGGGCAAAATTGTAATTTTGCCAAACCCAGGGGCAAAATGGTAATTTTGCCAAAGTTCGAGACGGAAGACGAGACGGGCCAAATGTTCTTTTTTTAAAACATAAAGAACATTTACAAGACTAGAATTGGAAGAAACGGAGCAGAAACGGGATTTTCGGCTTATCGGAGTAAAAACCGAGAAAACCGGGAAAACTTCGGAAATTCATAACCGGAGCTAGGAAACTCCAAATGAAGTGATTAAAGTTGCTAAATTCATCTAAAATCAGAGAGAATCATATTTGGGAGGTTTTGGGATTTATCAGAAGAATGAAGTATTTTCTAAAACAATTACCGTGAAACCGAGGAAACCGAGAAGAAATTGAAGAAGGGTTTAGAAAGGGGTGTTGGGCCGGTTTTGGGCTGGAATTTGTGGATAAGAAGAAGCTTCAGGGACAGGTGTTACACCTTCAGGTCGCCAGCCTCTCCCCTTGAGGTGTCAACCTCATGTGAAGCAAAGAAGTATTCATCCCATCTCACCAAAAACTCATTTTTGGATGTCCCAATCTCTCTCTAGCCTCACCCATGACCAGATTCTCTCCCTTCTCTCTAGATTCATCTGAAAAACCCAGAAATTCATCTCTTGTTCTTGAAGATTCAAAAGAACAACTCAAGAACACCAAAGTGTTCTTAAAACCTTCAATCACCAAAAACTTCATAACTCTCTCAATATAAACCCTAATCCACTTCTGCAAAGCCCAGTAGATTCCTCTCCTCCTCCTCTACAACCGCCATCCATCCAACCAGGACCGCCGTCGCCGGAGCTTTCCGGAAAGTCGCCGGAAAGCTGCCGCGGTTAGGGTTTGGGTGTATCTCTCTCATCATGCATCAGATCTGGACGTTTTGAAGCTCCAGATGCATAGATCTTCTCTTTCCGATCAGTTTGATAGGTAGATCGTCACCTGAGTCGCCGGAAAAGGAGGTGAACCGGCCGGTCAACGCCGGACCACCGTCGGTCAACGCCGGAGAAGTCGCCGGAATTCTCCTGCCGCCGTCTCCCTCCTCCGCCGGTTCACTGTGGGTGGTTTATCATCAGTTTGGTGCAAGATTTGGGTTGGTTTAGGCTTGTTCAAGCCTTGGTCAACGGTGGGTTAAACCGGTCAACGATTTGACCTAAACCGGTTTAACCTAACCAGTTCGAGTTAGACCGGTTTAGTTGGTTTGGTTCGATTGAGGTGGTTCAGTTGGTTCAGATTGGGTCAACCGGTTCAAGCTCGGTCAACGGTCAAAGTCAAAGTCAACGGTCAACCGGAGGTCAAAGTCAATGCCGGTCAACGCCGTGGTCAACGCCGGTCAATGAGTTGACTCCGGCCAGATTATGATTTGCGGTTTGTGTACGGGTGTTCGGGAAGCTTCGGAGTTCGTATTCGGGTGTTCGGGAGGTTCGGGTTTATTTCGGGGTCTCGGGAAGTCGTATCCGCATCCGTGCCCCGACCAATCACTGTGAGTCGGCTCATACACCGTAGATGGAGCATATAGAACAAGAAATGATAAACCATAGAGTTAGGGTTTGCATACCCGGATGTGATTTGATGATGAATGAGACTTGAATTTGGTGATTAACGATAAACCGATTAAGGTTTAAGACGCATGTTAGGGTTGTGGAAATTAAACGGATTAAACCTGTTGTGTGCCGTTAGGTTGGTAGTGACGTTGATTGTTGCATGCATATAGTCGTGGCATGATAGGGCCGTATATGCATATATACTTATGTAAAGAACGATATCGAATGAATCTAAGTACGGGAATTAAGATGGGGTTAAAAGATGGAATTAAACCTAACAAGCGTAAGGTGTATGATTCGATATCGGGTTGAGTTGAATTACGTTAAAGAAAGGTAAATGAATTAAGTAAAGGAAGGATGAGACGTCGGGGAGATTAGTAAGCTACTAGCTCTAAACCGACGGATCGGGGATGTGATAAAAGATACTGGGAAAAGTAAGAAAACGAGAAAGTGTGTGATTGGTGATGGACCGTCTACGGATTAGCAATCCGCTAATCCAAGGTAGCGGACTTGAATGGTTTAAAAGTGAACGTTAATGAGATATGGGCCGTCTACGGGTTAGCAATCCGCTAATCTACGGTAGCGGACGTGAATTGGTTAAAAGACACTGGAAACCCTAATAGGCCTGGTTGTGTGATGATTGTGTGGTTGTGTTGTTGTTGTTGAGCTTTTTGTGCAGGCCTATTAGATCGTCTCGGTGTTGGGCCGAGCGATCCGTGTTGTTACTTAACTTGGTCACTGGACCGGTTAGGTCGTGGTGGCTGGCTCGGTGTGGTGCCGAGTCAGAGCGGTGGTGGTTGTGTGTGCGTGTGTGTAGACTTGCGGGACGTGGTGTTGAGACTGTGGTTGAGTAACGAATGAGTATGATTGCTAGAGTCCGAGCGAGTCTGCGTGTTTACTTTTCTGCACTAGGACTCTAAGGTGCGTTAGATCCCGCAAGTCTAGGTGTTTGGTTACGTTCCGGTACTTCCGACCCGATTGGATCCTCGGGTAGTTACCTGATCGGACACGTGCCTTCGGGCAGTGGGGCTGGTTATGGTGTTAACCTACTGGGTGACGCCGGTAGGTGTGTGATTCGGAGAATACGGGGTCATGTCCTAGGGCCGAATCGCATGGAAACTCGGGTTGCCGGGGGTAACCGGAGTCACTGCGTATCGATGGGCTGAGAACAGTGTCCTAGCTGTTGGACTTCGTGTTGACGTCTAGGAGTCGTGGGGTTAGTTACCATGTTGGTGACAATGAGACCCCGTGGAAGTTACCGAGATCGTAGGGGCCCAATGTTGTATTCGTATTGTTGGTGTTGCGCGATAGATAGATCGAGTTTCGATCGAGAGCATGTGCCGCAGTGTTCTCGATTCCCTTGGTTATTTATGGGATTGATGATGGTATTGTTATTTCATTAATGGTGTGTTGTGGGTGCGACACGACGTGGTAGTGCGTGATCGACCGTTTATTATATGGATTGTTGTTTTGGGATTTTGGGGACGGGAATTTATAGATGCTAGATAGACTAGCAGCCGTAGTGGGGAGCCGTCTCGCTGGGTGATCTTAGATCGCTCATTAGACTCTTTTTGTGGTTTTCAGGTTTAGCAGTGGTGGACGTGGGAGATCCTCGGTGTAGTCTCGGGATTGCTTGTGGCGGGATTTTGATTCGATGACGGTTTTGAGATTTTATTCGGTTCGGCTTTTGGTACCATGTAGTACCATTTTGTGTGGCCACACGACAATTGTTTTTCATAATGGAAATTGTTTTGTAAAGACGGTTAAACGTTGTATGTAACGTTTGATTACTCAGAAATGAATATGTTTCCCTGATATTGTGTTTAGTCCGAACCGACACAACTCACGGAAATGGTACAAGTTGAGAAGCTTTGTATCATGGAAGTGAGGATAGCGGGGTCAAAGACGGGTTAGTGCGAGCCTCTGTCTCAAACCGATTTGTCTCTGGCTTCGTCTTGTGACAAACCTTTTCTGTTTGACTTGCTCGGGTTCGACTTGGTCATGTTCTTGTTTGATTGTTGGCCGGTCAGCTCGTCGGTCTGCGGATAATGGGAAAGGGGCGTTACAAAAGGTGGTATCAGAGCATGGTTCTGCATGGGTTTCGAAGCTATTCATTTCTGAGTGTTTTCCGTGTTTTATCGAGTCAAAATTGTGTTTTTACCCAAGCATCCATTAGGAAACCGAGCCGCGTCCGTAAATTCGGGGTTGGGATGGCGTAGGAATTGTATTATTTGTACTAATGTTTATCTGCGTTTTTGGTTGCAGTCAGCAGCAGAGTGTCCCTGGACGGATTGTGTGTGGGTGTGTGTGCATAGAGTGGGATATGATCAAGCAGTATGAGTCATCATTGGATGAGTGAGGCACAGTATCGAGCGCAGTTAGAGCAGCACCAAGCGAGTTTGAAGACACAGCCTGGACAGTCACAGGGTTCTTGGGCATTTGATCGACCACTGGTTCGACCGCGAGGACAGCAGGGAGCGAGAGTAGCCGTCAATGGATATCGTTTCCTGACCCGTTACCTCAAGCCCTACAGGACGAGACAGTTATCAGAGCCGGTAACACCACCGGAGCCAGTGGTACTGCCAGGGTTTCAGCCGCCGATGCTTGAGGCGCATGACGTGCTATTACCTGCTCACAGGTCTCAGAGTTTATTCCGCTCAGTGGGACAGATTTTATGGTGGACCCATTGCACGAAGCCGTAGACATGGACATGGAGCCCGTCGATCCCGATCAGCATATGCATTGGGAGCCGCATGTAGACGAGCAAGTGGCGATATCAGATATGTTCTGGAGCAGCAGATTGGTCCGTATCACCAGCCGGATCCATCTTTGTGTTCGCCTCGGACACCATTCGACCGATCCGCGTCATCACCGTTTGACCCTACCGAGCCATTCACGGAGGCCGAGTCGATGTCTGAGTCAGACACGTGATTTGAGTCAGTGACACCGCTGGGTACTCCACCGTCTGAGCCAATGGTACCAACGGAGACCACACCAGCGGGTACGTCGGAGACGCCACCAAAAGTACCTGCGTATCGGATGTGTAGCGCATGCGGAGTTCAGGGTCATCGTGCGTTCGAGTGTGTTAAGATCCTTATTTGGAGTCTGTTTCCTTTTGTCAAGTTGTGTGGCGCGTCAGATCACCAGACACTAGTTTACTACTGTGGCCACGCCCATCGCCTGTTACTGTTTGTCAGATTTGTGGTCGTGAGGGCCACATTGCCCATTTATGTTCGACGGAAGAACCGCAGTGAGTTGGAGCACCGTTCGGAGATGCACACCCACCACATCCTCCCGGCACACCTGCCAGTGGTTACCACCACGAACCGAGATGCCGCCTGAGTTGGGCATTCCGGTCGTGTTGGGGCTGATAGGGTTAAGATAGTTAGACCCAGGTAAGTAAGGGCTCTAACTCGTTGTTTGATGTGTGTAGATCGGCTTGCGGTCGTCTCTGATGATTCGGTTGTGTGTAGTGGTGTTTCTTGTGGAACGGATTGGTAACCGCTAATATGTAGACTTCGACGGACCTACGAATCTAAAGCTCTATATGGTGAATAGATGCTTTATTTACGTAGTGGATGTGGAGTGTTTCGGTTGTCGTTTTGAGTAGCAGAGTGGTTATATTGCATACTCATGATGGTTGTGAATGCAATATAGTTACGATGTGAAAATGAATGATGGTCCGAACAAACGGTTTCCATCAGAACCCTGAGAGACAACTGCAATCGCCGATTTGCTTGATTGATTGTTTGTGGTAATTATTTGCTTATGTGTTTATGCTTGCATTATCTAATGCTTGAGTGTTGCATTAAATAGTTGGGGATTGTGTTTCGTTCATTGGTGTAGCACTGTTGAGTTGCTAGTTTTTGTTTATGGCATGCATAGCATTCAAGGATCATTGATGGTATGGGTAAGCCATTCAATTGGTAGCTATATTTTGTTGGCTTGAGTAGTTTGAATGTTATCGTTGTCGTTAAGTTGGTAAAAATAAAAAGTGTTAGAACCTTTCGTTAAAGTGTTGAGCTAACTCGAGAAAGGTTGAATTCGACCGTCAATTCACGCGAAGAGCGGAATTATAGAATATCGCTACTTAATCATGGGTAACCGTTGGTTACATGATTAACTAACTATATCTCTATGAGGAAGTGATATCGAGGGATGGATTGGTTTGAATTTCACCGCTCTAGTGAAAGTCGTTGTGTTGACTGTAGGACGGAATGGACGATGCGATACGAATACGAGACCGAACCCGAACCCGAAAGCGAGATGGAATGTAAAGAGGCCGCAAGACGAGTTGACCCGGGAAGTGAAGCTGTGGTAAGGATCGTTAGTGGGAAGTGTATCAGTGCGTGGTAACTGGAAGGGCGAAACGGTTGGTATGATGAGTTCGTGAAAGATTAGAGGTAACGTCAGTGATAGTGTGGAAACCAGAGTAAAGCGGTTGGTACGATTTTGAATGGAGGTTTAGCAGAGTTGGACTCAGATATTAAAATTCTTGGGAAGCGTTCGGGAAGGAAGAATCAGTAGCGGGGACAGAGTAGAGTTGTTAGTACGGATGGAATTAGTAGTCATCGAGATGTCAGGTTTGGAATGTAGATTCTTGAAGAGTGTCTCGGGGAGACAAACCAGTATCGGGAAAGATGTGGAAGTCAAAGCAAAGTGGGGAAGTCGGGAGTGAGAATCAGAACGAAGTAAATACTTGTGGACGATCGAGGGTCGAGGAAGATCAGTTAAAGAGAGAAGTGACACAGTACAACGAGACCGGAGGACGGGAAACGAAGCTAGAGTTAAGTGGGTGAAATAAAGAGCAAGTGAAGAAGTGTCATCGAGATCCGGGATCGAGTGATGAAGCGGCAACCGAGTGAGCCGTACGAAGGTCAGTGGAAAGTTTGGGACATATCAAAACGTCAGAGAGTATTGGAAGTACGGTCGGAGTGTCAAGTGTTCAAGTAACGAGACGTTGGGGGTATGAGAAAGAAGTAGTGCAGTGCGTGATAAAGCAACTTGCGGGGTTTGGTGCCGATTCAAAGTCTGTTAATGACGAAGAATTCGGTCCCCGAATTCTTGTAAGTGGGGAAGAATGTAATACCCTGTATTCAAAAATATGGTCAACGGGCAGAAGAAAAGTCAACAGGGGCAAAATTGTAATTTTGCCAAACCCAGGGGCAAAATGGTAATTTTGCCAAAGTTCGAGACGGAAGACGAGACGGGCCGAATGTTCTTGTTTTAAAACATAAAGAACATTTACAAGACTAGAATTGGAAGAAACGGAGCAGAAACGGGATTTTCGGCTTATCGGAGTAAAAACCGGGAAAACTTCGGAAATTCATAACCGGAGCTAGGAAACTCCAAATGAAGTGATTCAAGTTGCTAAATTCATCTAAAATCAGAGAGAATCAGATTTGGGAGGTTTTGGGATTTATCAGAAGAATGAAGTATTTTCTAAAACAATTACCGTGAAACCGAGGAAACCGAGAAGAAATTGAAGAAGGGTTTAGAAAGGGGTGTTGGGCCGGTTTTGGGCTGGAATTTGTGGATAAGAAGAAGCTTCAGGGACAGGTGTTACACCTTCAGGTCGCCAGCCTCTCCCCTTGAGGTGTCAACCTCATGTGAAGCAAAGAAGTATTCATCCCATCTCACCAAAAACTCATATTTGGATGTCCCAATCTCTCTCTAGCCTCACCCACGACCAGATGCTCTCACTTCTCTCTAGATTCATCTGAAAAACCCAGAAATTCATCTCTTTTTCTTGAAGATTCAAAAGAACAACTCAAGAACACCAAAGTGTTCTTAAAACCTTCAATCACCAAAAACTTCATAACTCTCTCAATATAAACCCTAATCTACTTCTGCAAAGCCCAGTAGATTCCTCTCCTCCTCCTCTACAACCGCCATCCATCCAACCAGGACCGCCGTCGCCGGAGCTTTCCGGAAATTCGCCGGAAAGCTGCCGCGGTTAGGGTTTGGGTGTATCTCTCTCATCATGCATCAGATCTGGACGTTTTGAAGCTCCAGATGCATAGATCTTCTCTTTCCGATCAGTTTGATAGGTAGATCGTCACCTGAGTCGCCGGAAAAGGAGGTGAACCGGCCGGTCAACGCCGGACCACCGTCGGTCAACGCCGGAGAAGTCGCCGGAATTCTCCTGCCGCCGTCTCCCTCCTCCGCCGGTTCACTGTGGGTGGTTTATCATCAGTTTGGTGCAAGATTTGGGTTGGTTTAGGCTTGGTCAAGCCTTGGTCAACAGTGGGTTAAACCGGTCAACGATTTGACCTAAACCGGTTTAACCTAACCAGTTCGAGTTAGACCGGTTTAGTTGGTTTGGTTCGATTGAGGTGGTTCAGTTGGTTCAGATTGGGTCAACCGGTTCAAGCTCGGTCAAAGGTCAAAGTCAAAGTCAACGGTCAACCGGAGGTCAAAGTCAACGCCGGTCAACGCCGTGGTCAACGCCGGTCAATGAGTTTACTCCGGCCAGATTATGATTTGCGGTTTGTGTACGGGTGTTCGGGAAGCTTCGGAGTTCGTATTCGGGTGTTCGGGAGGTTCGGGTTTATTTCGGGGTCTCGGGAAGTCGTATCCGCATCCGTGCCCCGACCAATCACTGTGAGTCGGCTCATACACCGTAGATGGAGCATATAGAACAAGAAATGATAAACCATAGAGTTAGGGTTTGCATACCCGGATGTGATTTGATGATGAATGAGACTTGAATTTGGTGATTAACGATAAACCGGTTAAGGTTTAAGACGCATGTTAGGGTTGTGGAAATTAAACGGATTAAACCTGTTGTGTGCCCTTAGGTTGGTAGTGACGTTGATTGTTGCATGCATATAGTCGTGGCATGATAGGGCCGTATATGCATATATACGTATGTAAAGAACGATATCGAATGAATCTAAGTACGGGAATTAAGATGGGGTTAAAAGATGGAATTAAACCTAACAAGCGTAAGGTGTATGATTCGATATCGGGTTGAGTTGAATTACGTTAAAGAAAGGTAAATGAATTAAGTAAAGGAAGGATGAGACGTCAGGGAGATTAGTAAGCTACTAGCTCTAAACCGACGGATCGGGGATGTGATAAAAGATACTGGGAAAAGTAAGAAAACGAGAAAGTGTGTGATTGGTGATGGACCGTCTACGGATTAGCAATCCGCTAATCCAAGGTAGCGGACTTGAATGGTTTAAAAGTGAACGTTAATGAGATATGGGCCGTCTACGGGTTAGCAATCCGCTAATCCACGGTAGCGGACGTGAATTGGTTAAAAGACACTGGAAACCCTAATAGGCCTGGTTGTGTGATGATTGTGTGGTTGTGTTGTTGTTGTTGAGCTTTTTGTGCAGGCCTATTAGATCGTCTCGGTGTTGGGCCGAGCGATCCGTGTTGTTACTTAACTTGGTCACTGGACCGGTTAGGTCGTGGTGGCTGGCTCGGTGTGGTGCCGAGTCAGAGCGGTGGTGGTTGTGTGTGCGTGTGTGTAGACTTGCGGGACGTGGTGTTGAGATTGTGGTTGAGTAACGAATGAGTATGATTGCTAGAGTCCGAGCGAGTCTGCGTGTTTACTTTTCTGCACTAGGACTCTAAGGTGCGTTAGATCCCGCAAGTCTAGGTGTTTGGTTACGTTCCGGTACTTCCGACCCGATTGGATCCTCGGGTAGTTACCTGATCGGACACGTGCCTTCGGGCAGTGGGGCTGGTTATGGTGTTAACCTACTGGGTGACGCCGGTAGGTGTGTGATTCGGAGAATACGGGGTCATGTCTTAGGGCCGAATCGCATGGAAACTCGGGTTGCTGGGGGTAACCGGAGTCACTGCGTATCGATGGGCTGAGAACAGTGTCCTAGCCGTTGGACTTCGTGTTGACGTCTAGGAGTCGTGGGGTTAGTTACCATGTTGGTGACAATGAGACCCCGTGGAAGTTACCGAGATCGTAGGGGCCCAGTGTTGTATTCGTATTGTTGGTGTTGCGCGATAGATAGATCGAGTTTCGATCGAGAGCATGTGCCGCAGTGTTCTCGATTCCCTTGGTTATTTATGGGATTGATGATGGTATTGTTATTTCATTAATGGTGTGTTGTGGGTGCGACACGACGTGGTAGTGCGTGATCGACTGTTTATTATATGGATTGTTGTTTTGGGATTTTGGGGACGGGAATTTATAGATGCTACATAGACTAGCAGCCGTAGTGGGGAGCCGTCTCGCTGGGTGATCTTAGATCGCTCATTAGACTCTTTTTGTGGTTTTCAGGTTTAGCAGCGGCGGACGTGGGAGATCCTCGGTGTAGTCTCGGGATTGCTTGTGGCGGGATTTTGATTTGATGACGGTTTTGAGATTTTATTCGGTTCGGCTTTTGGTACCATGTAGTACCATTTTGTGTGGCCACACGACAATTGTTTTTCATAATGGAAATTGTTTTGTAAAGACGGTTAAACGTTGTATGTAACGTTTGATTACTCAGAAATGAATATGTTTCCCTGATATTGTGTTTAGTCCGAACCGACACAACTCACGGAAATGGTACAAGTTGAGAAGCTTTGTATCATGGAAGTGAGGATAGCGGGGTCAAAGACGGGTTAGTGCGAGCCTCTGTCTCAAACCGATCTGTCTCTGGCTTCGTCTTGTGATAAACCTTTTCTGTTTGACTTGCTCGGGTTCGACTTGGTCATGTTCTTGTTTGATTGTTGGCCGGTCAGCTCGTCGGTCTGCGGATAATGGGAAAGGGGCGTTACATCACCCATCTGAAAACATGTTTCGACATCTTAAACGACTACATGATGAAGCTAAACCCAACGAAATGCCCCTTCGGATTCACCTTAGAGGAATTCGTGGGGTACATCGTGACCGAGCGAGGAATCGAAGCCAACCCGAAGCAGATCACAGCGATAATGAACCTGCCATCTCCGACGAAAACTAGCGAGGTGCAAAGAATGGCCCGCATGATCGCGGCTCTCAATCGTTTCATTTCCAGGTCGACCAATTAGTGTCTTCCGTTTTACCAACTCCTGAGGGGAACAAAAAGTTTGAATGGGACGAAAAGTGCGAAGAAGCTTTCCAACAGTTGAAAGAATATCTCACGACACTGATATATCATGGTTTTTAGGTGTTATAAGCATATATATGTACATAATCGAGTCTTTTATAGTGTCTTTCGAGTACTTTCAGGTGTTTTACAGGTTTTAGCATGTTTGGACCATATTTGGACATTATTGCGCATTCTGAAGCTATTTGGAGCATTCGTGCAGAAGAGAAGAAGTCATAGGCGAAATTTAAGATAAGCGTCGATCGACACAGCAATTGTGTCTGGCGACACATATCGATGAGAAGATTGTCTGATTTTACAATATGTTCTTCGGAAGAAGATATTGAATCCTCGAAGCCCGATATTCACATTCAACATGAGTATCGACCGATTCATTATTGGTGTCGGTTGACACAGACGCGGATCAGGAGGATTTTTGACGTTTAATGAAGACTTTGGAGAATAACAGTTTGGCCCAGAAGTTTCTCATAATTACAAAGAAGCTCAATCGTGTTTTAACTTTATATTAGGAATTTAAGCCATTGTTTAGGCTAAACTTTATTTTTATCAGAAATTAGGAGATTTGGGACTGGTCTTGTACTCGAGAGAGAAGAGATTTCGAACCCCCGTTCTTATTCTTTTGGATTTTATATGATATCTATTTTGACTATGTCTTTTGTTATGATTGTCATGTCTGAGTAGATCTCTTGTTAGGTTCTAGGGATTTCAAGGAATGTTAGAATAATTGATTAATTAGGATTCATCACATCTAGTTCTTCATCTACGTTGTTATTAATGCTTAATCTGAACTGTCCATTTAGATTATTGATATTAGGTTGATTCTCGCAACGAAAGTTGATTAATTAGCTAGAAAGAATTTAGGTGAGCAATTTGTCTTCTCGCAAAGAAATTTGATTTAGAGAAATTGTGAATGAACGAACTTGAAATTAATGCATGTTTAGAACTCTAGGATTCACAACGAAAGTTGTCTTAGTAGGTTGTTGGACGTAGATAATTATCGCAAAAAAAGTTGGTTAGTTATACTTCTGTGATTCTAGTTCAAGAACGCTAATAGATTGAATCATGATTGATTGGTCATCTGATCTCCGGAGAATTTCCTGAAACCTAATGCCTTCGATAATTGCTTACACTCTACTTTAATTTACATTGTTTTTACTTCTTACAATCTGGTCTGCTTAGCTTAATTCGATTACAAATAGTCTATCGTGTGAAACTTGAGTCTCTGTGGATTCGACTCCTATATACTACAGTCACTTTCTGTGCATTTGCATTGTAACTCTAGGGATAGTAAACTTTGAGCATACCAAGTCCGATACTGGAGAGGAAAAGATGGCGGTTCTCCTGAACCTAATCTAACGTCTTCAAAGCATGCACCTTGTGATACCCCGTATCAAACATACGGTCAACGCAGCCGGTCAACGCCGCCGGTCAACGCGGTCAGTCGGTCAACGCCGGAGATCAAGCCGGTCAACGCTTGGTCAATGGCTGTTCCGAGATTTCTGGGATATTCGTAGTTCGGAGTTCGAGATTCGGGAGTTTGGAGTTCGTGTCGGACATCTCGGGATTCACATCCGCATCGAGCCGTCATTCCGCGCCTATCTCACTGTGAGTCGGCTCACAAACCTTTAGATTCATTTAAACCGAGAATCGAGAAACCGTAGTGCTAGGATTGCATACCTGTTAATTAACATGATTGGTAATTAATAATTAATTGGACGTTTAATGTTAAACCGATAGGATCGGATAAGAATGTTAGGGTTTAACAGAATTAAAAGGTTAATTGGTTGTGTGCCGCTAGGTCGTTAGTAATGATTGATTGATGCATTCATATAGACACCGTTTGAATAGGACTGTATATGCATATATATGTATAAGAACGATAATTAAAGAATCTATCACTACAAGAAAAATCTCTATTCTTAGCACACGAAAAACGCCATGGTATGTATATGATGGCGTTTTTGAAAATGCTATGTCTGCCCCAGCTATAATAGGTAGGCCAGATACGATAGCGTTTTTTGTCTGTGCTATAATATTGTTCACTATAATAGCGTTTTTGAAATGGCTATGTCTGCCCCAGCTATAATAGATCATCCATATATAATAGCGTTTTTGATCGTGCTATCATATAAAACACTTATGATAGTGATGTTGTTCTCTGCTATTGGATCTATCTGGATCTATCTGTTATAGCTTTTTTTATTTGTCATAATATCTTTTTATAATAATTGATAATTATGGCTAATTTATATTTATAATATAATTTTTTCTATTTTGGATTCATACAAAAATAAATATAATTGAACTTTTAAAACTTTCATTAATAACTCAAAAAATGTATTACACAAAACATTACAAAATCAAAACTAAAGTAAACAACATTACAAAACTCTAGCTTGAGGCTCAAAATTGAAATATTGCTCCCTGAAACCACTGCCATTGTGATGTACTTACCACTACCAATGACAGGAACCATATTCTTACATTCATATTTCCATATACCGTATTGCTCCCTGAAATGACCAATGCCATTATAAAGTTAGCCTTAACGTGATGGAATCTACATAAACTAGTTGAGGTTTGAAATACATACAAGGGAAGTGAAGTTAAAGCCTTCACCTGTTCTACAGAAATGTGTTGGTAATGGCCTTCAAATGTGCATAAGAGAAGTGAAGTTAAAGCCTTCACCTGTTCTTCGGACTCATTTACGCCAGTATGGAGGTTTCTGCAACAAAATATACCAAATTCTATTAGTTGATGTTTTCTTCAGAAGTACAAACTTAAATTCTGACACTTGTCAACAACAGAGAAAGAGCCAGTGGATCAGAACACTAGTAAACAATCAACTACGAAGTGGAACGAGGAATACAGCTTCATACAGCTAAATGAAAATGATACCCTTTCCTTATGTCTTTCACTATCATAAATGTGAATTAACAGTGCGTGTACAGAGTATATAAGCTACATCAAGCATATTCCTCATGAAGATCAACCACATAATCAAATCAAAACTATATCGTGCAACGAAATACCATTATATAATAAACTCATCTCCTTCTTTACCAACCCAAAAATCGTTCAGTAAAACTCACCTTAAAGCATACTTAGTTCCTGCGATGCGAGTGTTGACGTGTGATGCGTCTTCCTGATAGTCTGGCCATCCTAAAATCTGCAATCTTAGGAACTTATTTTTCATCAAGCAATATCACTTATAAGAACCACGCATATACATGTATAAGTCATCACCAGTTATTGTGTCTCCCTCGAATGCAACATCATGTTGTAAGTAGCCTGATCAAACAACATCTCAGGAACCCATTTGTCGTAAGTAGAATGATCTTAACAATATGATTTAAAGTTACAGAAACGAGAATTTAAATACCAGTCTTAACACAAGGCAAAACTATCGTTCTCATAAAAAGTATAAAATTACAAGACCTTTTCATGGATGTTTTCTGCAGAATTGTTGGTCGCTCTGGCCTTCTTTGAGATACTCCAAAACAGCTTGATAATCCTCAGATTCCAAAACAATGATAACGTCTTTGTGGTTCTGCCAACAACTTAAAAACTTATATTTGTAGTCTTGAAATGAACATAACGAATAAGCCTCATATGCATGTATATATACATATATATATATATATGTATATTGTATTACCTTAGCAGTTGCGCTAATCATAGCAGAACCACCAATGTCAATGTTCCCAATCGCATCCTCAAAATTGATCTCACCTGGAGCAATAACTTTTTCATATAAAGAATACAAATTGACAACCACCACGTCAAATGTACCTGTAAATAAATACATAAAAGGATGCAATTTAGCATAAAGGAGGCACTATAGATGACTTAATCTCAACCTTGGAAATCGAAGGCAAATCAATGTTAAAATACTCACCAATCCCATGATCATTAAGAGCTTCCATATGATGCTCCACATCTCTTCTAGTGAAGATACCACCGTGTATATTTGGGTGCAAAGTCTTCACACGGCCATCAAGCTTTTTGAGAAAAAGAAAAAAACAAAAGGAGATCAAAGTTTAATATACAAAACTCACAAAATAATGGTATACTCATTGATAAAGTCACAACTCAATTTGACACCAGCCTATTGTTTGTTGAAACCATTGAAGAAAATATCAACAAGAACACAAGACAAAATATTAAGAAACAACAGTTAGTTAAGATTAGAACTTACCGTTTCTGGGAAACGAGTAAGCGTCTCCACTTTGGTCAAAGAGACTCCAGCATTCTCCAAAGTAGAGGCAGTTCCTCCAGTAGAAACAATAGTGTATCTGGAAAAATATTAGATGTAAAAAGAACCAATTAAGATCGATAAACACTTAATATAGAAACAAAACTCAAATATGTATAGTTCTAAGCAAGAGAGATTTGTGAAGAACACATACCCCACTTTGTCGTATAGCTTTGTTGTATAGCTTTAGTTCTTTATAGATTTTGCCAAGCAACGCATGGAAACTACCCTCTTGAGGAGCACAATATTTGAGATCTTGTGATAATCACCAGGGCTGGCCAATGTTAGCATTGAAGTACTTCGGGAGCGGATTCCTAGCATCAGCAGTTATAGCTTTCTCCATCATCTTCAACGCCTCATGGTTTCTCTGCAAAATACCTCAGCCTTAAAATATTATATGTGTCTATTTTTTTCTGGAAAGCTTAACTCACAACTAAATCAGAACATCCCAAAGTCATAAAGCCTCGTTTATGGTATAAGTCTTGTCGTGACGAGCTTATTTCAAGTTCTAACCTTTGACTCATACAAAAAAATGGAAAACCCTAAAATTTTGAAATTGAAGGAATGAAAACAATAAGGTTAACCCAATAATCGATCTGCACAGCATCACGATACAGAAACATAACAAGATACTCCAAAGAGCACCTCTTTATAAACAGGATCGACATTATGAACCTTAACCAATTTCAAAGGTCATGAACAAGACAGGGTTTCAGACTAAGAGATATATATGCAAGATGACATGAATCTGACCTTGAGCTTAGATTTGTGGATGGAAAGGACGTCTTTAGACGAGGTAGCATTAGGGTCGAAATCGACGGCGGAAAGAGCATCGATGACTTATGAAGCGTTTGGATGCAGCAGATGGAAGGAGAGACGACGACTCGGTGCATCGGAACCGGATCTGAGATCGAATCCATTGACCAGATCGAGACGCACGAACCATATAGAAAGGAGACAATTAATTAACGAAAGAGATTTTTTTCAAGTTGTATGAGACAAAAAAAAAATTGGGATCTATTTTGCGTTTAGTTAGGTTTTATATGTGTCTTCATGTTTTCGAAGGAGAGGGATATTTATTTTTTTAGTCCAATATAAGAGGGAAAACTTGCAAGTGTTTGGCGGTTTAGTGAAATTTTGGCCAAATCTTGGCGGATTACTTGATTTTTGTTTCCCGCTTATTAATTTATTTTGTTAGCGTTATTTAAATGCTATTGAATGTAAAAAAAATCGGGAATTTAGTTTTAATAGCAGTTTGGAAAACTGTGCTATTATATTATGCTATCAATGCTCATAATTTTTGTAGTGTATATACGGGAATTAAGACGACCTTAAAATATGAGTTAAACCTAAACAAATGTATAGAATATTATAACAGGGTTGGGGTTTAGGTTTAATAGCGGGATTGGATAATGAATCAATTAGTTAATAATGAGACGTCGGGGAGTTAGTAAGTTTACTAACTCTAAACCGACGGATCGAGGAGTTAATAAAAGATATCTAGAATGGGTTATAAAGGAAGTGGTGTGTGTTGTAAGCCGTCTACGGGTTAACAATCTGCTAACCCAAGGTAGCGGATGAGAATGGATTAAAAGACTTAAAAGCACTAATAGGCCTGCTTGTGGTGATTGTTGTGATTGATTGTGATTGCGTGTTTGTTTAT
This sequence comes from Orychophragmus violaceus, assembly GCA_030180135.1. Classification (NCBI taxonomy): domain Eukaryota; kingdom Viridiplantae; phylum Streptophyta; class Magnoliopsida; order Brassicales; family Brassicaceae; genus Orychophragmus; species Orychophragmus violaceus. The sequence goes on along the minus strand of CM058239.1, from coordinate 17,338,868 downwards.
TGTGCTGTTGTTGTGAGCTTTGTGTGCAGGCTTGTTAGACTGCTCGGTGTTAGGCCGAGCAGTTGTTGTGGATACTTACTCCGGTCACGGGACCGGGTAAGTTAGTTGGTGCTGACTAGGTATCTTACCTAGTCAGAGCGGTGGTTTTGGTAGGATAGAGGCTTGTGGAACGGTTGGGATAGTTATTATTATTTTTATTGATTGCGTGATCTGTGCTAGAGTCCCAGTGAGTCTGCATGTTTATATTTCTGCACTAGGACTCTCGGGTGCGTTAGATTCCGCAAGCCTAGGTTTTGTTTACGTTCCGGTACTTCCGACTTGATTGGATCCTCGGGTTTTGCCTAATCGGATCATGGCGATTCCGGTTATGGTGTTAACCTACTGGGTGACGCCGGTAGGTGTGCGATTCGGAGAATACGGGGTCATGTCCTAGGGCCGGATCGCATGGAAACTCAGGTTACCTGGGGTAACAGGAGTCACCGCGTATTGATGGACAGAGAACGGTGTCCTAGCCGTGGGGACCTTGTGTACACGGTTAGAAGTCGTGGGTTAGTTACCATGTAGGTAACGATGTAGACCCGTGGAAGTTACCGAGATCGTAGGGCCCAGCGTTGTTTTGTTATTTCTTTCGTTGCGCGATAGATAAATCGATTCCAATCGAGGAAATGTGCCGCCGTGGCTTCGATTCGCTTAATTCCATTTATCTTTGGCAATGATTGTGTGTTGTGGGTTTATCACGACGTGGTAGTGCGTGATTGACCATTTATTCTGTTGATTGTTATTTTGGGGGTTTTGGGGCGGGAATCTGTAGACTCTAGGTAGATTATAAGCCGTTAGTGGGGAGCCGATTCACTGGGTGATGTTAGATCGCTCATTAGACTTTTTTGTGTTTCTCAGGTTTAGCAGCGACGGACGCGGGAGATCCTCGGTGTGGTTTCGGGTTGCTTGTGGCGGGATTTGATTCGGGGTTTTGGATTGTTTTTCTCGGTTCGGCTTTGGCGCCATTTTATGTGTTTGATTTACTTGTGTGTTTTGAAATAGCGATTGTTTGTAAAATTCTATTAAACGTTGTGCTTAACGTTTGATTACTCAAAAATGAAATTGTTTCCCTGATATGAGGTTTCGTCCGAACCGACACAACTCATTGAAGTAGTACGAGTTATACAGCTTGGTACTATGGAAATGAGGATAGCGAGGTCAAAGATGGATTAGTGCGAGCCTTTGTCTCAAACCGATCCGTCCCTAGCTTCGTCCTGTGGCGAACCTTTTCGGTTTGACTTGCTCGGGTTCGATCGGTCATGTTCTTGTTTGATTGTTGACCGGTCAGCTCGACGGTCAGCGGAGAATGGGAAAGGGGCGTTACACACCTTCTCTTAAGCAGAAAGCTCCAAACATCACACCTAGGACACATCTGCCGAAACAAAGGTATGCACTCTCTGACCTTAAGTATGCTAACACTGGTGCTAATTCTGCATGGAAACGAGTCAGGAAACGAAATATTCCACCTGACCTTAATGCCATTCCCAAGTTTCTTGGCCAATATCATGCGCACAACGCTTATACGCCGCCATGGATGAGGAGAATTTCTCAAAGGCATTCTCTGCCTTTAGCTGAATTCTGACCATCTACCATAGTCAAGTTAATGACTTAAAACAAGCGTTTAGTGGGAGGCAACCCACTGGTGAGTCTGTACATAAGAATTTTAAGTTTAATTTTAATTTTTTGTTTTGTTTGAGTATTTACATGGAAAATTAGCGACAAGGAAATTTATCGTCAATCGATACCCTTATTATGTCGATCGACACGATGGTTAGCAGGTCGATCCGGCACTTTGGGTCGATAGATCCGTATTTACAAAATCGAGGTTTGACCTCGATTTATCTGCTCTGACCGGTTCTTTTCAAAATCAGTGTCGGTCGAAACAATTTATCTGCGTCGAGGTAAGTAACTTTCTTTTTCATCGAGTTTTCATCATTTTCCCCCAAATTCATTTTCGCAAAACCACCTCTCAAGAGATCGATTTCTCTCGTTTCTTTAACCAAATCAAGCGATTCAAAGCTCTAACCTGGCCGGAATTTTAAACTCTATCCATATCTGTAATACGTTTGTGTTGATTCCAAGGTATGTGTTCTAAATCTCGATTTTTCAGAAACGACTCTAAAGGTAAAAGTTCGATTTTGGCTTCCATTTCTTGATTATGTGATGAAATGACACTGTTTAGGTTGTTTGGTAGAGGAATGATGATGCCTAAGTATTTTTCACGTTTGATTTTACAAGTTTTTGAAAATTTAGGTTTTGGGATAGAACTTGTTGAAATTGTGCAGAAATGACAGATTAAAAACGTGAATGAATTGTTTATGTTGTTGTGATTGATGCTGATTATGATGTTGATGAGGATTTGATGAGTTTCAGTTTTCGATTCTTAAACTAATGCCAGCTATTCTGATTTTATCGCATACGCCTCCACGGAAAAAGACACCCACAGACGAGACAGGTCCATCAGGGACAGCGCCACTACCTCCTGCACCTTCTTCTCCACCACCTATGACTCCTCAGTCTCCTCCGGGTTCTCCACAGATGCCTAATGATGATTTACCGATACACCCATGGCCCCAAGAGGAGAAGGAGAATATATTTATAGAGAAAGAGTGGAATGGGTCCCTGAAGAGCATAGTAGAGGGGTCTGAGTGTGTGCACAGAGAGATTCTAGAGACCTAGGACGAGTACGATACATTGTTGTACAATGGATGGTGTGATGTTGAGATTGAGCCTACACGGCTAGTGAGCCTTGACCTTCTGAGGATGATGGGTATGACAGATGAGGTTTAGTTATGCTTGAGGAAGATGGGTCTAGGTACCATACCTTACATCCGCTGCGATATGTACCTGGCATTGGTACAACAATTCATGGCTACAGTACGGGTCACGTACTGGGATTGGAACGCCATGAATGCACATGAGGGACATTTTTGATTTATGATACATGGCAGGAGATAAAGGCTGCCACTGCATGATCTCTGTGCTATTTATGGGTTCATGAAAGATTACACAGGAGCGACACTTTTAGGTGGATTTCCTGACCTGCAGAGGTTCTGGAATAACTTCGGCTCCACACCCTACTTCTCGAAGGACTCGAAGATGAGAGATGTACGGTTCTACTTCGTCCAACAGTGGGGTCCCATGAGTATGAGGCAAACGGTCCCTACGAGAGGATGATAGAGAAAATTTTATCCCTATTTCTAACTGCAAGTGTACGGTTTCGAAAGATGTACTATCTAGGGTATCTAATCCACAAAGGCTCAAGTTTCACGCGATAGATTGTATGCAGTCGAATTAAGCTAAGCAAGACAGATGAAAGCAATAGCAAGTAATTAAAAAGGTGTTTTCGATATGAGAAAGACGCTAGACTTAGGATGTTCTCAGGAAATCATACAATGTCAGAAACTTAACTAATAAGGATTCAGATTAAGCACATGTTCAAGAACTAGAATCGCAAATATCAAATCATTCAACTCTCCCTGCAATTATTCTCTATGTCTAGCAACCTAACGATTCAAATCTCTTTGCAATCTTAGAGTTCTAGACAAGCATTAATAACAAGTTCTTTAGTCACAATTTTCCTAAACCAAATCTCTTTGTATTTAGTCGAATTGCTCACGCAAAGTTATGTCAGATTATAATTCACACTCTCAAGCAAAATTAATTATCTAAGATCTAAACCCTAGGTGATCGGTCCAGAATTTAGTTTTAACCTCAACTTAGGTGATGAACAGATAGTTTTAGAATCCTAATTGTTCAGTGATCTAACAGAGCATAAAGACCCTATGAGAAATCCTAAATCTAACAAAGGTTACTACTCAGACATATTATCAATTAGACAACACATATTGAATAGAAAACCAAAGACTGAATAGATAGAAATAACGGGGTTCGAAATCCTTCTCTCAAAGGTTACAGAGTAGCAGAATCAGCCCCAAGAAATCTTTCAATCTCCAAAATCCAAAAGCCAGAACAAAGCAAGAACCAAAGATAGGAGAAAAAAACCTCTCTAAAAACCTATTTGAAATACTAAACACGTTTTGAGGCCAAATTAGAAATAAGAAAACTTCTGGGTCTTTTTGCAATTCTTCAAAAGATGCCTTCACTTTGCGCATAATTTCTCGTTCAGGGTCAGCGTCGACCGACCCTAAGGCAGTGCCGATCGACACTTAACCTTAAATCCGGCTCCAACTTTGACTTATTGCAGAATGCTCCAGAAATGTCTCAAAACTCCTAGCTTTGCTCCAAACGCATGCTAACCTGTAAAAGACTCGATAGACTTTAAATACAAGGTTAAAGACTTAATATATACATTTATATCATGGTTGAAAACCTATAAAAACCATGATATATCAACTCCGCCACACTTAGCTTTTGCTTGCCCTCAAGCAAACAGAAAACCAAAGTATGAAAAAGAAGTTTGAAAACATAGAAACTCATTTCGTCTTAGGAACATCGCATTCGCATTCACTTAGTAACCCACATGAAAACTTTCCTGTATAGATCAAGACCACAATGTACTTCCCCCACACTTAGCAACTGTCTCAAGTAAAATCCACAATCAAGACATGATATCCAAATTCACCACTCTAACCTCTGTATATAATTAAGTGCGGTCTCACCAAGGGAGTATCGATCAGAGGATACATGGACTCTTACTCTGTCAGTACCTGACCACCAAACTGTCAGTTTCTGGTCCCTTTCTTCTCCCTTATTTCCCTTTAGCAACTGATTTTTTTCCATTGGGTATCATTTTTTTTATCAGTGCTCTTCCCTTTTTATTCGGGGTGTTACTTCGGACACATTCCATGGATGCACATGAGGTAATAGGGTCTCTACCACTCCTGTGACCACTTCGAAGCTACCAGCTTATCCGCAGTTTATCTCTTTTTTTTTACTTTAAGGGAGGGGAGAAGGGAACCATATTCATACAGGTTTACAAGTTGTTTCAAGCATGACAGAGGAATCCGATCCAGAGATACCAAGCCTCTAGGTGAGAAAAATTGAGTCAAGATTAGAGGTGAAGTTAGTAGTGGATCCTTTGAATACCTGAGAAGATATGGGTGTTCTTGGTAGGTTGATCTGTGTGGTTTTCTAACAGTCATATAGCTACTGCAAATCTGTCCAATGGTCACTTATGATCATGTTCTTGCGAAAATTTCCTCGAAAAATCTGTCTCCAACTGATTTTGACTCAATAAAACAAGTTTGAAAACAAAGGACTGACTCTAAGAAAACAAAACACGTCGTCAGTAACCACCTCCCCCACACTTAAACTGCATTGGCCTCAGTGAAATCGCAGCTTGGGTTCGGTAACAATCAACTTGGAACGATAGGAGAATTGAGTTAAAAATCTGTACCTGAACACGATTAGTGTCGACCGACACTAAGTTGATGTCGATCGACACTGAATCCGCATGATCATACGCAAAGACAGTTTTAAGTGTCATGGTCGGGTTAGTTGATTTAACACTAAATATCTCACATGTTAGCTGAGTTAGATCACTCAAAAATCATGTCAAAAGCAACATCATAATGCATAAACTCAAACCATCCAAGTTCCAAGCAAATTGGACTAACAGACTGACTCAAAGAAAATATGAAAATGACTCAAAGACACAAAAGAAAAAGAAAGGAAAAAGAAAGGAAAAAGAAAACAAACACAGAACCAGCCGCAGCAAAAGATCTAGAACTCATGAGAGTCTTCATTGTCCATCACCTCAGAATCAACAGTCTCCATCTCAGTATCATCAGGAATCACAGGTGCAGGTGTCGTGGGCTGGCGACGATGTCGTTGTGGGTGAGAGACACGCTGTGGGCGACGACAGAAGCAGCTGAAAATACCCTTCAACATCTCCTTAAGCGTAGAAGTTGTCCACTTCTGCCATTATTCAGATGGCATGTCTTCCGGTGGCCTCGAAGGGTCTGGGAAACCATAAGTCTCATCCTCAGTAGAAGCAGGAACTGCGTCGTGCTCAGCAGGTCCAGAGGATGTGCCTTCAAGCACAGTGGAGCGACACGGACAAGCTCGACAAAGCTCCACAGAAGGCTGAAAGGAGAGCATCAGAGGCTCATCGGTGATGCATGTGAGCTTAGGCTCGGGGAGAGGAAAGAGGCGCGAAACGCCAGATGAATCAACAAAATGCCACAGAAACTCTCTCCTCGTGATGTCTCCCTTAATCCAATGCATACTCTTCAGATGTTTGAAGTTTATAGTAGACCTTGTGGTGCATATCGTCATCTGACTCATGTCAATCCCAAAGTAGTCAAAAATAGGAGCCAAGAGACTCCCAACAGACTATGTCTTCTGCCCCTTTCCTTTGAATGGCTTAGTCTTGAGGTCCTCCAGATGGTGTGCAAACACAACTCCCATGTTCACGTCGGCTTCCAAGTGGGCATCCTGATACTGCCCAACATCAATGATCTTACCAATCCCAAAGTACAGCAGTAAAAGCTCAGCTATCCACATCATTTCGGGCTCCATCTTGGATAAGATCGTGTTAGCGAACAAGCGTACAAGGTACCTCAAGACAGGATGCCTCACTACGGACTGTCTGGTAGTCTGGGAGTCATATATTCCATTATCAAAATGCGAACAGAACATCTGCAAATCTCGCCACTGCTCAAGCAGATTCACTCGATCTCTAGTCCTGTTAAACCCGTAGATGTCGCAGAGCTCAGGAATGGTGATCATGTACCGCACTCCCTTAGCCATGAATGTCAGTGTCCCCTCAGAAGCTTTTCGGACCACTGAATTAGTGTAGTACACTCGGATTGTCGCCATGAACTGTCTGACCAGTTCCTCATGCAAATCATAGTGCTTAGTATAGATGGTACCCAAGCCAATCGTCCTCAGAATGCGGAGAACATCTGATCTGATCTTCAGCTTTGACATGCTGGTGTTGCAGGAAAACCGTGTGGGATTGATCGTTACACCACACCAAGCGTTGTAGAACGAAATATGTATGGGGACCCTAGTATTCATCTAGCACATTCTGAATAAGCAAGAAACAACCATGAAAACGAGCTATTTGAGGCAAAATCGAAGCTTTTTACTAGGGTACGAATTGGAAAAAGGGAGATTGAGAGTCATACCTTTGCAAATCGGTGAAACAGATGCTAGAAGTGGATAGAGGAGCAAAAATTGTATGAAATAGCACTTTGAATCACTCGATTTGGTGAAGAAATGAGAGAGATGGCGATTTTTGGGAGGGGATTCGCGAGAGGAGAAGTGGAGAAGATGAAGGTTGCGGGTTTTAAGAAAACTTACCTCGTAAATGTCAATGTCGACCGACACTAAAAGTTAATGTCGATCGATATTGATTCTCGGCTCCTAATCAATCCTGTAAATCAACTGTGGTCGATTATCGTTCGTGCTCGAAATTCTCGACTCCGGTGTCGACCGACACTACTAGTAATGTCGATCAACACTCTATATTCTTGTTGAAATCCACTGTGGTCTTTGTCTATCCCTCAAGCAACTGCTCCATCATAGCTTCCAATCTACTCTCATGAGCATTAGTATCAGGAGGTATCTGGTATGAAGAAGCTCCATAAGTCCTTTGCTGAAAAGGTTTCTGAAACGCAGGTTTCTGACCAAATCCAGAAGAGTTTTGATTGCTTTTGAAAGCACTCTTCTGACCACTACCAGTGAAGAATCTGTTACCTTGCTGATTTCCAAACCTGTTTCCTTGAAAACCAGATCCAGCGATGTAATTCACATCCTCTTCCTCACAACACTCCTCAGCCTCAAATACCTCAACATCTTGAGGAAAGTGGACATTCTTCTTCCCGATCAGCAGGTTGTGAACAGAGTCAATCTTATTCTTCCTGTCAGCTATCTGTGAGCTATCAGCTTTCCCACCAGATTTTTGCCTCTCCATATCAGCATTCTTAGTGCTATTGCTGCACACTAAATTTTCAATCAACTCATTAACTTGTTCTAGAAATTTGATGTTGAAGTTCCCATTGCTAGCAGCATCCCGGGCCATCTGGTACCATAGATCAACACCTTTGAAGAAAATGCCCAGTAGCTGAACTTCAGAGAAACCATGATGAGCACAGTCTCTTTGGTACATCTTAAACCTCACCAAGCAGTCTTAAGAGGCTATGTAGGTCCCTGCTTGAATTTCAAAAGCTCATGTCTAAGCTGATCAGATCGAGCATCATCATAGAAGTGTCTTAGGAACTTCTTTTTGACTTCATCCCAAGTAGTCATAGTCCCAGCTGGAATCTGCTTCAGCCAATTTTCAACTTCTCCTCTAAGAGAGTGAGGGAAAAGCTTGCAGTGTAGGAAATCATAGCTCACTCCATTATGCTTCATTCATGTGACTATAGACTCAAAGTTCTCTATGTGATCCATAAGTTGCTCATGTCGGTGTCCATGGAAGAGGTGCTGTCCCACAGGCGTGTAGTAGGAAGTCTTTAGCTCGAAGTCATCATGTGCAAATGGAGGAGGCACAATCGCAGACATGTTGGCGTAGAACATGTCAAGCCTGTTGTAATCAGCCAGTGTCTTCCCAGCTGGAGGATTAGGTGCTCTAGGTGGTTCTTCAACCTGTGAGTTAGGTGGTGGAGGTGGTGGATTAGGCTGTCCATTAGCTCCTTGTGCTCCTGCATTAGGATCAACAATATGTTGTTCATTAGCAGGGATCACAATCACGTTCCCATCAGCATCAATCCTCTGTCCCTGATCATTGTACGGATTGTTTTGCAAATCTCTCAGAACACCTTCAGCATCTCGAATCAACACGATAGCATTCGGATTCATCATCTTCGCTACTGGTTTCTGAGCTTTGCGGTTTGTTCTCTCAAGTCTAGAAAGCTCTTCAAGTCTAAGATTCAAAAGCTTCTCGTCAGGTTTGCTTCAGGTGTGACGACTAGGCATACACTGAACTCAAAACTGATCCTGAGCTCGATGTCGACCGACACTAGTATCAACGTCGGTCGACACTAATGTTTCCTGGTCGATTCCTGCAGCAACAAAGACAAGCGAGACAAGAGATGTGAGTAACAAAGAAAAGAAAATACTTAGTCTAAATTCTAGTACAAAATCTATCGGTGAACTCAAAGAGTACCCGGAAACGGCGCCAAAAACTTGATAGAGCAAATTTTATCCTTATTTCTAACTGCAAGTGTACAGTTTTGAACGATGTAATATCTAGGGTATCGAATCCACAGAAACTCAAGTTTCACGTGATAGATTGTATGCAGTCGAATTAAGCTAAGCAAGACAGATGAAAGCAATAAATAGCAAGTAATTAAAAAGGTTTTTTCGATATGAGAAAGACGCTAGACTTAAGATGTTCTTAGGAAATCATGCAATGTCAGACACTTAACTAATAAGGATTCAGATTAAGCACATGTTCAAGAACTAGAATCACAAATATCAAATCATTCAACTCTCGCTGCAATTATTCTCTATGTCTAGCAACCTAACGATTCAAACCTCTTTGCAATCTTAGAGTTCTAGACAAGCATTAATAACAAGTTCTTTAGTTCACAATTCTGCTAAACCAAATCTCTTTGTATCTGGTAGAATTGCTCAAACTAAGTTCTGTCAGATTATAATTCACACTCTCATGCCAAATTAATTATCTAAGATCTAAACCCTAGGTGATCAGTCCAGAATTTAGTTTTAATCTCAACTTAGGTGATGAACAGATAGTTTTAGAATCCTAATTGTTCAGTGATCTAACAGAGCATAAAGACCCTATGAGAAATCCTAAATCTAACAAAGGTTACTACTCAGACATATTATCAATTAGACAACACATATTGAATAGAAAACCAAAGACTGAATAGATAGAAATAATGGGGTTCGAAATCCTTCTCTCTAAGGTTACAGAGTAGCAGAATCAGCCCCAAGCAATCTCTCAATCTCCAAAAGCTAAAAGCCAGAACAAAGCAAGAACAAAATATAGGAGAAAACAACTCTCCAAAAACCTAATTGAAAGACTAAACACGTTTTGGGGCCAAATTAGAAATAAGAAAACTTATGGATCTTTTTGCAATTCTTCAAAAGATGCCTTCACTTTGCGCATAACTTCTCGTTGAGTGTCAGTGTCGACCGACACTAAGGAAGTGTCGATCGACACTTAACCTTAAATCCGACTCCAACTTTGGCTTCTTGCAGAAAGCTCCAGAAATGTCTCAAAACTCTTAGATTTGCTCCAAATGCATGCTAACCTGTAAAAGACTCGATAGACTCGAAATACAAGGTTAAAGACTCAATATATACACTTATATCATGGTTGAAAACCTAGAAAAACCATGATATATCAGAGGACCAACCTGGGCGCAGTATTTGCACATCATTTGGTCAGCCTACAGGCGAAGCCATATAGGGGTACAAGAACAGACAAGACGTAGTCAGTAGGCAGCCTTCTGACACCTATCTTTCAGCATTTTTGGATACCACTGGCTGAGTATTGATGCATCCAGGAGTATCTTGAGATTGATGAGACACACCTGAAGAGTGAGGTTGGTTGAAGCCAAATTTGATGTAGTGCTACATAGATGGCATGAGAGAGCGTACGGTTAAGCTTCCATCTGCAGCTTTGACTTCGATAGCTACAACAGACTCTCTTCGATTTTTACCAGATCCGAGAGATATGAAGAGGCCCCTCCTGCTCATGCCCGCAGAGGAGCTTCATCCCAAGTTGTTCCTACTTCTGCTGAGGACGAGCCTATTCCTAACCCTGCTGGGGGTCCCCACGCACATTGGCACCTTCCTCTAGAGGCTCTTCCGCCACTTTCTAGTTACGATGAGGATCCACATAGGAAGTATATGGTGGACACGAATAGAGCGATATGGGGTGGATTTGCTAGAGCACTGAGCTGCACTTGCGTCTGTCCGTCACGTGTGCAGATGTCAGAGATCTCCTACACCACCAGAGGCAGACGACGAGGATTCTGATCCCTAGTTACCTCTTCATCCTAGTACTTCCCTGAGTTTTTTTCTTTTCATGTTTTGTTTTTCTTTCTCTTGAGTCAGCTTTGATATTTATTGAGTCAGTTTGTCATGCTTCTGTTGAGTTGTACTTTGTGGAATTTTGATTTATCTATCTTGTTTCGTTTAACTTGTTTGTGAGTGATCTGACAATGATAACATTGGGATAAATTGTGTAACTAACACAATATACTCGGCTCATGGTCAAGTCTGCAACATATGTACTGACTTACGCAGAGGGTATCAATCGACACCACGTTTGTGTCGGCCGACCCAACCTAAACTCGGTGGTGATCGATCTTATACGTGCAGAATATGGGTCGACCTAAGCTGTGCGTCGAACAACGCTAGTTCTGTGTCAGTAGACGCCATTCGCGACAACAGGTAAGGATCATGTTTTCTCAAATTCCACAAAGCTTTGAATTTTCTCTCACCGACTCTAGACTCAATAACATTGGGAACAATGTTGTTCAAGTCTGGGGGAGGTAGTAGCTGACATTGTATTTTATTTTCTTAGATTATGTTGAGTCTGTTTTGTTGAGTCAAAACAGTTAGTAAGAAACAAGGACTTCTTGAGGAGATCACTACACTTGCAGGAACTTAAGTGACCATTGGATGAGCTTGCAGCAGATCTCTGACTATTAGAAAACCCAACGCATATCAACATACTAAGGACACCCATATCACTTCAGGTATTCAGAGAATCCATTACTGACTTCGCCTTTAACTTGACTTACTTTTTCTCACCTAGGGGCTTGGTATACTTTGGGTTGGATTCCTCTGTTAGTTCCGAAACAGCTTGTAAACCTTTCTAAGTATGGTTCCCTTCTCCCCTTCCTTAAAGTAAAAAAAAAAAGAGTATTAAATTGTGGATAAGCTAGTAGCTTCGAAGTGATCACGGGAGTGGTAGAGACTCATATTAACTCATGTGCTTCATAGAATGTGTCCAAAGTAACACCACAAATAAAAATGGAAGAGCATTGATTAAAAAAAAAAAAAAAAAGATACCATGTGGGGAAAAATCAGATGCTAAGGAAGGAAAATGAGAAGAAAGGAACCATAAAATGATAGTATTGTGGCCAGTTGCTAATAGAGTAAGAGTCCATGTGTTCTTTGATCCATACTCCTTAGATGAGACCGCACTTATTAGATTATAGAAGTCAGTATGGTGAATTTGAATGCTCAGAATCTGATTGTGTAGTTTACTTAGGACATTTGCTAAGTGTGGGGAAAGTACATTTTGGTCTTGATGTCTGCAGGTTCATTTTCATGTGGCTTACTAAGGGGAATCTGAGTGTAGTACTTCAACGATGAAATGAGTTTCTGAAGTTTTCAAACTTCTTCTCCTAATCTAAGTTTTATGTTTGCTTGAGGGCAAGCATAAGCTAAGTTGGGGGGGGGGGGGGAGTTGATATATCATGGTTTTTAGGTGTTTTAAGCCATGATATATGTACATAATCGAGTCTTTTATAGTGTCTTTCGAGTCCTTTCAGGTGTTTTACAGGTTTTAACATGTTTGGAGCATATTTGGACATTATGGCGCATTCTAGAGCTATTTGGAGCATTCATGCGGAAGAGAAGAAGTCATAGGCGACATTCTAGAGATAAGCGTCGATCGACACAGCAATTGTGTCCGTCTACACATCGATGAGAAGATTATCTGATTTTACCGTAAGTTCTTCGGAAGCAGATATTGAATGCTCGAAGCCCGATATTCACATTCAACATGAGTGTCGACCAATTCATTATTGGTGTAGGTCGACACAGACGTGGATCAAGAGGATTTTCGACGTTTAATAAAGACTTTGGAGAATTTCAGTTTAGCCCATAAGTTTCTCATAATTACAAAGAAGCTCAAATCGTGTTTTAACTTTATATTAGGGTTTTTAAGCCATTGTTTAGGCTAAACTTTATTTTATCAGAAATTAGGAGATTTTGGGCTGGTCTTGTACTCGAGAGAGAAGAGATTTCGAACCCATGTTCTTATTTTTTTTGGATTTTGTATGATATCTATTTCGACTATGTCTTTTGTTATGATTGTCATGTATGAGTACATCTCTTGTTAGGTTTAGGGATTCTCATTACTAATTTCAAGGAATGTTAGAATAATTGATTAATTAGGATTTATCACATCTAGGTCTTCATGTAGGTTGTTCTTAATGCTTAATCTGAACTGGCCATTTAGATTATTGATACTAGGTTGATTCATGCAACGGAAGTTGGTCAATTAGCTAGAAAGAATTTAGGTGAGCAATTTGTCTTCTCGCAAAGAAATTTGGTTTAGAAAAATTGTGAACGAACGAACATGGAATTAATAAATGTTTAGAACTCTAGGATTCGCAACGAAATTTGGTTAGTTATACTTCTGTGATTCAAAGTTGCATAGTAAACTTTGTGCATATCAGACACCCTCGATACTAGCTAAACCAGAAGAGGGAGAGATGCTTTACCTCTATATAGAAGTGTCAAATGCGTTCGTAAGCGAGGTCCTAGTAAAAGAAGATCGCGGTGACCAAAAACCAATTTTTTTACATCAGTAAAACATTGGATGGAACAGAAACTCGGTACCCAACGATCGAAAAATTGGCTTTGGTGGTTGTGACATTGGCCAGAAAACTCAGACCTTACTTCCAGTCACACCCGGTTACCGTCCTAACAACTATGCCCTTGCGGTCGATCTTGCACAGTAAAACTCAATCCGGTAGACTAGCCAGATGGGTAGGCGAGCTAAGCGAGTACGATATCGAATTCAAAGGCCGAACTAGCGTGAAATCTCAGGTCCTAGCTGACTTCATCGTCGAGCTCCCACCCGAACTAACGCAAGACGAGTAAGAAAAATAAAAAACTTGGAGCCTCCATGTAAATGGGTCATCATCAAAAGTTGACTCAGGTATCGGAATTCGGCTCGAATCACCAACGGGCGAAGTACTCGAGCAATCGTTCAGGCTAGGATTTCCAGCCTCCAACAACGAAGCCGAATACGAAGCCTTGATCACTGGATTGCGACTGGCCAAAGCTATCGGTGCAAAACGCATCCAGGCTTATTGCGATTCACAGCTGGTTGTAAACCAGTTCAACGGGGAATGCGAAGCTAAAAACGAAAGAATGGCCGCCTATCTTGGCATAGCTAAGCAGCTTACCGACGACCTCAGTCTATTCAATTTAACGTGAATTCCAAGAAAGGAAAACACATCGGCATACGCCCTCGCAGCCTTAGCCTAAAGTTTGGATGCGCATCTGAGACGGACGATCCCGGTTGAACTCATAAGCAAACCAAGCATAAGTCCCCCCCCCCACGTCTTTAACATCATCGATTGAGACATAAATGAGAAAGACATTGTAGGAAACCATGTCCAGGTTGACGGAGCACAAAGAAGCAACTGGACATCGGAAATAAAAGCATATATATTGGTCGTAGAATTACCCAAGGTTAAGTGGGAAGCTCGAAGACTCAAGGCAAAAGTGGACCAGTACATCATAATGGAAGGAGATCTTTTCCGATATAATCCGCCGGAGTAGCACTGCGATGTGTAGAAGGGAAATAGATCGAGGAAGTAATCAAGAAGATCCACGAAGGAGCAGGGGGAAACCATTCCGGGGGACGATCGCTGGTACTAAAAGTTACGAAGCTCGGCTTCTTCTGGCCAATTATGGAAAAAGATTGCGTAGGCTATGCTGCAAAGTGTTAACCATGCCAAACGCATGCTCCGGCCATACACGCATCTACAGAAGAACTGCAATCTGCTACAGCACCACACCCGTTCATGCTGTGGGCCATGGACATAGTCGGACCAATGGACAAATCCAGACAAAATGAGCACGTCCTGATTCTGACCGATTATTTCACCAAATGGGTAGAGGCCACATCTTACAAAACGGTAACAGCTCGGGACGTCACCAACTTTCTATGGAAGTACATCATGTGCAGACATGGGATCCCATACTGGATCGTCACCGACAACGGAAAACAGAGTATGTCGTTCCTACTAAGTAAATTCTGCAAAAAGTGGAACATCAGACTAAGCAAGTCAACACCGTATTACCCACAAGGAAACGGTCTGGCATAGGCCACAAACAAATAAATAATCGTCGGACTTAAAAACGACTTGACAAGCATAAAGGGAACTGGGCCAACGAGTTAGATGGAGTCTTGTGGTCACATCGAACCACCCCGCAATAACCATCGAACCAAACCACTTTCTCCTTAGCTCGTAGAAGCTATGTCACCGTCTATAATAAGCTTACCAACTGTTCGACGATCCATGCTCATTCGGAACCACAAACTCAGTGATGAAATGCTCCTCGACAACCTTGATTCACTCGAAGAACGAAGAGACTAGGCCCTCCTACGGATTCAGAACTATCAGCACCTCGATGCTCGGTATTACAACAAAAAAACAGAGGCAAACATCTAAAGGAAGGGGACCTCGTCTTACGCGAAGTTCACAAAGGAACAAGAGAAAAGAACGCCGGCAAACTCAGCATACATTGGGAAGGACCTTATCAAATCTCGAAGTTTGTAAAGCCCGGGGTCTACGAACTCTCCGAGTTAGACGGAAAACCCGTTGGCTTCTCATGGAACTCTATGCACCTCAAGCGCTTCGTGTACTAGATTTTTTGGTCTAAAAAAAATGCTCACCGAGCTACAACTTATGTAAAATGAACTATGAATGGCTTGATACCCTTTCAACGGGGTATGTAGGCAGTCCTTACGGATTCAGTTATACCTTTAACAAAATAACATATTGCAAAAAGATATGACTACGTCGGCGTCCTGGCCAGATGTCTGACTCAAATGCGCTCCACGAGTGTCGTGGTCAAATAATCCACACATTCATCATGTGTGCAAAAAGTCATAACTCTAGACCACACTGTTGAAAAATTTAGCCGGGATCTCCCCCACTCGCTTAAAATCCAAGTCGAGACAAATAAGCCGACCTGTCTCGCATAACCGACCTCGGACTAAGCGATAATCGTGATACAAAACAGCATTCACAAACCATTCGTATCATAAATAGGGTACCGAGGCATACCTCGGAAACCCCCCCCCCCTCTTCCACAGTAAAACGGAACTAACTCCGCAAGTGTTGTCCACAATAAGGTTACAATACCGCTGATGAATAACCCTGCCCAAAGAAACAATTCACCAAAACGAAGGAAATCAAAAATATTTATTCACATCGGCAAGTCCAAATTATGTCGGCAATATAAACTCGGTAGGATAATTTCACCAAGACCAAACGAATTAGATACTCCTTAGAAAGGACCTATCAAATCAAGACAAGATCACAAAATAAAGCCAACCGGTGAAAAAGGTGATTTCCTTCTATTATACAGAGCATACGCATAAGCCGAAGTACAATAACATAAGAAAGATAAGGTGAAATAAAAAATCTTTCGTTTTATTTATCTTCAAAAGAGGTTATTACAATTCGAGCTACAACAAAAAAAGAAGTGCTAAACTACTTTCTTGAAAGACGATTTTCATCCGAGGATCGGTCTCTCCTACAAGAAACTGGACCGTTTTCTCGATGAGGATGATTGCGTCGTCTTCTCCCAGCAAGGCCGCCGATGAGAAAGAAACTGTTATGAAATCAACACTGGCACCAACGTTCTCCTGAAGATAAAGGAGCCCAGAGGAACCGATCTCAAAACAGCCATCTCGCCGCTGAGGACCTTTCTTGAAAGATGATTTCGTCTCATGTCGTTTGCTAGGCTCGTCCCTAATAGTCAGTTGCACAAATGGGAACCGCGATTAAGTTTAAGGCCGGACGGTGGATCTTCATGGAGTAAACAAGAACCCCGAAGCTCCGATCTAACCGCTCTAAAAAGCTCCCACCTCGCCGCTGACCGAGCTCTGCAGACGGATTCCCGAAGAAACAATCCACCCACCTTTTCTGGGACAGGTATGCTCCGATGTACCGTCAGTTTCTCTGCAAAAACAAGAAGGTTAAAATGTCGGGTTACAAATACCTAAGGAAAAGAAGAGAAAAGAACTTTACACGGAAGGCAACTGATCCTAGAAGGAGCATACCAGAGCGCCTTCTTGAGATCAACGACGCATCAGATCGATCCAAGCGAAGGATATGAGCACCGCCCTTAAGTTTGTAAGGGCGACAAATGGAGGTAAGCATCGATATAAATCCAGAAACCGACGAGCTACCCTTTAGCAAAAGGAGCATAAACTCATCGATGATCTCGATCAAATGAAGTTCGGGAGGACGGCATAAACTCGAACATCGGAGAAATTTTTTTTTACCATCATCCTTAAGAAAGGAAGGGAGACAGAAGAAAAAAGGAGGAATCAAAAGAATCAGCAGAAGCTGAGAAGAAGAAGGAAATGGAGATGATGGAAAATGATGAAAGAGGGGGCCATATTATAGCGAAGGAAGCAAGGGTTACCGAAGCGACGCGGCGGTTACCAACGCGGAGTTAAAACGACACGATATTCCAAATATGCGGCACGCATTCACTGGCGGAAGAAGAGGTGCATTGAATAATTCTGAGGCACACGAAGATTTTCGGTAAAAAGCAATTAATAAGGATAACACGGCAAGGAGAGGACACGCCGACCTAGCTATCGGGCCAAACCATTATTAAACTCGCCAACCTAAGCTCCACTCAGTACGATGAACTGGGGGGCTTACTGTTGGAGGTGGATTTTGCACCCATTTTAGGCTCGGCCCAATAGCTGAACGGCCCATCGAAGATCCAGCCCAAGAAAGTTGATGTCGAACCAACACGAAGGAGCGCGGCGTCGCCCAATCAGGTCAATGAAGATATCCCAGCTGACCTGCCCCGCGAAAGATAAATAAGTTAAAATTACATATTTATAAAATGGAAGCAGATAAATACATATCTCGAAAAGGAAACATAATCTAGGTTAGTTCGGATTTTGTAAATAATATCAGAGAGAATCTAGGGAAAACCCCTAAATCCTCTGTTATAAATATCATTCCCCTGCGCGGGAAAAGACTAAGTTGACAATTCATACTCTTGTACTCAGAAACCCTGAAGCTAGCGAGGCTACTCGATTTTGGCTTGTTTCAATAAAGATTAGATTTTTCGATCTATCTTTGTTATTGCCTTTCAATCATTTAATCTTTATTATCCAAGTCCCTTATTTTTGATTAGTTCATTGAATTAATCTATGTGGGTTCTCTGAATCAGCAAGGACCACAAGTGTAGCCGTTGCTGTAAGCGATAAAGCAAAAGCAAAAGGTGATTTCTCGGGTAATGAGAACAAATAGATAAGGCTGAGTTTCTCATTAAATAAGCGTACAAAGGCTGCGTTTCAAGGCTGCATCAGGAACATTAGTTTTACTTTGATTCATGTATATATAGATGTATGAATAAATTGAGGGAGAGTGACACAAGTAGAGAGAAAAATACATCAAAGCATAAACTTGTATATTGTTCTCAGAGATACATAGGAAAGAGAGAAACCAAGAGAGAGTCTTGTAAGGGGCTTTTGGGTTTGTTGGATTTGTGGGGAAGAGGGTCATTTTGAGAATAATTATCCAAGCAGAAACAAGTCTTAGAGCAAATCAAAATATCAAGGAAACGGTAGCAGAGGGGAAGCTGATATGGTTCATGAGGTCAAGAATGAAGTTGTAGGATTATATGTCTCAGAAGCCTTACTTTGGACATATATAAGTTTGGAAAATGAATGGGTAATGGACACTGGCTGTAGCTATCATATGACTCATAAGAAACAATGGTTTGAAGTCTTGAGAGAAGACATTGGAGGATCAGTATGCATGGGAAACAAAACTACTTCAATAGTCAAAGGAGTTGGGAATGTCAGAATAAGAAATGAGGATGGTTCATTTGTATTACTAACTCATGTAAGGTACATTCCGGATATGGACCAAAACCTGCTATCTATGGGAACTATGGAAGAACGTGGATGTAGTTTTGAATCTAAAGGTGGGATTCTAAGTGTCAAAGACGGCACCACAACACTTATAATAGGAAAAAGGCATGAGAAGATGTATCTACTTCAGAGAAAACCAGAATGTGACCAACTGTTGGTTCCAGAAAGAAGAAGCAATGATACATTACTATGGCACAGGAGATTAGGCCATATGAATCAGAAAAATATGGACATAATGGTGAAGAAAGCGCTTTTAGACATGAAGAGGATCGCAACATTAGAAATGTGTGAAGATTGTGCCTATGGAAAAGCAAAAAGGGTTAGCTTCTCTGTTGCCACTCATGATACTAAAGACAAGTTAGATTATGTTCATTCTGACTTATGGGGAGCACCATCAATACCAATGTATTTAGGAAAGGTTAGTACTTCATCTTGTTTAAAGATGATTACTCAATGAAGACATGGATCTACTTCCTTTCTGAAACATAAAGATGAAGCCTTTGCAAGTTTTTTTGAATGGAGTGTGATGATTGAGTATCAAACCGAAAGGAAGATAAAGATCTTGAGCACGGATAATGGTCTTGAATTCTGCAATCAAATATTCAATGATCTCTGTAAGGATAAATGCATTGTGAGGCATAGGACTTGTGCTTACACGCCTCAACAAAACGGAGTAGTTAAGCGAATGAATCATAGCATTATGGAGAAAGTGAGGAGCATGTTGAGTGACTCTGGCTTACCAAAGGTATTTTGAATTGAAACTACACATACTGCAGTTACACTGATAAACAAGACACTGGCATCAACAATAAACTTTGATATTCCAGACAAGAAATTGTCAGAAAGAGCATTGTTGTATAGTTATCTGAGAACGTTTGGGTGTGTATGCTTTGTTCACTCTGATGAAGGGAAGTTAGTACTAAGAGCTAAGAAAGGAGTTTTATTAAGATATCCCACATGAGTAAAAGGTTATAAATCTTGGCTGATTGAAGAGAAGAAGTGCATAATCAGTAGAAACTTGATTTTTCAAGAGAATGCACTAATGCAGTCTACAAAATGTGATGTAGAGAGGGAAAGCATTTTAGACCGAAGAAGAACAGTCAGATGATGCAATGTTTAATATTGATCTCATGGAGAACAGTGATATGAGTTTAGGATCACTTGGAAGAGACAGTATCCATGAATGATCATACAGTAAACCTAGACAACCATCACTCAAAAGAAGAAGAAGAAGAAGAAGAAGAAGAAGAAGAAGAAGAAGAAGAAGAAGACACTGAAGAACAAGGGACAAAAGGTCAGACAGATGGTACACCAGAAAGTTACCATCTAACCCGAGATAGAGTCAAAAGAGAGGTAAGAGCACCAAGAAGATTTTACATTGAGGGTTACTTCAGTGAAAACACCTCTGTGATCTAGTGGATTCTGGGAGTGAGATCCCGGCCAGACGTAGCACCTTAGTTAACATGTGTTAATTGGATAAAGTTGTTGTGTATTCTCATTTCTCTTCCTCTGCAACTCCTATGTTTCTTCATCACTCATATCTGCATCTTCTTCTCATATGTTTTCTCTCTTATGTGTGTGTGGTGATAACTTAATAACAACCATAAGGAGACATCCTTAGGTTGAGGTTTTCCTCACAATGTCCTATGACCAGACCCAATCCAGTGGACAAACGAGTTAAGCCATGGCACCACCAATCTTTTTGTTTAAGTTTATGTTTTTCTTCTATGATAATGAATCTATAGAATCCCTAACATTCAAAATAAATAAAAGATTTCTAGATCACTTATATGGATTATTTGACACATTTTCCTGGCACGTTCGGGCTCGTGAACCACGAGCTATGATACATTTTCCGCCTCCACCATAGCCCAATACACAACTACACAGCAAGTCTTGCGGTACCTAATGCGGTTAGCCGTGCCCATCACCTCACATAACACACACGCATATATATATATCATTCTAGCTAGAGAGATATTTAAAAATAATATGAAATGTTTTCTAAAAAATCATTAGTTTTTCACCCACATAATCGTTTGAAGCAAACAAAACTTTAAATTAGATATTAAATAGTGTTTAAATTACTCATCTTTTGATTTCAAAAAAAAACTCCTCTCAATTGAGAAAAGGACCGGCAAAAGGAGTCCAATTATTATTTACAAAAGGCCACTCTAGATAGGAATTGAGAAAAGAAATAAGCCCAAATGAATACATGTCATAAGAGGAACTAGCTTGTGAAATAACCCAAAAGCCTAGTTGATGGTTGGAGGACGAGTCGCCGTCTTCTCCGACGAGTTCTAGCAAAATAGAATCAAAACTCAATGAGGTTCCAGAATGATGTTGCCTCAGAAAAAATGCATCGACACACAATGTTTGGATACCAATTATGGTTAAGCAGTAGAATTTGATCTGTTGCGGTTTTGGCCCGAAAAAGAAATCTAGATCGTCGATTATAACGTTCAAAAAATACTCTTAGGTTTGCTAAATGAAATTATTACTAGCCACGAAATTGTAACTGATACAGTATATGTAATTATTCAACTTTTAATTTGATGCATGGTTTTTATCACCCCAAAAAAAACAATCCATGCATGGTTTTTTCATTTTTGTTTCTATTTTTGAACAGCGTTCCATTCTAAAAACGCAGGCTCTACGGACGTATAAGCGGCGGAGAGACGTTCGACGGCCGGGAGCCGCCGCGAGTTGGATATATGCAGATAAAAAATCGGATCTTTGAATTTTTCAAAATTGATGAAAAACAATGAAGATTCAAGTGGTGGCCGTCGGAAAATATTAGGGTTACAATCTCTCTTTTTAAGGAAACAGATGACGGCTAAATTATCTTTTTACCCCTCACTAAACTAAAAGTGGAAAAAATCCAAAACTGTACGTGTGTCCATCGAACCCACGTCCACATGGTATTATAGTAGCTCTTAAACCATCCAGCCATTTAAACTTATTGGGATTTGGTAACATTATTTATATATATATATATGTATATAAGTATCTGACAAAAAAAGACCTCTAAAATTCGGCCCCCTGTAATCTCCACTTAATTTTTGATTTGTTCGCTAGGTGCTAGATCCAGTCCGACCGTCCGACTAATATTTGAACAAGGTTTATATCTAAATAGAAAGATAAAATTTCTCTTTTAGGCATTTTAATAGTCCAATTGCGCCAATTAAATTCATATACATTATGGGCATCCAATATCATTGATAACAATCAATGGGCCCGAACAAGCCCATGTCCTAGAATAACCAAACACTGGTTGAAAAAAATCACTTTTATTTATTCCAAAAGTTCTAGTCTATTGATTCGTATGATAACATATGGTTCATTATCCAATCACACTAAATCTCACTCCAAAATGGAGTAAAAAGTAAAATTCTTTCCAATTCCACTTCTTATCTCACTTTAAAATAAGTAATAAATGGGTTTACTCCAAATATAAAGTAAATGGATTTACTCCCGTTTGTTTAGTCATCACTCTATTTTCGAATAAAAAATAGAGTATGTTGGAATAAAACTCAACTCTATTTTGGAGTCATTCTATTTTGGAGTAAAAATAGAGTTTTACATCGGAGATTCCCTTAATCCGGATTTCTATTTAGAAAAAATACAAACTTGGATATAACTAAAGTGTTCAAAGAGAAAAATTCAAAAATGCACTAGACCAAGTTTCGTCTTAATCTTACTTTACTTGAAACTTCAAACATAGAACTATCCTCAAACACAGTAAGACTATTAGTCTATTGTATGCCGTTGAAACCAGAAATAGTGTAAGAGCATGAAGATGTTAAACTTGTATGTAAAATCTTGATTCTACCTATCTAAAAATATAAAGAACCTTAGAGTTTTAGTTAAGGATTCTAAAAATTTTGTGTGAATGTGCTCGGCGGACAACGTTGATATTAGGGTTTCGCTAGGTTTCCGAGAGGAAAAAGTGGCGGATTAGTAAACTAGGTCGTCGGAGAGTCGTTCAAGTAAAATTTCTCAAAAAGCTTTAAAAAGACTTAGGGTTTGTATGAAAAGTGTATATTGAATGAATTGTATTTACCTCAGCGAGCTTAATGCTCTTAAATAGGTTACAAGGTCCGCGTAAAAAATATAAAATTCCTAAAATATAAACTTCCTTGGTAGGTTGATCCGTTTGGGATTTTCTAAGTCATAGATCTGCTGCAAGTCTGTCCAATGGTCACTTAAGTTCCTGCAAATGTGGTGAATTCCTCAAAAAGTTTTAGTTTCCTACTCAAGGTTTGACTCAATAAAATGACTTAACTAACTCTAAGAAAACAGAAAACGGTTTATCGGTAACTACCTCCCCCACACTTAAACAACATTGTCCCCAGTGTTATAGAATCTTGGGCTCGGGAGAACAATAATCAAAGTAAACAGAGTCTGAAAAAGTCAGAACACTTACCTGTATACAGCATGTGTGTCGACCGACACTAGGTTGGTGTCGATCGTTGCAATGTCTTGAGAGTGTCGAACGATGCCAAAAGAGTGTCGATCGATACAAATGTTCTTCATGCAACATGAAACACACAAACGAGACAAAACAAGAAAGTAGTTAGTAAAATTAAAAACAAATAATCCTAGTCTAAACTCTAAACTTAAATCTATCGAAGACTCAAAAGAGTTCCTCGACAACGGCTCCAAAAACTTGATATGCTCAAAGTCTTAATCCCTAGAGCTACACCGCAAGTACACATATATGCAATTGTTGTATATAGGGGTCAAATACACAGAGACTCAAGACTCTTACGATAGATTTTATAGTTTTGAATTAAGCTAAGAAGAAAAGATTGTAAGCAGTAAAAACAATGTAAATTAAGGCGGTGGGTAAACAATTAACGAAGACGTCAGGTTTTTGGGAAGTTCTCAGAAAATCAGGAAATCAGATAACCAATCAATCATGATTCAATCTTGTAGCGTTCTTGAACTAGAATCACAAAAGTATAACTAACCAACTTTCGTTGCGATAATGTCTAACAACCTAGAAAGCCAAATCTCTTTGCGAATTCTAGAGTTCTAAACATGCATTAATTCCAACTTCGTTCGTTCACAATTTCTCTAAACCAAATATCTTTGGGAATAGGTAAATTGCTCACCTATGTCCTTTTCTGGATAGTTAACCAACTTTCGTTTCACCAATTAACCTAATATCAATAATCTAACTGGCCAATTCAGATTAAGCATTAAGAACAACCTAGATGAAAAACTAGATGTGTTGAATCCTAACAAATCAATTATTCTAACATTCTTTGAAATCCATACCGAGAATCCCTAAACCTAACAAGTAAACTACTCAGACATGATCAATGAAAGAGAAATCATGATGAATAGAAAATTCAATAACATAAAAGAGAATAAGAAACACGGGTACCAAATCTTTTCTCTGACGAGTACAAGACCAGCCCCAAAAAGCTCTTAATCTCTCTGAATGTAAAATAAAGCGTAAAATAAAAAAGGTAACCTACAAAATGGCTTAAAAACCCAAATATAATAGCTAAAACACGTTTTGGGGCTTCTTTATAATTATGAGAAATTTCTGAGCCAAGCTGCAATTTTCCAAAAGTCTTCATTAATTCGGCGAGAATCAAATCCGATGGATGTCTGTGTCGATTGATGCCAAAGGTGCATCGGTCGATACTGATGGTGAATGTGAACTTTGGGTGTGAACAACCGATATCATGGGTCGATAATGTTACGGCAAATCCACAGCTTCTGCATTGACACTGCTTCGACCGACACCAAAGGTGTGTCGATCAACGCTAACTCCAAATGTCGCCACTGACTTCTTCTCTTCAACATGACTTCTCCAAATGGCTCAAGAATGCACCATAATATCCAAATATGCTCCAAACGTGCCTAATTTTGTAAAAGAAACTGAAAGACTCCAAAAAAACATAAAAGACTCAATAACAAAGACATATATCATGGTTAAAAACTCATAAAAACCATGATATATCAGTCGACTCAGTGAGTTAGGTATGTGTTAATACAATTTTGGAACACGTTAAATCAACTATTAACTAGCTAACTAGTTTTGTTATGTATGTTAAGTTATTAAGTATCATATAAAATATAGAAGTTCACCGATAACTTTTTCATTAACCCGATAAGAAAGCCGTTATCATATAAAATATGTAAGTGTTAACACAATTATTAAATATGTTAACTCAATTATTAGCTAGTTTAACTTTTTTGGTGTGTGTTAATTTATTACTCCCTCTGTTTCAAAATATAAGTAGTTTTAGTGTTTTTGTTTTGTTTCATATTATAAGTTGTTTTCATATCTCAAGATAACTTTTAGCTTTATTAAAAACTGTGTGGCCAATAGCATTTTATTGTTTCTTTTATAATTGGTTAAATTGTTTTTAATTATTTTTTTAATGATGCTTTTAAAGGAAAAGTACATTTCTTAATCTGCGTGCTTTTAGGCAAAACTACTTACATTTTAAAACAGAGGGAGTAAGTATTATATAAAATATAGAAGTTCACCGATAATTTTTTGTTTAACGTTATAAAAAAGTTGTTATCTAATAAATTTATGTTTTGAAGCCGTCCAAAGACAAGAAAATATGTCGTTCGATAAAAAAATTTATCAATGAGTTCCGATCGTTGATGAAAATTCCGACGAGTAATCCACCATCCTTCTTGGCCATAATCCGCTTTCGAGACGACTCAAACCGCTTCTAGCATTGGTCACCATCTCACATGAATAGGAGGATGAAGCCTTATCCGTCGTCGGCATATCGTTTTTGTATTCTGAAACCTCGATTGATAACGTAAGTCCTTTTTTGAATCACCTCCATCACCGTATTTCCATATAACAAAATCAAGAATTATTTACCGATTTGGTCGGAAACATGGTTTAATATCCTCCTTTACTTATCGATTTGGATTTGTTTGTTTAAACCCTTTGACAAAAAAAAAAAAAGTCCATTGTTTTGTTCATCGAAGACAATGGATCATGAAGGCAACCCATGTGCATGCAGCATGCTTGTATAATGTCATCATGGCCACCATTCTATTACGATTTCTTTTTCTTTTTTTCTATTACTATTTCAAAACCTTATAATTTGCATTCTTAAAAAATGTGTATATATACTGTAAACTAGATTTTGTTTTTGTTTTTATTTTTATTTTTACGAGGAAAGAGGCATTTTTTTAATTTGGGGTATATCGAACCTATAAAGAAACTCAGACTAATTTTTAAGGGGAGGTCTAGCCCATGAATAAATTAAAAGATAAACGAATTATTTTCTGATTTTTTAAAAAAATGAATTCTTTGTCTGAAAATAATTTGATGGGTACAGAAATATAAAAAAAAATCGAAAATAATATATTATCGTGAACAATTGAGGTTTGCTATTTTCGTATTTAAATAAATGGAAATGAGTTAAGATTAAGGAGTGTAAACCATGTTGTGTTGAAGATTTCATAGTTTAATTATAGATATTGAGGGTGGGATGTCTGTCTTGTTCTATAATTAATTATTTCTAATCGTTTTCATTATATTTAATTTTTGTTTTTAGACAGCCTAATGTCTTTCAAACAGCTAGGCCATGTGAAAGGTGAATCGTTTTCAATTCTTTCTTTTTTCAGTTAAGTGTAGTTATTTTGTGTATTCGGTTTCTAGAACCAAAAAAAACACATAGATTTAAAATATCAACTCATGTTTTTCACGTTAACATAAAAAGTAAGGTTTTTCACTTTACTTTTAATTAACATTTGGGTTGTGAGACATAATCTCTCGTGCCCCTATATCTCCATCAACAATCTGAAATGTTCATGTAATATTTTTAATATCGAAATGACAATTTTACCCTTAATGAATGGTTGTAAGGGGTTAAATATAATTAAATCGGTAAGTATTTGTTGAAAAACACGGTAGTTCAGTGGTTGGGAGCTCCACGCGCATACATGTATGCGACGCACGCCCAGGGTTCGAATCCCTTAGGCGTGGTTTTACCGGGTATTACCCGGTATTACCGAGTATCACCAATACCCGGTATCACTCGGTATTACCAGGTATCACACGGTATTACCAGGTATCACACGGTATTACCAGGTGATACCGGGTGATATCGGGTGATATTGGTTCCTGGTAATACTGGTACTACTGGAGGTATTACTAGAAGTGGACGTAATACTAGTACAACTGATGGGGTACATTTAGGGTTGATCTTTATAAAGAAGTTAAAGGATATTTTCGTCCTTTCATTAAAGTGAGAGACATTACATATTACTAAGGGGTATAAGAGATTAGTTTCTGAAAAAGAGGGACATATGAGCTAATGTTTCTTGGTACATCCTTCATTAGAAGGATACGAACATTTGATTATTTATTTTTTGTTCGTTCGTCTTTCTAGAGTTCTAGTATAGCAACCAGTGACGGATATAGAAGAATTTTTAATCGGAGACATTAGTATAGATTTTGAATTAATCAGAGGCATTATCATAAATTTTAAGCTACTTACATACACACAAAAATCAAAATTTTGCGCTAACTATTTAAAGAAAATCAAATTTTAACCCGGGACGCGTGACCCGTTCATCGTAACCTAGCTCCGTCCCTGATAGCAACAATTCTTGAATTTCATCCTTTCTCTTCTTGCAGACAAAAATCGCCGATCTTCTCTCATTTCTTCAGCGGTTGACGCTCGCATCGGCACCGTAAGAGGGCTCTCCCAAACCGTACATGCATGTCTTTCTGTGGTTCGGTTCTCTCCTACAACTTTCTCTGGTAGCTGGGTCTTGCTTCCGGCGGCGACTTATGGTGGTCTAAGAGGCAGTTATGTGTTGGAGAAGCGGATCCAGATCTAGGAGGACAAGATCCGGTTTCCGTCCTCTCGTTTCTCTCCCCGTTTTTCTCTCTCTCAAATATGTGGGGAGGTGTACTCCAGTCTCTTTCGGCGTCGCTTTGGGGTTGCGGTGGAGATCAAGGCGTATTTCTGTGCGGCGGCGGTTTCAAGTGCGAGTTTCTTTGGACTTCTCGGCTCCCTTGTCCGTTAGAGGATGGCGGCGGCTCGTGCGTCGAGGTTCGCAGAGGTGGTTGTGGACCGATAATTACTCCGGTGAGGTCGTCTTCTTGTTTACCGCTTAGGCTCCTCTGGTGTGGGGAAAAATAAAAAATGGTGGTGGTTCTAAGGTGGCTTCTCTCTCCTTTGTATAGGCATGGCTTCCTCATTCTTTTGTCGTCTTTGTTTCAGTTCCGTCAAGATCTTACTATTTTTCTCCGATGTGTGTTTTGGTAGTCTTTGGTTTCGCCGTCTCCGTTGGTGGCCCCGCCATGAAGGCTTTATCCATGCTCAAACTTGCTCGGGTTTTTCCCCTGGCGGCGGCTCTAGTTTCTCTAGAATTTTTAGTTTGCCGGTTTAAGCCGGTTTTATAGCGGTTATGGTCTAGATGTTGAACCGAACCGGGTTCATTTGAATTATTGGTTACGGTTGTTTTCTTTTTTCAATTTTCAGCTGTGTTTAAAAAAAAAGGTTAATATGAATACCTTTTTTTATTAAAAAAAAACAATGCTTGAATCTAGATAAATCCAAAGGAAAGATACTTGCATATAAAAGAAATCATTTCGTTCAACTTTTGAATTTGGCAGACTTCGGCATTCTTGGTCAAAGTATGTGTTTACCCAAAGGTATCATTCAACACAAAGATGTATGTTCGAAGAATTGGATTTTGTTTCAATTTTTATCTTTTGATTAACGAAAAAGGTTCTAAAATAGAAAATAAATAGATTAGAGATGTTAAAATAGATAAAATTTAATAGGTCAATCCGATCCAAACCATACATTATAATGGGTAAAAAATAGATTTAAATGAATTAATGGATAAAATGGATAAATGAATTTATTGAATTGGCTAAAATGGTTTGGATTCAAATGGATAATGAGTTATCCATAATCAATCCAACAAAAAATTATATCCAATATAAATTTAAATTAAATATATAAACCAAAAATAACCAAGATAAAATCTAAATCAATTTCACTAAACTAAATCTAACATATTTTTCTCATCTCACATTTTGACTTTCTCATTAGTCTAAATTATTTTTTAAAAACCACAAAATCTTATTTTCCCACAAAACAGTAAAAAAAATACTTCCCCTCAAAAATAATAAAATCATATTTTCCCGCTAAAATTATAAATCATGTTTTTTCTCTAAAATCGCAAACCCCTATTTTCCGTCAAAACCGTAAAATCGTGTTTTCCCACCATAATCGTAAAATCATGTTTTCCGCCAAAATCGTAAAATTATGTTTTCTCTTCAAAAACGCAAACTTGTATTTTTTCTGCCAAAACCGTAAAATCTTGTTTTTCTGTCAAAACCATACAATCGTGTTTTCTCGTCAAAACTGTAAAATTATAGTTTTCACCAAAATCGTAAAATCGTTTTTCGCCAAAATCATAAAATCATCTTTTCGGGCAAAACAGCAAAATTATGCTTTTCCGCCAAAATCGTAAAATCATGTCAAAACCGCAAAATTATGTTTTCCGCCAAAATCGCAAAACCGTGTTTTTTGCCAAAACTGTTGAATCGTCTTTTCCCACCAAAACCATAAAATCGTGTTTTCTTGCCAAAACCGCAAAATTATATTTTCCCGTAAAAATCGTAAAATCGTGTTTTTCCGCCATAACCACAAACCCATATTTTCCCACCAAAAACGTAATATTGTGTTTTCCCGCCAAAACAGTACCCATTTTTTTCCGCCAGAATCGTAAACTGTGTTTTCCCGCTAAAACTGTAAAATCATGTTTTCCCATCAAAATCGAAAATCGTGTTTTCCCGCCATAAACATAAAAATTGATTTTTCCGCTAAAACCATAAATTTTTATTTTCCGCCAAAATTATATATATAATATTATTAAATGAATTAACCATATACACCATTAATCCATTAAAATAAATGGGTTATGAGTTAACTCGATCTATTTGATAAATGAATTGAGTCAATCCATAACCTATATAAGTTTAAAACCATTTGGATGTGAGTTAATTTGGGTTGGTTTATCCATTTTGACACCTTTATTGAAGATCATTTAATTTGAAATTTGTGGAAAACTTTCAATGTGGCACCCACTTCTACTTTAAACCTCGAAACTATTACGTGATCCAATTAATCTCTCGATCTGACAAAACTAACAAATAAAACCATCAATGTGACTTTCTTCTTCAATATTTTAAAATCCTAACGGAACGGTTCACGGTGAACTGTAATTCCATTAGATTTTTTTTCTAAATTCAAAATTTTATAATTAACAGAATAGTTCCAAAATAATATAAAAAATCCTAAAAATTCGAAATAAAATTCAAACAAATTCAAACAAATTTTAAATTTCGAAAAAAATCTTTAAATATTTCAAATAATTCAAAAATACTTAAAATGTTTTAAATTTTAAAAATTCAAAAATATGCTTTAATTATTTCTTAAATAAAAAAACCGAAAATATATAAAATGAAATAATAATTTAGATATATTTCTCCATATATTTTTTAAAATTCAAAAAAACAAAAGTCCATATATTATATAAAACTAAAACTAATTTTTTATTAAAAATGTAAAATTTTATTTTCTGATGGTTTAAAGATAAATTACAAAAAAGTGGTTATGACGAGATACATATATAGATTTTTTGTAATTTATATTATATATGTATCTCATTATAACCACTTTTCTTGTAATTTATCTTAAAATCATCAAAAAATTGCATTTTTAAAATTTTTATTTTTAACTTTATACAATCTATGAATCTTTTTGATTTTTTGAATTTTAAAAAATATTTGGAGAAATATTTCTAAATTATTATTTTATTTTTATATTTTAGAATTTTTATTTTTATTTTTAAAATTATTAAAGAATATTTTTGAATATTTGATTTTTTGTACATTTTAAAGATTTTTTGAATTATTTGAAATATTTAAAGATTTTTTTTTTCGAGTTTTCGAATTTGTTTGAATTATTTTTGGATTTTTGTTTCAATATTTTGGATTTTTTAGAATTTTTGGAATTTTTATGAACAATTATAGAATGTTTATAATGTTTTTTAAAATTATTTTTTTTAACAAAATTACTGTTAACTGTTAACAGTTCTGTTAGAGTTTTAAGAAAGCCACAGTTAAGGTTTAATTTGTCAGTTTTATCACATTAAAAAATAATTAGATCACGAATAATTTCGAGGTTTAAAATGGAAGTGGGTGTCAAATTTTGATAAGATAAAAACATATATATAGAGTCACCTAATTATAAAGAGATGCTTTGGTCTATTGTATTGTATCGACATGGTTTTGGTTCAGTTTTTTTTTTAAATCGGTTTTGTTTCAGTTGAATCAAATTTAAAACACATTTGGATAAACCAAATAGTAGTAGAGTTACACAGAGAGTTACACGGCTTTACCAAATATAATATAAAACACAAACTAAATTTTAAGATTCTGAGGATAATTATTATCCAACTCAAAGTATAACATTAACATCAACGAAATAATAATATCCGCTATAGTCTTAAACAACAGAATAACATACATTATATAACATGACATTTTGTATATATATGAGATCACCATCCGGTATTAACAATCCGATTGGTGCGGGTCCTACTTTGATACATGCCAACTCTGATTGATGTGACCGCCAGCTGGCAAATTTTCCTTCAGAAGTTACATATTCGCCCTTTCCTATCCTCGTCATCTCTTCTGTTTTACCGTTATTCCATTTATTACTTGTATTGACCTTTTCCGGTTATCGAAGAAAACCAGAACTAAAATCACAGTAATACCGAAACCGGTTTATGTTCGGTGCTGAAATCACACATCATCTTCAAGAAGTATGCAAATATATTCCGGTTTCATGTGGAGTACTTAAATTTAACGATGGATTGATGGTGTATTAAAATGTAATTTACCTGTTTAATGTTGTTTGATTTGAGTGAGATGGCATTAACCGAAATTTGTCCGCGAATAGACAACAAAAAACGGTTAAGACGCCAACCAAGCAAGAGGGGTAAAACAAGAAAAGAGGGAGGGGCAATAATCGTAATTAAGGAGGAAAATAAGGGGTGATTTGAAGAGAAACCTGTCTATATTGACGCCAAATGGTTTCTTAAATTCAGAGAGACGATTAATCAGTTTCGTGTGTTTGAGAGAAGAAGAAGAAGAACAGATCGAGACGAAGAAGATCTCCAAAGAGATTTATCATCTCAAGTAAGTCTCTTTATCAAACTCATAATTAAACAAAAAAACAAAGACACAAATATGTGTTTGTTTATACATGCATCTAGAGAGAGTTCGTTAACATGAACTAAAAATCGTATATTAAGGATCGAAACGATATATATATATATATATATGTGTGTGTATGATTTTTAGTTCATGTTAACGAACTCTAGAGGTTTTGTTAGTAGGGTTTGTTAAATATTTTCCCCATAGACATGGTATATCGTATATATCATGTTTTTCCTCTCAAACTCGATTAATTCCTAAGAGAGCAGTACGGACGATTAAACCGGTTTCGAATTTTCTAATAAAACCTAAAACATGACACTATCATCATCTGACCCTAAAAAACTCAAAAACTCAGGGTTACCTGATTAGCTTTTGATTCAAAAAAAAAGTAAGAAAAAACACAATTAAGAAAGCATAAGAATTGTTTTGGACAAGGCAATTATAGTCTCTAGGTTTAGATTATGTGTCTATTACCATAAACATATCTTCAGGATTTAGTTTTGATTTGATTGAAGAATTACTGTTGGAAAAAAAAAACAAATATTTTTCTTTATTCGATGTTCTTAGCTTTTGTCGTTTTGTAGAACATGTACTTCGTTTTTACTCACCAGTAGATATGTACTATATAGACACATGACAGATAATCAACGTGAGCGTACAATCTTATAAGTTTGAGTTTCATATTTATTATTTGTTCCTTATTGAGAAATGATTTTTTTGTTCCTAATAATATTTCTTTTTATATATTTCTTTGACAGACTCGTTCGCATTGAGAAGGTGAATTTAAATTAAATAAGACAAAATGGGTTACTGGAATTCGAAGGTTGTTCCAAGGTTCAAGAAGATATTCGAGAAGAATAGTGTTAAGAAGGCTGCTGCTGCTGAAGCTTGCAAGACCTTTGATGAGTCTAAGGTACATAGAATTATTTACCTAATTGTAATATCCTCTCAATTATGTAGCTTGAGACGCCATTATTTGATCATAAAACTATAATATATTGCTGTCCACATAGAAGTTTATTAGCTGTATAGTAGATGTTTATTTAATAGGTTTTGTTTGATTCCTGGGGAAAAAAAAACAATAGGCACGTATCTATTGGACTCTCGCACTTCAGTTTTTTTCGGCCTACAATAATTATCCACTCGAGCGATATTTATTGGTGCCATTTGTTAGGAAATTTCGTTTTAGTGATCAATTGTGTACGTATGACAGGAAGCAATCAACAAGGAAATTGAGGAGAAAAAGACAGAACTCCAACCAAAGGTCGTGGAAACCTATGAGGCCACGTCTGTCGAAGTCAAGGTCCGTATCTTCATTTAATTTAATCTCTAAATTAAGTTTTAAATTTGTAGTTTACTACTATAATTGTGTTATTAAACTTCAAATTAAAACGAGCAGGCTTTGGTAAGAGACCCTAAGGAGGCTGGTCTGAAGAAAAACTCAGCGGCTGTGCAGAAGTATCTCGAGGCGCTTGTCGGAATAGGTAACGATTCAATTTACGTACGCTTTAACATGTGCCTATTATAAATACCCCGACAACAAAATTTGCTTGTCTTATTTTATCTGTTTTGTCTTATATCTAAATTATTGATTTTACTCAAATATTTGCTGGCAGAACCTTTAGATTCCTATCGTATCTTATATTCTTATATGCATGTATATAATATATATACACACATATCTCGAGTCTAATTCATATTTTGTTACATATATATTAGAGAGTCAAAGATAAATGGAAAAAATGTCAAATAATACCCGAACTATTTCATTCTGGTCATAAAATACCTGAACTACCGAGCTGGCCGAAAAATACTTCAACTTTGATTGACTTTTCGAAAATACTCAAACTTGTAGTTGACTTGGCCAAAACAGCACACCGTTATCTCATCTGTTAAGATGAAACGACGAGTCGTTAACGGTTTTGTTAAGACAAAACGACTTCGTTTTATCCAAAGTTTTTGTTTGAAAAATTACCACAAAAATACATAAACTTTTTAATTTTGGCCAAACAATACCTGAACTGTTTTAGTTTTGGCCAAAAAAATACCTAAACTATAGAGCTAGCCAAAAAAATACAAACCCAAAAAATTGGATTTGAAAATAATTTCACACCACAAGCCTTTGAACTCACATGTTGCATTAAAAACGAGCTTTACCACTAGGCTATCTCGATAATTCGAATATTATTTAAAACAACTAATATATAAACTTAATAGTTCATATATAAATAAGAACCCAATTAACTGAATCCGAGATTAATGAGATTTTCCGTTTTTTGCATTCTCCGTCTTCTAAGTAACTCCTTTAAATAAAAAGAGAGTCACTTGGACCGTCAAAACTTTCGGTCTTCTTTTTGAAAATTGCACAAATAACCTCTAATGACTTTCCATTGACATTTGAATTGCCCGTTGACCATATCTCGAGACAGGGTAGTACAGTCGACTGGAAAATATACCTAAAGATCTCATTAATCTCGGGTTCGGTTAATTGGGTTCTTATTTATATATGAACTATTAAGTTTATATATTTGTTGTTTTAAATAATATTCGAATTATCGAAGCCTAGTGGTAAAGTATGTTTTCAATGCAACATGTGAGTTCGAAGGCTTGTGGTCTGAAATTATTTTCAAACCCAATTTTTTGGGTTTGTATTTTTTGGCTACTTCTATAGTTTAGGTATTTTTTGGCCAAAACTAAAAAAGTTCAGGAATTGTTTGGCCAAAATTAAAAAGTTCAAGTATATTTTGGTAATTTTTCCAAACAAAAACTTTGGATAAAATGACGTCGTTTTGTCTTAACGGAACCTTTAACGGCTCGTCGTTTCATCTTAACAAATGAGATAACGGTGTGATGTTTTGGCGAAGTCAACTATAAATTTGGGTATTTTCGAAAAGTCAATCAAAGTTGAGGTATTTTTCGGCCAGCTCGGTAGTTTAGGTATTTTATGACCAAAATAAAATAGTTCGGGTATTGTTTGGCATTTTTCCCAAAGATAAATAGTAAGGTATGCAATCTCCTAGTTGCAAATATCTCTATTAAATTGAAACATCATATTATTAAATTTTCGTATTATATTGAATAACCAGTCGTATCGTATGTTTCCTCATATTTCACTAAATTGAAAACTTTAGGTCAAACCTCATCTTTTTGGGAAAATATTTTGATTAATTGGCAATTTTCCTCTTCTTGTTTTATTATGAAATGTAAATCAGAATTCCCAGGATCAACGGCTGTGAAAGACGCTGCCGCTAGCTTCGGAGCTGGCTATGTCTCCGGACCAGTTACGTTCATATTCGAGAAGGTATGTGTGTTCCTTCCCGAGGAGGTAAAGACACGAGAAGTACCGGTGGAGGAAGTGAAAACTGAAGAACCGGCCAAAACCGAGGAGCCCGTCAAAACAGAAGAACCGGCCAAACCCGAAGAAACAAGTGGTGAGAAGGAGATTGTTGAAGAGACTAAGAAAGAAGAGACCGTTAAAACCGAGGTCGTTGAGGAGAAGAAACCAGAGGTAGAAAAGGAGGAGAAGAAGCCTGCCGTCCAAGAAGTGAAAAAGGAAGAAGCTGCTCCAGCTCCAGCGGTGGTTGAAACTCCGGTTAAGGCACCAGAAACGACGACGCCGGCGCCAGTGGCTGAGCCACCAAAGCCTTGATTCGTTTCAAGATGGTACTATTGCTTTCTCTTGTATGAAAACATCTTTGTACGTAACAAACAAAAAATGAAAGGAAAAAAACTGAAGAACAAAAGAAACTTATTTTCATTCTTTTTTTTTTTATTTCGTTTGTGTTTGTGTGGATAATCTGTTTTTTTTTTTGGGGGAAGTCGTTAATGTGTTTTATTTATTTATTTATATTCTTGTGAATTTGTAACAAAATATTGGTGGGTGTCTTTTTCTATACAATTATTTGTATATGTTTCAACCAAGCTTATCCGATTCAAATCAATCTTCCAATCAAATTAAATTACTTATTGAACAGGTCTCTTCTAAGATGATTTGAGATGTATCCCAACGCCAACACAACCATATGTGAAATTTCAATAAACAATTTTGTTAGTAAATTATAAAAGACTCGATGAAACTAATTGAGATGTGTTTAGGTGTTGTCTAGCAGAAAGAGGAGAGCATATCGGATTTATTTAAGATTGTTGATACGTGCAAGTAATTAGGAATCTAAATTGCAGACCAAGAAACATATAAATTATATAATATGCAACAAAAGTTTTTTTTTTAATTTTGTTAATTCAAATGAAGTGGTAGGCAACTTATCTCTCAATCACACTATCCTCTATTATCTCATTCTCATTTCTTTAAAACAGGTGCGTAATATTCCATTATATCCACGATAGGGCCTAATATGAAATTAGTAATGTTCAGTTGACCAAAAAAAAAAAAAAAAGGATAAAAAAATAGTGATGTTCATAGTTTTGACTTGAACAATTCAATCCATTGTTTATATTTTTCTAACTCCAATCCATCTTACGCTATTAGTTCAATATACCTATAAGTTGAATCCATGCTCTTATCGATCAAACCAAAACAACCGGTTAGCTTATCGACCGTCCAAATACATAACCGTATCTTGAACTTGAAATCCAATGTCTAACTTGCTCTTTTGGGTTTCGTAATTGCCTCTTGAGAGCCTTTATTGACCCTCTCAAGTGCTTTCTGGCCACGATCCACCGGGAATTTTACTCCAACCACCATTAGGTGGCTCGCTTGGATATAAGAGATAAAGCTCATATTGGTTTTGTGTTTTGATTTCAATAAAAGTCAAAAACTTTATAAACAACGATGTGGATGTAGCTCAAATGGTAGAGCGCTCGCTTTGCATGCGAGAGGCACAGGGTTCGATCCCCTGCATCTCCAACATTTTCAACTGATTATTTTCGTCATTTGTCTATCCATATTCGCCTATATAAAGCAGTGGTTGATTCCTCACCGTCCTATACTTGATATTTTGGGTTTCGTTATTTAAGAGGTAACACCATGAAAGCTTTAGCTTTTTAATTAAAAGAAAGAAAGCTTTAGGTTGTTTAAGTAGAGCACAAGTATGTGTTGCAATTTTTTATGTTCAAACTAAGTTCTTTGTAATTATTTTGTGTGTGGCACAATTCTTTCTTTGTTGTTCTAATTAGTGTCCTACAATTTCAATTATATCGATTTTTAGAGCTTGCTTAACATTTTTCTGTGGGATAGTGTTTTTAGAGGTTTTGATAGAGCTAAATCTTTGAAGGAATATGTGTTCTTTGCATGCCCAAATCAACTCCATGTGGCTACGAGTTAAGATCAGAATAGTAAGCAATCTTTCGACTTGCCACTTCAGAAATTGAGGTGTTAAAACAAGCCTAGAAATGTAAATCAACAAGATCAAACTAATCATTTTCTTATAAACGGATAAATTATACATTGAAACTCAGACTAACTTCGAGGTCTATAAAAGCCAGATTTATCATTTACAATGTCTACAGTGATTAGCATAGACTTATACAATCGTAGAGCCACATTATTAAGAAACACAATGACAAGTGAAAGAACAAGAAAAGACTACACCAAAAAGTCAAGAGTTGACAGGATCATCCAAAGCTTTTTACAATTTCAAATTATTTTTGTAAATCGAAGAGATTCCCTTCTTTATCCCAGCATCAACTTAAATGAACTGAGATTATCACTCTTCTGAGCCTAATCATGAGGTAATCCTTAACACACACAACACAACCCATTATGAAAAAAAATTGAAGTCCTAAAAACAGATAAAATTAAAGAGTACTAGTTTCTAAAGCCCTAGACGAATCCAGTATATAGTTCTGTTATATATTTACCAAGTCTACAGTTTGGATCATTTGATACCCATGCAAATTGGAGGCTACCCGTCAGACTATGAGCTTTAAGTCTTATCTATCTAGAAATCTAAAAATCATGATGGCTATGACGTTCTATAAATCATAACATAAGGTCTTCTGTACTCTATAGTGTATATTTTTTTATACGTTCTCTCCACTCAACTCCGTAGATCATAATTACTCAAAGCCTTAACCGAGTCTACCAAGCTCAAACAATCCGGTTTTAGTACTTTGGTTTAACTAAAGAGATAGTGATTGTCAAGTGAGCGACCTCGGACCAAGCCAAAATGGAAGTCTCCCTCTGACTTGGAACTCTGTGGACACTTAAAAATAACTATATTTTAACCGTGTTAAAATTACATTTTTTTATGATGTATTGGAACCAAATTTACCGTGTCCAATCCAAGGGAATTCCGACCCACGGACAGAGCTTTCTAACCTAACCCGTACATATACTCTCGAATTATCCTTCTCAGTTGATATTATGTCTGATTTTGGCATCAGAGAGCCTTTGGGAAAGAAATTATTTTCATTCCACTTGGATGGCTGTGACGGGACGCCCCTTCTCCATTTACGGAATAGGCATGCACTATACATTCTCAGACGATGACATGTCTTCATCTTCCAATGGACAAACACGTACTCTCAGTTCACCGGATATTCCACCAGAAACTATCATCTCTGATCAATATATGGAGACTATATATATGCATAAGATCACTAGACAAAATTGTTCCGAAAATAATGTTTAATTCTCTTTTTTAAGAACATGTTGGTAGATGCTTAGAAATGTTGGTAAATTGTGTTTTTGAAAAAGGTATTTTCTAAGAAAGCGTAAAATTTACGCCAAAGAATACCTCAAAACAAAAATAACAGAAATACCAAGAAAAAATGCAGAACAAATACATAAAGAAAAGAGAAAGTCTAGAACGGTCGAATCCATAGCCATTTACTAAGAAAGTTGGCAATGGGAAAGAAAAGTAGCCACTCCATAAAGTGATCGATACAAAACCCATAGCCATTTACTGAGAAAGTTTTACAATTTAGATAAAGTCGAACCACAGCCATTACCGAAAAAGAGTGTTGCAATTGAAAAGGAAAAAAGGAAGAAGCCACTAACTCTCGTGTCTCTATATTAGATGCACAACAACAACAAAAATGTAGAAACGTAGTTGGAACCCTATAGTCCCTAGAAAGATGTAAATGTACTTCTTTAAACTTTACGGAAATATTGGTTCCTCCAACGCCAAAATTCATATCCACCTTGTAACACTCGTCTCCCGGCTAATCGGAGACGCGGCATTAGGGCTCCCGTTAAACCAAATTTGGTCCAACCGGGACGTCTTCTCAACTTGTCCCAGGAACCCGGCGCTTCCTTCGTATTCAAATCTACCAATGACGTCACACGATCGATCAATCCCGCATCCAGACTTGCAAGAAAAAAACGGGGACAAGAAAAGGGAAAGAGGACTGAGTAATTGTTTCAAACACAATTACCCAGCGAGGAGAGATTTAAGGAACCCGCGATCCCGGCTTACGCCACTCAATTTCGAATTATAGTTCTAGGCTAATATCATTTTGCAAACATCACATGAAGGCTTCACCACACCATTCTAACGCTCAATCGTGCATACGAGCTCCAAACTCACACTCATGAACACCTACGGCTCCAAGCCCCACAATGCATCCAACGCACAGTACGTCCCATGTACCACCACACGGGAGGGCTCGCCAAAACCTTCCTCCTACGATCAAGGATGTCCAACACCCTACACGCAAAGCCCTAGTACAGTCCTACCACCCATGTCCATCAAGCACAATCAACGTTTTCGGTTTAAGTGATATCCTAGTGGTTCTACTGTTGGGAATGTCCTGAAATCTACTGTACTTACTCTAAGTGAAAGTCGTATAGTCGAGATGAGACAATCATTTAACACTAGGTAGTCATAACGCTTTGCTAGAAGCCACTTATGATCAATGAGTTGAGAACTCATTGCTAGTGTTATATGATCCTACAGGGTCACACACCTAAGCAAACTGGGCGTCATAGACGAGGTTGATCATTAATGTAATGATCCAATGAATGCATATTTGATATGCATTCGATATCAATGTTCTGGGGAGTGTCGATCGTTGCAGTTAGTGCATCGATCGATGCACTCGCGGATTAATCAGATTAATTCGGTTTAATCGTTGGTTAATTCCGTTGTGGTTTAAGCCGACATATATAAGATATATGGTCGACCTAAACTCGTCCCTAACCTAATACACAGCCACCAGAACACAGAAAGAAACCTCTCTGGAGATTAGATCTCTGTAAGGCACCAGCATCCCTGCGGTCCAGTTTGTGTGCGTGTGGATACCAGTAGAGGCGCAGCATTTGAGGCGCTTCGTGATCTCGATTATCTGCAAACACTTCCGCTGCATATTCATCAGGTAATCTCGAGATCTGTTAGATTCAATTACATGAACCTTAGATCCTAGGCTCGGAATTCAGACTAGGGTTGCTAATCCTGATTAGAACTGCTAGAAATTCCTTCAGTGGTATCAGAGCTTTAGGGTTCCATTGAATCTGTAGCATGATGATTAAATTAGTTGAATCTAGATCTTTGTATAATTGATACAAGCATGCTAAAACTCGTTTTGATCAAAGTAACCTAGTTTAGGGTTTTGTTCGAAAACGTTTTAAGGTTTTTCGCATAGTGTCGATCGTTGCCAATCGGGCATCGATCGACACAGAGCAAAAACCCAAAAATATTTAGGGTTTTTCGCATGGTGTCGATCGTTGCCAATCCGGCAACGATCGATGCAGGGCGAAAACCCGAATAAACCTAGTTTTTGCCTAGTGTCGATCGATGTAATTGTTGCATCGATCGACACAGCCTCGCGAGATTGTTTGATCGGTTCAATTGGATTGGACCGGTTATCGAGCTTGGTTAATAATGGTCGAACACTGTGCATGGTTGAAATGCGATTGGTTCGATTAGGTTGGCATCGACCGATGCTAATGTAGCATCGATCGACGCTGACCGGTATTCAAAACCGGATCAATTGGATTGATCGGTTATCGCGGATTAATTAATTATAAGAATTAAAACATAGTAAAACTGAACGTTTTAATGGTTCCGTTCCTCAACCAAATATCAAGTGATACTTGATGTCTTTCCAATCTTGTCAACTGTCAAGACTCATTTCATTGTACGATAGGCTTGCAGTGCAAGGTATCAACAATTACATGAGTAAGGCAGGAAGTAATCGTGTTAATGGGCTTGCAGTGCAAGGCATCAACAATTACATGACTGAAAAGATTGGTTTGCTTGACTGGGCTATCAAAATCGTTTTGGGTCCAGAGACATCAGGTGGATTGGACATAAGATGTCGATCCACAACCAAGAGTTATATTGGATATAACTAGCAAGGTTGTTGCTTACCTAAATAGCTAAAGTTGAGTGATAGCCAGTGGCTCACTTGAATTTAGTAAAATATGGGTCTTGGATCATTATATTCATCTGAGGAAGCATTGATTGAATATAATGCGAGTTTTCTTAAAAGTTAAGATTTCTCATTTCTTGAACATCATAACTAAACCTTTTTCTTTTCTATGTTCTCAGCTATGACTACTACTCATAATAATTCTTTCTCCCTGCGATCCGTCCTTGAGAAGGACAAGTTAAATGGATCGAATTTTCTCGAATGGTATCGGAACTTGAGAATTGTTCTCAAGCAGGAGAAGCGGGACTATGTCCTTGAAAATGTTCTCCCTGAAAAACCGAGATCCAATGCTGCACATGCAGAAAGGAGTGCTTGGGACAAGCATTCCAATGATGTGGTCGATGTGAATTGTCTCATGTTGGCTACCATGAACTCGGACTTGCAGAAGCAATACGAGAACGTGGAGTCGCCATTGGAGATGATTACTAGCCTGAAAAGCATGTTTCAGGAGCAAGCACGAACTGAGAGATACCAGACGGTTAAATCTCTCATTGAATGCAAGCTACCAAAGGACAGTCCGGTCAGTCCTCATGTCATTAAGATGATGAGTTATATTGATAACCTGGGGAGACTGGATTGTCCCATTAGCCAAGAGTTGGCTACTGACATCATTCTGCAGTCACTGCCGTCAAGTTATGATCAGTTTGTTATGAACTATAACATGAACAACTTGACGAAGACGTTGACTGAACTGCATGGCATGCTCAAGACAGCTGAGCCTAATATCAGGAAGGGCACTCCTAATGTACTTATGGTACAAGGGGGTAAGAAGTTTAAGAAACTAGGCAAAGGCAAGGCAGTCCCGGTTGAGAACCAGGACACGCCTGCGCCAGCCCCGAAGCCCAAGCCGGGCCCATCTGAGACTGATAAGTGCCATTACTGTAAAGAGTCTGGGCATTGGAAGAGAAATTGCAACAAATTCTTGGAAGAGAAGAAGAAGAAGAAGAAGACTTTCGAGACTTCATCTTCAGGTATTTATGTTATAGAAGTAAATGTTACCACTTCTGGTTCTACTTCTTGGGTATTGGATACCGGCTGTGGTGCTCATATTTGTACAAATATGCAGGGCCTAAGCAACAGTAGGACGTTGGAAAAGGGACAAGTGGACCTGCGTGTGGGGAATGGAGCAAGAGTTGCTGCATTAGCCGTAGGAACATTTAACTTGTCTTTACCTTCTGGTCTGGTTTTAGAACTTCATAATTGCTACTATGTACCTGCTATAAGCAGAAATATTATTTCTATTCCTGTTTTGGATTTGGAAGGATATCAGTTTTCAATTAAGAATAAATGTTGTTCTTTTGATTACAATGATATATATTATGGTAGCAGCCCATTAGAGAATGGGCTTTATGTTCTAAACCAAAGCACAGAAATCTATAACATTAACACCAAGAGATTCAAATCAAATGACACGAATCAGACTTTTCTATGGCATTGTCGTTTGGGCCACATAAACGAGAAACGGATTCAAAAGCTCCATAGTGATGGGCTTTTGGGCTCATTTGATTATGAATCATGTGAGAAATGTGAATCTTTTTTACTAGGCAAAATGACTAAGGCCCCTTTCAACAAATCAAACGAAAGGGCCAGTGACCTGTTGGGCCTTATACATACAGATGTATGCGGCCCAATGAGCACAAGTGCCAGAGGAAATTTTCGATACTTCATTACCTTCACTGATGATTTCAGCAGGTATGGCTATGTCTATTTAATGAGACACAAGTCGGAATCCTTTGAAAAGTTCAAAGAGTTCCAAAATGAAGTACATAATCAACTTGGCAAAAGTATTAAGGCTCTTCGATCAGATCGTGGAGGAGAATACTTAAGCCAAGAATTCAGTGATCATTTGAGAGATTGTGGAATTGTTTCACAACTCACTCATCCTGGAACACCACAATGGAATGACGTGTCTGAGAGGAGGAATCAGACTTTATTAGATATGGTTCGATCAATGATGAGTCTCTCAACTCTTCCATTATACTTTTGGGGATACGCTCTAGAAACGTCTGCGTTTACACTAAATAGGGTTCCGTCAAAATCAGTTGCAAAGACACCACATGAGATGTGGACTGGAAATGTTCTGAATGTGTCTTTCCTGAAGATTTGGGGTTGCGAAGCTTATGTTAAGAGATTAATTACAGATAAGCTCGAGCCCAAATCTGATAAATGCTACTTCGTTGGTTATCCTAAGGAAACCAAGGCATACTACTTTTACAACCAATCCGAGAACAAAGTGTTTGTTGCTCGGAACTGCGTCTTTCTTGAGAGAGAATTTCTTTCCAAGAGAAACAGTGGGAGTAAAGTACAACTCGAAGAAGTTCGAGAACCGCAGGAAAATGCTCAACCCGTAGAGGAAGAGCAACAGTTGGATCTACAAAGAGTTGTAGAGACGGCGCCTGTGGAGCCTGAAATTCGCCGATCCGAAAGGATCCGTCACGAACCCGAGAGATATGGATTTCTCGTAACCAATTGTCATGATTTGTTAATCATTGACAGTGACGAGCCAGTGAATTTCGAAGAAGCAATGATGAGCCCTGACTCCGAAAAGTGGTTGAAAGCCGCTGAATCCGAAATGGGATCCATGTCACAGAACCAAGTATGGACTTTGGTTGATTTACCCGATGGTGCAAGACCCATTGAGTGTAAATGGATTTTCAAGAAGAAAATTGATGTGGATGGAAATATTCAGATATATAAAGCAAGGCTAGTGGCAAAAGGTTTCAAACAAATTCATGGTATTGACTATGAAGAAACCTATTCACCTGTCGCCATGCTTAAATCCATTCGGATTCTCCTAGCAACAGCTGCTCATTATGATTATGAGATCTGGCAGATGGACGTGAAAACAGCTTTCCTTAATGGAATTCTGGAAGAGGATGTGTACATGACACAACCCGAAGGTTTC
Organism: Orychophragmus violaceus; assembly: GCA_030180135.1. NCBI lineage: Eukaryota > Viridiplantae > Streptophyta > Magnoliopsida > Brassicales > Brassicaceae > Orychophragmus > Orychophragmus violaceus. The sequence goes on along the minus strand of CM058239.1, from coordinate 17,294,522 downwards.
ATCGATCCAAATGCAGCTAGGAAAGTATGCAAACTTCATCGATCCATTTATGGATTGAAGCAAGCATCTCGGAGTTGGAATCTTCGTTTTGATGAAGCAGTCAAAAAGTTTGATTTCATCAGAAGCGAAGAAGAACCATGTGTTTACAAGAAGACTAGTGGGAGCGCAATTGCATTTCTCGTGTTGTATGTAGATGACATACTTCTTCTCGGAAATGACGTTCCGTTGTTACAGTCTGTTAAGACTTGGCTCGGAAGTTGTTTTTCAATGAAAGACATGGGAGAAGCCGCATATATTCTTGGAATAAGAATCTATAGAGATAGATCAAACAAGTTGATTGGACTGTGTCAAGACACTTATATCGATAAGGTCTTACACAGGTTCAGAATGCAAGATTCCAAGAAGGGCTTCATACCAATGTCTTATGGCATAAGTCTCAGCAAGAAGCAGTGTCCTGAGACACCTGCTGAGCGAGATCGCATGAGTCGGATTCCCTATGCCTCGGCGTTGGGATCCATCATGTATGCTATGCTCTGTACTCGTCCAGATGTTGCTTGTGCTTTAAGCATGACGAGTAGATACCAATCGGATCCAGGTGAAAGTCACTGGACAACAGTCAAGAATATTCTGAAGTATTTGAGAAATACTAAGGATAAATTCTTGGTGTATGGAGGAAGTGATGAGCTGGTAGTAAGTGGTTACACAGACGCAAGTTTTCAGACAGACCAAGATGATTTCCGATCGCAATCTGGTTACATCTTCTGCCTGAATGGCGGTGCAGTCAGCTGGAAGAGTTCCAAACAGGACACTGTAGCAGACTCCACAACTAAAGCTGAGTACCTCGCTGCTTCTGAAGCGGCAAAGGAGGCTGTTTGGATCAAGAAGTTCATCACTGAACTTGGTGTGATTCCTAGCATTTCTGAGCCAGTGGCTTTGTATTGTGACAACAATGGAGCCATTGCGCAAGCAAAGGAACCTAGATCACACCAGAAATCCAAACACATAGAAAGGAGATATCACCTTATCCGTGATATTGTGAATAGAGGAGATGTGAAGATCAGCAGAGTCCCTACGGATGAGAATGTTGCTGATCCACTGACCAAGCCCCTCCCAAGGCCTAAGCATGAGTTTCATACAACTGTTGTAGGCATTAGATTTCTTAAGATATGATCTTGATTTCAGTGGGAGTTGTATTTGTTTTAGTTATGACATGATGTTCACAAAGACATAATAGTTATGTTATTTTAATGACATTGTTTCAGCATTATTTAATTGTGTTAATTAAATATGTATTATGTCCCAAAGTAATTTATGACATTTTATAGGCCATCAAGTATGTGACTTGATCATGAAACCCTGTAAGCAATAAATGACATAAATTATAATGGTCCCTGGTCGAGGTTGTTAACGTGGGACATTAACAACCACGTGAGACTAGTATGTGAGGTGACTGATGACTATGTTTCATGGAGTCATTTAATAAGTGTATTAAAGTCAATCACATAGATATGTGTTGGAGAACACATGATCGGACTTGACCCGTTAATGAGAACTCTACAAGATGTTATATGAGTGTCATAAGAGTTTCTCATTACGACTAAAGAGAGTAGTCCTTAGACCTGAGTTCATCATGTCCTCTCTTATATGGATTGGTTCGTCTTGACTTTGTCAAACGTCAGCCGTAACTGGTGATCATAAAGACACTGATTAGGCGTATCATGAAATATAAAAGAGACATGGATGGAACAAGATGGGATTTGTACCTCCTATATAACAGGAGTTAAATATCTCTGGGCCTATCGAAGATTTGATACTGGAAATGCGTGGCCGCGCTCAAACGAGGTGATTGTCAGTCGTTTGTTTTTCATCAGTACAAATCGGGATTCGATAAACGTAATCTGGTTGAATAAGGATGACACAGTGCTTGCCTTATGCTAGATTGAGATATAGCTACAAAGGGATTAAAGGAATAGATGATTCCAGTACAAGTGGGAGATTGTTGAGAATGTCCTGAAATCTACTGTACTTACTCTAAGTGAAAGTCGTATAGTCGAGATGAGACAATCACTTAACACTAGGTAGTCATAACGCTTTGCTAGAAGCCACTTATGATCAATGAGTTGAGAACTCATTGCTAGTGTTATATGATCCTACAGGGTCACACACCTAAGCAAAATGGGCGTCATAGACGAGGTTGATCATTAATGTAATGATCCAATGAATGCATATTTGATATGCATTCGATATCAATGTTCTGGGGAGTGTCGATCGTTGCAGTTAGTGCATCGATCGATGCACTCGCGGATTAATCAGATTAATTCGGTTTAATCGTTGGTTAATTCCGTTGTGGTTTAAGCCGACATATATAAGATATATGGTCGACCTAAACTCGTCCCTAACCTAATACACAGCCACCAGAACACAGAAAGAAACCTCTCTGGAGATTAGATCTCTGTAAGGCACTAGCATCCCTGCGGTCCAGTTTGTGTGCATGTGGATACCAGTAGAGGCGCAGCATTTGAGGCGCTTCGTGATCTCGATTATCTGCAAACACTTCCGCTGCATATTCATCAGGTAATCTCGAGATCTGTTAGATTCAATTACATGAACCTTAGATCCTAGGCTCGGAATTCAGACTAGGGTTGCTAATCCTGATTAGAACTGCTAGAAATTCCTTCATCTACGTTCTACAATCAAACACATCAAGTATTCAACTATCCCTACGCTACCTAGGAAAGACAGTATTAACAAATGGCTATCGTTTGGACCTGAAATGGAGCAAGCAAGGGCCAAGACCGATCCTCACCTTAGCCAAGGAAGGGTAATTTGTAATTTAGGAATCACATAAGCCCAAACGGACGTCAGATCTGGAAAGAGGATGGAAAAATAAGTGGATTAGGTTTTCGTTTCGCTCAAATCGGGCTTAGTATGAGCTAGTTATGATCAATTGAAAATGACCAACTCAAACCAGCTTAACCGATCTATTCGAACTAAACCAGATTGAAATTGAACCAGCTAAACCGGATTCGAATTGAGTAAACCGGGAATTGAAATTGGGTTGAGCCAAACCGAAGTAAGCCGAAATCGAATTAGAAAACCGAACCGGAAATTGAAATCGTATTGGACCAAACCGAAGAAAAGTGGAAATTAAAATTGAATTAGAAAACCGAACCGGACAAGCCTAACAAGACCGAACCGATCAACGGTCAATGGCGGCTCCGGCGACGATCAACGGCGGCTCCAGCGGTGGTCAACGGATGGTCTCCGACGGTCAGTGGTGGCTCCGGTCGGCGGTGGCGCGTGGCGGTCCTCCGGCGGCGCGTGGCCACGCGTGGGTCTCACGCGCCCGACTCCTCTCCGGCGCGTGGGTCGCGTGCGGCGTCGTATCGTAGTATCGCTGGTGGCTCCGGTTTCATCTCGTCGAGCTGGTCACGATGGTGGGTTCGATTTCTCGGGATTCGAGGTATTTTGGTAGTTATGAAAAAAATCAAATAGTTTTTTGAGTTTTAAAAGCCTAGATCTGGTTTCGGGAGTTACTTGGAGTGAGAAGAAGGGAGAAAACGTGAAGATGGTCTACTGGGACTTCGAACGGCTCGAGATCTCGACATGGATTCGCCACAAAGAATTTATGATGAATTTTTCTAAAGAAGTGGCTCGTATTTATAGGGAATGGAAAAGGGAAAACCCTAGGTCAAAGAAAGGATAGCGGGCTTTGGACTTGATTTTTGGACTTTCTCTTATTTTCTACAAAAAAATTATCGGGCTGGACGAGGGCCATTACACACCTGATAACGTATGAATACAGAAAATGATGGGTGGGTTCTTCATTCATGGTTGTGGATGCATTTCCATCGATGCTGTTATGATTATAGGCTAAATATCCATGGATCAATGGTTAGTTCTAGATCGATTCATATATTGTTCCTACTAGTTTGGATCAGTCAAATCCGCGGACCTAGCCTAAAGAAAGAAAAAACAGTAGTCTAATAAACCAATTAATAATCCCAGCGTTGGATTAGTCCAGTCCGTAACAACATTTGTAGTTTGCATGATCAATCATGGTAATTATAGAAACGATGGTTTAGGGTTTAAGATTGTATATTCAAATTCAAAACCAGACTACCATTTTATAATTGTCTCTTAGTTGAACTGATTCTATACTTTTGAGTGTTTTTTTCTTCAGTTTCATTTCGAAAGTTTTCATATATGTTTCAAGAAAATTAAAAGTAAAAGATTGAGACGTTCATTTTAGAAAAGAAAAGCAGCATGCTCTAAAATTAATAATAATCAGCTGTCGTTGGCTTCTCTTTTTCACTTTAGGCCAGCAAAGGTAATGGGGAGGGCCTCCTCTTTGTTCTTCTCAAATTTTAGGCATCTCAATAATCTAAAACCGAAAACAAAATCGAATAACTAAAAAGAGCCCATAAAATAGCAAAAGAAGTATACATTTGATTTAGATTTTCACTAATAAATAAATAAACTAAAGTACTCCTATCACACTTTTCCACGCCAAGTATATTCGAAGTTCAAACCCTTATTGGTGTATAGTTTTTTTTTTTATTGGTGTATTCTTACAACGTTTTATGATTTAAATTTGTATTCCCGTTTTCAACTTATTATAATAGCATTACTATACTCTCATCCATAGAATAGGTCACTAGAACAACTAATTTGATGCGATATATATGCATGCTTGAATAACTATTTCTTCCAATTTATATATATACACAAGAGAGTGAAACCAACCAAGAATTGCACTATCTTAATTGTTTTTATAGATAATACTCATTTCAGATGTTTTTATTAGACAACTATACACTTCCTAATTGTAAAACTCAGACTAATCCACAAACCGTATGGAAGGGACATCAAAAATGTGATTATCTAATGGTAACACAAAAGTTTGGTTTTCTTATGCTCCAAATTTTAAAATTCATTTGTATGGAATGTTATTTTTTAAATCAAAATATTTAAAATACAACTTCGAATATTAGGAGAGATTATGGACAATGGTCCGGAATTAGAATTTTATAAACCAGCTATTATTAAAAGAATAGTGAGGGTGTTTGATTTAGATCCTCTACCCAAAAATTGTACTCCTTCGGTTTCTCAATATATCAATATAAGAGGTTTTAGAGTTTTAGATTTTTTTCAAAATATAAAAGGTTTTCACATTTCTATGCAAATGTTTGTGTTATTTTAATATTAAAAAATTAAAAAGCTATCATACAACTAAAAAGTTTCTTGGAAATCTTGAAAAATTAAATTATTAAATGATATTTTTTGTTTAAAGGTAAAGAAAGTAAGTTTTTTTAATATGTGTGCATTACCCTAAAACCTCATATATTGAGAAATAGAGGGAATAAGTTTTTTTAATATTCCTTCATAAAAATAGTTTCTCTTTCATATGCCATATTAAGTTGCTGTTGTAGTTTCTCATAAATTTGATGCGTCTTTTAAAAATAAAATAGAAAAAAATTACTAGAAAAGGGGAAAATAATCGGAAAGGGGAGTTTATGAAATAATTTGATAATAATTGCAGCTTGGCATGTACATATATATAAGTATCTTTTTGCAGGTTCATAGTGTGAAAATTTCGAGGAGTTTTAGCTGTTGAAACATTGGGTACAGAAACAGAATCCTTGACAGAGAAGTTATTAATTTCTTCCAAGACAACAAAAAACAAAAAGAGCATCACAATTACCAAAGATTCTAGTTACTTTGGTTAGTGGTTGGCAGAGACAATGGCATGGCCTCTTAAATCTGATGGATTAGATTTTGATTTTTAGTTAATGAACAGAAAACAGTATTAGAATGACATAAAGGTACGATGTTTATTTCATAATATAGGGTAATTATATGATTTATCTTTAGTTAGTCGGTGAATTTTACCCGAACTAAAACAAAATTTGATTATGCAGTCGACCAAAATGATAAGACAACAACTAATTTGATTGATTTGAAGAAAAAGAAAAAAACAATAGTATTTGATATTAGCAACATATTATATTTTGTGCGTGTTCTTTGTGATATTATGTGTTTCTTATTTGTTTTCTATATTACGATTTCTAAGGTAGTTTATTTAACCCTTTCAACGTTCTTTTTAATTTGTATTTTCCAAAAATACATATGATATTTTCTCCTTTGTTGGACTTTTTGGACAAGTTAATCACGTAAACAATATATTTTTCAAATAAAACTAGATTATCTTCAATTAATATATATATATATATATATATATATATATAGCTGACAAAGAAATATAAATATCTTTAAACAATAAGCTGAAATATTATTATACCATAATCAACTTGTCTAGTGTTTTTTATTTCGGACAGGTAAAATTAGTGTTGGATGACAACAACCAAAAAACGTTTTATTTTGGTTTTTAAAAATAAAAAATTCATGATCTCACCAAATCAAGTTGCTATGTCATATATATGAAACATAATTCACAAATTCTAACAATTAGAGAGAAGTTAGAGAGAAGAAATTATCTTCTTTCTCTCTTAGAAAACTAGTTCGATAATTGATTTAGGTTAGAGTTAGTTAATCTGGTCAGTGAAGGTTAGGTTTTAGTTAGGATTGTACTTGTTTTTGTCTTGTGCTCCGATTTTTTGAATTGCGGAGGAGGTAGTAAAATTACGGTTGTGGTGATGTTTCAGTTTATCCCTTGCTATTAAGTCTCGTATGTTGAAGTAATCCTATGGTTAAAGCCGGATCCAGGAGTTTATGAGATTGATCTTGAGATGTGGAGGTCAGTCTTAGGTTGGATATCTTTAGACTTTGATGTCGAACGGTCTTAATTTATCAGATTGCCGGATGAAATAGTTTCCCAAGTTCTTATTATCGGTTCTTCAGGCTTTCACCGGTGTCTCTCTTCGATAGTCCTGCTGCGCCTTTTTAAGATTCCAAGATGTTTATCGATACCCTTGCTTCTAAAACTCCCAAGCTAAAGTGGTTAGTTATCGATTGCTTAGTTCTCATGTTTTTATCCTTTTTTGGACATGGGTTCTTATTTTGGGTTAACAATTTGTGTATTCAATTGTAAACCTAAACATTTTATTTTGATTAATGATATTAACATACTTATCAAAAAAAAAAAAAACTAGTTCGCCTTAGCACCGTATTTTTTTTTCTGCTTCTTGCTCTCTGGCATCCAGCGTCAGTTGGTGTTGTGAGCGGCTTCGCTCTCCTTTTTTGTTGCTTGTGATACTTCGTACGTGCGAGGCTCCTCTACCTTCTCAGAATTAGATCATAGTTCGACGGAGGGCACAAAAAAACTAGGTGGTGCTCTTGTATATCGCGGCAGTGTCTCAGAGTTGGGTCTTTCCCGATCTTTGTGGACGAGTTATGGTGTGACGTCTTTCTCCTTGTTCTCATTGGTGTCTCAGTGTAGTTTGCGCGGTCGCTCAGTCCAGCGGAGAAGTTCTGAAGCCAGAATGGTGTGTCGGCGGTGAGTAGTCTTTTCTTAGAGGCTATGTCGGATGTCTCTCTCTTCTGTGGCGGCTTGTTTGGGAAAACAGCTTCGTCTTCTCTAGAGTTTTTCCGACTTTCTTTTTTCAGACGATCTTTGTAACGCCCCTTTCCCGTCGTCCGCAGACCGTCGAGCTGACCGGCCAACAATCAAACAAGAATATGACCGATCGAACCCAAGCAAGTCAAACAGGAAAGGTTCGCCACAGGATGAAGCCAGAGACAGATTGGTTTGAGACAAAGGCTCGCACCAACCCGTCCTTGACTCCGCTATCCTCACTTCCATAGTACAAGTCGTACGCCTTGTACCACTTGCGTGAGTTGTGTCGGTTTGGACTAAACACAATATCAGGAAAGCATATTCATTTCGGAGTAATCAAACGTTCAGCACAACGTTTAATAGTTATTTTTACAAATCATTTTGTTAATCAGCAAAACAACACTCAAAGCTCAATACAAAATTGGCGTCAAGCCGAACCGAGAAAACCCTGAAATCATCGAATCAAAATCCCGCCACAAGCAATCCCGAAACTACACTGAGGTCCTCCCGCGTCCGTCGCTGCTAAACCTGAAAAAAAAACACAAAAAGAGTCTAATGAGTGATCTCAGATCACCCAGCGAGTTGGCTCCCCACTACGGCTGCTAATCTATCTATCATCTATAGATTCCCGCCCGAAAACCCCAAAATAACAAACAAACATAACAAATAGCCGATCACGCACTACCACGTCGTGTCGAGCCCACACACAATCAATTTCCAAAAGAAAAGGCGATTAGAGGAAATCAAGAGCACTGCGGCACATGATCTCGATTGAGACTCGATCTATCTACCGCGCACTACCAACCACACCAACACACCACTGGGCCCCTACGATCTCGGTAACTTCCACGGGTTTCCACTGTTACCGACATGGTAACTAACCCCG